>QEPC01013938.1:2937152-2949941 GCA_003113815.1 Sphenodon punctatus
TTTACTGCTTACATGGTGTGGAAGTTAAGGCGGGAGCCTTAACACACAATTTCTAGGTTTGTTAAAGTTTGCTTGGTATGAATCTGCCTTAACTAAGTTTGTAAAACCGTAGGTTTTTTGTTTATCTAATATTATTATTCTTAAATCTGTGTCTGCCTTTCTGCCAATCTCAGACCCTGCTCTATGTAGATTCTACATCCCCAGATCCTTTCTTATGTGTTTTTGCTTCACTTTAGCTGTTTCCCCTTTATCCCACACCTACATCTGTCTTCTGGACATCCTTAACAGTCTTGTTTTTATACCTCTGCTTTTTTGCGTGAACTCACACATAACTCTGCTAGAATCCAATATCCGTGGGGCCCCAGAAGCTGTATAATGAGCCCTGGATTGCTGTTGCGTGCGACTGAGGCAATCTGAGTTCCTGAATGGGTTCAGGAGAGACGGAAATGGCAGCTGAGCCCTTTAACAGCTGCCATTGAGACCGTCCTTTTAAATGCCCGACACGGAGCGCAGCCGAGTCTCCTCCACGTCAAGCTGGCCCAGAAATCCTGCCCCCTTCAAGGTGGCTCGCCGATGTGCTGGCTTTAACCTGAACTTCTGGGTTCCCCAGCAGTATGCGCATGCGCACATACTCTCTGCAATGTGTATGATGATCTTGGGAACATCAGACACGTCGTAGAGAGGAACGCGGGGTTTAGACGCCAGGTTGAGCCCTCTCCCGCTTGGGAGAGGGCTCGTTTAAAAGCGCCCTAAGTCTACCAGTTTTCTCCCTATCAAATACAACCCCCCTACACTAGTCACCTTGTCTTATCTAATCCCACCCTTTCTTGGCTCTTTATATACTGCCCTGTATTTGCCAGTTTATATCTTTTTGACTGGCTATGCTACATGCCTGAGGAAGGCCTCTGTGTGGCCCGAACGCTTGCTTATTTCCACCAACAGCAGCAGTTGGTCCAATAAAAGATATCATTCAAACCACTTTGCTTCCCTCTCTGTCACTTGGGACCAACACGGAAACCACACAATCTCTCTGGCATGAAAATCATATAATTATAAGGTCAGTAGGGAACTCAAGGGTCATTTAGTCCAGCCCCTTGAACCCATGCAGAATTTACCACACCCAAATGGCCTACACAGAAGAATATACCCAACAGTCACGTTGGATCATGTCTGAAAAAGGAGATGCTCCATGAGCACTGACATATACTAGGCACTGGCAGAGGAATCCTTAGGTTCTGTGTAAAGACCTTGGTGGGCAATGTCTTATCACGGTGCTGGGGCCAGTGGTGGTCTGGGTTTTGTGGTGCATTCAGAGACATCTCGTATTGTGGAGCCATGTGTAGGGTCTAGGGCGCACTTAACAGTAGGACAGCCACACCAGCTCTGTTACATTTGATAGTGTCCCTTCCCCAATGGCTGGTCTCTGATGCTTCAGAGGAGGCAGAAAACTATTGTCCTAAACCGTATTCTAAATTGTTAATTATATGGTACAAGGTTCATTTCTTGACAAGAGTGTGAGCAGCTCTGTACAAGGCACAGATCGGAACCCACTGCATAGGTGCCAAAGAACTCACAATAGCTGAGGACCCATGTTCACTGTGCGGGTCTCTGACAATGGCCTTTTTTACACGGACGCCACAGGACAGGAAAGGGCACATCACGGGGGGTGAGACAGGAAAGGGCACCAGGTAGAATGTCCGAGCCCTGAAGCAGCAGGGGACTCCAACACAACACACACACACACACAAAGCCCCTGCACACACAATCCCAAGGTCCCTATACAACGAGCTGGGAACGGGACACATGCGGTCACGGTGGCAGGCACGGAAGCACACACCACAGCCGGGTTGGCAGGGGACAGTAGGGGAGGAGGGAACCCCACTACACACCAACCAGCAGCAAAGCCGCTGCTGCCCACCAAACACCAAGGGGGAGACCAAGTCAGGGAGGGGGCAAAGCACCAGGACAACAGACAAGGGGATGGTCCCCCAGCCCAAGGGACCACAGGGAAGGGGGGGGAAGTGAGACAGGGCCAGAGGGGGACAAAAGGAAGGCAAGAGAGTCAGCCGAGTGGTCACAACCCACAGGAAAGGGAACCAAGGGTAAACCCCAAGGGGTTTGTCACAGCTGCAGCACAACCACTGGGAGAGGGGGGGAACTAGAGATACCCTGTACCTGCCAGGCAACCATGGCACAACCACCATAAGGTACCCACACAATTGAACAGCACAAAAGGAAGGACAAGACACACTATCAGAGAAGGGAGCAAAACCACTTTCATAAAAAAGGGAAACAGAGCGGAACACAATACAAGGACAAGGGAGCTGAGGAGCCGGCACGGAGCGGGTTGGTGGGGCAGATCCCCACCCTCAGTAGGGACACTGACCCCGTACCCGGCTCCAGCAATTCGCCTGGGCGCAGTCGAGTTGGTGCACCCGCTGTAGGAGGTGCAGGAGGAGCTGCAGAACCTCCTCCTGCTCCCTGGTCCGCTCAGCTATCATTGCCTGCACTAAGGGAGAGAGGGAGAGGGGGTGAGCCATTAGGACGGTTCAAGGGCCCCAACAATGAGTAACCCCATGCAGACATGGGAGAGGTCCCCGGACACATGCAGTACACTTACTGATCTCCTTGTAGAGCCGTGCCCTAGCACGGAGCTCTGAGGCCGCACGCTGGAGCTGCCCAGCCATCTGCCCCAGGTGAAACACAGCCAGGAACACAACCAGAGTAGCTAGAAGGGAGAATGAAGAGGGAGAAGGGGAATGGGTGCAAGGAAACAGTGTGGGTTAGAAGGGGGCAAACATCACACAGCACTCACACCCCAAACATGAACCCCGGGGCACCCATGCCATCACCCCAATGGCTTGGATCAAACGGGAACACGGGCGGGCAACTGGTGGGCCAGAAACAGGATGGACTCATGGTCAGCAGCCTGTCTCTCCCATCATCCATCCACAGTGCAGATGGTGAGAACCAACAGGGGGCGCCAGGAGTGGCTGTAGCCAGGGCGGTCCCAGCGAGGAGCCCAACCAATGGGAAGTGACCGTCGGACATGGAGGGTGGCGTGTGCCAAGGCCTGCAGGGCAACAAAGACTGCTAGGGAGGCGTTGGGGCCAGCACCCATCACCTGCCCACGCACTGGTGCACTACGGCGAGCACTGCCATGGGACAGCACCAGCACAGCCGTGGCACAGGCAATGCACTCACAACAGGCCAGTCAAGTGCTCAAGGTGGTTGACAACAACACCGCAGGGAATATTTGGGGGCTGCACAGAGGCAGGGGGCCCGCACAGGGTCGCATGCCACCAGGTGGGCACCGAGAGATCAAGCAAGGATTGTGCAGTCATCAGGATGCATTGGGCCCCCACCACCACACAGTCCGAACCCACGATCCATGAGGGAGCCTCCAGGGGAACACATCACACACCACAGGTTGCTACCTGACAACCCCATTGATCCCGAACACAAACCCCCCGGACCCAGATCACACAACCACACACATGGGGACAGATGCAGCCATGGGAGGAGCGCCCGGAACGGTACACAATCTCAAAAGTGCATGAGCATGTACAGTCCAAGCCAAGTTCTTTATTCGTGATGGGGAAAGGGCAGGGGGGGGGAAACAGGCCCACAGAGGCCAGTCAACGAGTGATGAAGGGCCTGTGGACATTCCACCCAACCATCAGATAGGAGCACCGTTGTACCCACTCAAATAGGGACAGTGGAGGTTGATTACACAACCAGGATGGATGCAGGATGCTACAGAAGCAGTGATGGGGCCTGGCTGACTGTGAAAAAGGCCAAAGAGGTCAAACAGTACAGTGTGAAGGAACAGCACTGTCCATGGGGAGGCAAGGCACAGCCCAGTCACGGGGAACACATTTCCATGGAGTGGGAGGATGGGACAGCCAGATCAGGAAGAGACCGGAGTCTGCTCGGTAAACATCGCCCCCTGGACAAGACCCTCCCAGACGAATAGGCCCCTGCGGAATCCCCAGGAACGTATATGGGCATCCACCATGAACGGGGCAGAAGGTGGTTCTCCATGGCAGCTGCAGCCCTGACATCTGATCGGTTCAGCACCACTCGCAGGGCGCTCAGCTCCGATGCAGTAGGGATCCCAGTCAGTAGTGAGCCACCAACATCTGGGGATAGCAAGCCCAGCTCCCCAAGAAGGGCCAGGCATTCCGATCACGGTCACGATATGCCACGGGCACACAGTAGGATACCAGTGTAGTTCTTCCACAGCGTTCCCAGAAGCATGTTGGTACATGCTGACCACTCCTCCTGGGCACAACCATCCACTTCAGGGCCTGTTCCACACCCTGCCATGACCTTCTCAAGGGCTGGGTGGTGGATTGCAATGGAGTTCCACAGAGAGCAGCTGTGAATGAGCAATGCGCGAGGAACAGCGCGTCGCTAGCCGGAGGGTGACCTTGCAAAGCTGATAGTGGGCAGGCTACTAGGCTCTGTGAAGCCCTAACCCACGCACAGGGCAGACACATTCCAGCGCAAGTGATGACAGGTGAACAAGGCCATGGCTGCTTGTAGCACGGAGCTAATGAGGCACTGGATAAAGCATAGCTTGAGTGTGCACATTTGCATGATGCCACGGCCTTCACTCGCTGTGAAAAATACAGGGCTGGTGCTGATGCATTCCACTCACTGATTGCACAGGGGCATGTCACAGGCACTGGGGAGGGGGGGTAACCAGGCCCCCTTGTCTACGTTGAAGTAGGCCTGTTGAGCAGAGATATCGACCAGGTGCGCAGAACACACCCGAAGTACTGCACCAATCGATGGCGCACAGGGCTTGAGGGTTGGTGGCACAGGCCGCTACTGGGTGGTTGGATAGTAGTCAGGGCATTGAGTGGATGGGTGCTTGAGCAGGCCACGAGCACAGTGGTGCAGGGATTGGGGCAAACCACCTATTAACTTAGAGGCTTGTTGGGTACCTGTGTGGTGATCCATCACAGGTTCTGGTGGTGGGTGCTCACGGAGTGTGTGTTGGTGGTACCATGCTGCCTGATGAAGAGCCCCCAGAGGAGAGAGCCATCCTGCTAATGGTGCTGGGCACATGCTTTGTGATCCTGGTCCAGGTGTTCCAGCAATGGACCAAGCTACTCCTCCCAGGGCGCCGCTTCTACAACCATGGGACATGGCACAAGAGAGCGGCCAATATGCGCCGAGCAGCATCGTTGCGGTGGGCAAGGAGGATCTCTGCTTGCCGACATGCCATGTGCAGAACAGCAGTGTCCCAGCACATGTGGCTTGTCCTATCCAGGTGACCCCTCAACCTTTACGGCCTTCGTGTGACTGTCCCAACTCGGCGGCTGAACTGGATGCATTCATGCACTAATGAATGGTGGGAGAACATGCTGGCTACCTGTGTCACGAAGGAACATAGGGTCACACAAGTGTGATACTGGTCTACATGTAGGCTACAAGTCTAGTAAATATGTAAAGCAAAAGGTTCAACATGTATGTAACGTTACAATTGGGAACTGTAAAACTCAAATCAGGACTGTGACACTGACAAAACTCCAGGAAGTGGAGACAGTTTAAAGAATGTGTATTTGGGAACCCTAGCCAGACAGAACCTTATGGAGATGCAAATGGATCATCCTGGTTACTTTCCGTGTACGTGACGGGCCTCAGGTTTCTCCAAGGTGGGAAGGAGAAACAAAGGATTCAGAATCATTATTTAAGAGGGCCATTAAGCCATCTTCGCTATCGCTTGGTCATAACCATCTTGAGCACTCTCATCTGCATCCTGGATCCTGCCAGCCAACAAGGCTGGAAACTATGGACTGAGACCAGGACTTTGCTTTCTAGCAACTCTAAGACTGAAGACCTAGTCACTTACATCAAGGACTGAGAAGAACCTAAATGGACTTCATAGGGTAAGATTTTTATCTAGGAACTCAACCAGTATAGATTAAGAATGTGTTATATTTACCTTTAATTTCTAATACTACTCTGTATCAACTATCTTGCTTATGTAAATCAATAAACTGACTTCTTATATTTATGAAGAAGTGTCTGTGTCTAACATTGGAACACAAGTGAGCAACAAGGGCTTTCAAACTCTTGGGACCCCAGAGATTAAAGAGTCTGCGAACGGGAAGGATCGGGCCCTTGGGTGACAAAGGAGTTGTCCCTGCTGCAGGCTTGAATCGGCCAGAGAGAAAAACTGATTCAAGTGGGCTGTGAGTGAGGGAAATTTAGTCACTCAAACCCGGTAAAGTGCGGGTGCGGACCTCCAACCCGTGACAACCTGGACCGATGAGGAATGGATGGACCACTTCCACATGAACCACTCCCTGTTGACCTGGCTTGGTGAGTTCCTCAACCCACATCTCCGGAGGAATGTTACCAACATGTGGTATCTGCTGCCACCAGGGATGCGATTGACTATGGCAGTTTGGAGGCTGGCCAACACCGATTCATGTCGGAGCATTGGGGAGCAGTTGGGAGTGAGCATTAACAGGGCACTCCACGGCGTGTGTGATCTGATCATGGAGCTGCTACTCAAGTGGGTCATCCAGCTCCGGGATCCCGAGGTTGTGATCTGCGGTTTTGAGGACATGGACTTCCCCCATTGTATTGGTGGAATAGAAAGCATCCATATCCCTATCATCCTCCCCCCCCCCCACACACACACACACACACACCAAGACTGACTATCTGAACCGGAAGCAGGCATTCTCCATAAATCTGCAGGCTGGTGTGGATCACAGGTGCCTATTCACTGACGTGTACACTGGCCAGTTAGGGAGGAGTTTTGATGAGCACATTCTGCAGGTGTCACCCTTCTATGCCCAGATGTTTGATGGTGAGATAGCCCCCCAACCTGTACCGGATGATTGAGGGTGTTTCCATGGCTCCGGTGGTGATTGGGGACCCTGCCTACCTGCTGAGTCCATGGCTCACGAGGGTCTATCCCGTGGCTCGCACCCCTGAGCACATACTCTTCAATGAGCGCCTATCGTCTGCTCAGAGCGTGGTGGAGCGGACATTCGGTCAGCTGAAGATGCGTTGGTGCCTTCTGATGACCAGGAGCCAGTTCGATCTTGAGCACACCTCCATCCTTGTCCTGGCGGCCTACATTCTGCACAACATATGCGAGACCACCGGAGCTGCCCTTGACAATCCCCCACCAGTGCAGAGAGCAAGCCCTGTGCCCCTGTACCAACATGTCCAGGGTGGGGCATTCTGACGCATCTTGGAAGAAAACAGGGACGTTCTCTGCAGACACATTGTTGTCTAGATGGCAGGCAACTAACTTGTGCCTGTGCATGCCCCCCGCCCCGTCCACAGCCTGTGTAACCTTAACAAATAAACACAGATATGACCCGACTACAAACTCCATGTGTCATATTGATTTGGTACTAGGGGTTGCCCAGTCATGTGTGAGTGGAGTCCTTCAGAGCGGGGTCACCAACTTGCTGGCAGCCATGGTATTAGTAACCTGTATCTCATACGGCTTTCTCTGGATGCCGATTAGCATATGCAGTGCAATTGTGGTATCAATGTGCAGGCTTGTGCTCTTTTACCATTAGTTTGTCGTTTCCCCACCGTCTTCTGGCAGGCATGAGCGGTATCGGTCCCACACCTGTATTGCACATGGCATGGCCCCTTATGTCTGCTACAAATCCCCTCCCAGCGCATGCAGCACCCTGAACATAACGAATTACATAGAGGTACTATATACATATTGTTTATTTGGGGTTATTTACAAGGGGTGGGTTTCACTTCTTGCGGGGTCTTCCACGTCCCCACTTTGGCACACCACTGAGGCTCACCTCCCTGTGGCTCTTTGCTTCCACCATCCACAGTGAGCGATGGCCTGACGGCCCGGGCTCTCCATCGTCCACCAACCACTCCACTCCAGGTTCAGGTATTGGACCCTGAGATATTCAAGCATATGGTAAGCGTTACACTTTTACCCAGGATGGATCCCATGCACCACTGCCCTGTTTGTAGCTCTCTGGGGGTTCCATGGATCCTCATGCTGCAAGCCCATTGCCCATCCCTGTGCAGGTCGAGATGCAGCTGCCCCCCCCCCACCCTGGTTAGAGACCACATTGTGATCCGGCTTACCTGACCTGGTGGGGCAGCCGCCATGGGCAGTTGGTTTCCTGGGGGTGCAAAGATGTTCAGAGGAGGCTGTGGTCCCCAGAGGAGGGGTCTCAGAGGCAGCTGTAGTGGAACCGGGATGGGTGCAGGCTGGAAGGGTGGGCCCCCAGGTTGTTGTTGGGGGGGTATTTTTATTTATGTAAAATTTATATCCTGCCCCTCCTGCCCACAGGGCAGCCCAGGGCGGCGAACAATAATCAATAAAACAATTTAAAAAAATTAAAACAATTTAAAAATACAATATGTGGGGACCACCACCCCCTACCCCTCACCAAAAGCCTGACGGAACAGCCAGGTCTTACATACACATCGAAATAGAAGGAGAGTGGGAGCCAACCAAGCCTCTTCCAGGAGCAAATTCCACAGCACAGGGGCAGTCACCGAAAAAGATCTAACATCAGTGGCCACCCGCCTCGCCCGGGGAACCTCTGAAAAGGCTCCCACGGAACTCAAGGATCTCAAGGATCACACAGGCACATAGGGAGTGAGGCGGTCCCGCAGATAAGCAGGGCCCAGGCCATGAAGGGCTTTAAAGGTTAAAATCGTACCTTGAACCTGGCCCGGTGCTTTATAGGCAGCCAGTGCAGAGCCCAGAGAACTGGTGTCATGTGCTCCCTGCAACCCGCCCCCGTAAGGAGATGGGCCGCGCCGTTCTGCACCAGCTGCAGCCTCCAGACCAGCTTCTCGAGCAGCCCCACGTAGTGCACATTGCAGTAATCCAGCCTCGAGGTGATGAAGGCATGGATGGCAGTGGCGAGGTCGGAGTCTGAGAGATACGGCCGAAGCCGCCAGACAAGATGTAACTGCCGAAACGCACTCCCCGCCACAGCCACAACCTGAGATTCCAGGCTGAGCCGCGAATTGAGGAGCACACCCAGACTCCGCACTTGAGAGACCATGGGAGGGCGAACCCCCCCAACAAGAGGAGATTCAACCACCCCCAGGTCCCCCAAGCCCTCGCCCACCAACATCACCTCCGTCTTGTCAGGATTCAATTGCAGATGGCTCGACCTCATCCAAGCCCCCACAGCTGACAGGCACTGGGAAAATAAGGCGACTGCATGGCCTGGGTCGATGGAAAAGGAGAGGTAGAGCTGAGTGTCATCAGGATAGTGATGTGTGTGGGAGTGGGGTGACCCTGTGCACCAGGCCAGGGAAGGGGTGCAGCTGGGGAAACCAGGGTTGGCCGAAGTGCTGGGGAGGGGGCACCTGCACCAGTGGGAGGGCTCTCTGGTGGAAGTCAGCTGCCATCCCTCCATCTGCGCCTGGAGGGCCCATGTCATGCTGGGGTTCACGCCACAGGGCCCCCAATCTCTCCCCTATGAGGTCCAGGGCCCATGCAGCTGTCCCCTCCAGCGTGCCACGGACCCTCACTCTCTCGACCCTGTCAAGGTGCAGCTCGTGCTGGAGGGTGGCAGTCTGGTGCCTGTCCCACAGTTGTTTGGTGTGGGACCGGTTGAGCATTGCTGCCAACATTTCCTGGTCCCTATCCCCCTCCCCTCTTTGCACCTCCCTAGTGAGGGCAATCTCCTCAGAGTGCACCTCGGCTAACCTTCTGGTTTCCTCAAGCAGTTTCCTTCCCAGGTCCTCTCTCCTCCTCCGATTCCTGGCCCACATCTCCCGATTCCTCTCAGCACTGCCGACGGCAGCACCCCTCACAGAACCAGGTCACTCTTCCATGGAAGACATGTTATAGGTCGTATTGCTTGCCATGTCCGTACCCTGTACCCCTAGCGGTGCTACTGTGGTGCCACTGGGACAACCTGCCCCCCTTCAGTGTATGTCCCTATGTGGATGGCGGTCGAAAGGGTGGGGTCCCCATATTCCCATCCTATGTGTCAGACTGCTGTGGTGACCCCATTCCTGTGTGCCTTATCCCAGGGTCATTTTGTACCAGCGCCCCATTGTGGACAAGTTGACCCGTGTAGTTCTGTGCCCCTACTGTGGTGGCCCCCAGCCCTTCCCTGTCTTCCATGGCTTGTGTATTACTAGGGGGGCTCCCTCTGTGCCCTATATGCTATTACATCGCCCCAGCATCACCCACATCCCTTCCTTTGTCTATGTTGGCCTACCATCGTTGTCCTGATCTCCAGGTCTTGGAGGTGCTTCCAGTTCCTCCTCGACCACCTCCTCCTCCACGACCTCCTCCTCATGCACCTCCAGGCACCCTTGTACTGTAATGGGAAAAGGGATCCATCAGCTGATCCCTGCCGCCCGGCTTGGGCCCTGGTCACTCTGGCCAGGGTCCTCCCCCTCCCGGGAATGTGGTTGTGCTCCTACCTGGATTGTATTCCTCCACGTCCTCGGAGGTGTCCCGGGAGGCATCCCGTGTGTCCGTCTGCTCCACGTGCGCCCCCTCTCCCTGTGGCTTGTCGCCCTGTGGGTTTTGTGGGCGCACACGAAGGGTGATGTTACAGCGACCCATTTCCTGGGATGCCTCCTCCCCCTGTGTGACACGGCTGTCCCCTCCCACATCCGGGGCATCCTCACCAGGGGCTGCATTCTCCCCCGGCCCCAGGAGGAATGAGCAGGGAGGGTGTAGTTTTTGCCCTCTTTCTGCCCCTGGTAAAGGCGGTGCTGTATATGCGGGAGGCAACTATGTCCCCTTCCATGCAGAGGAACCGGTCCAGCTCATCATGGAACTCCATTGTGCACATGGCACGGCCGGACTTGAGATTGTTGTCCTTGATATACTTATATCCGGACCTCAAGTTCTTTGCCTGCTGCATGCACTGGGTGACATCCCTATTGTATCCCTGCCGCTGCATCTCCTGGGCGATGGCTTCATGCACCTATCTGGTCTAGTAGCTGTGCACCAGGTTGTGCTGGACCTTTTCGGCCCCCCACATGCATATGAAGTCCTGGGTCTCCTGCCTCAATCAAGGCTTCCTCTTTTGGGTACTGCGTGTGGGGGGCCTTCCAGCTTGGTGGCTTGGGGCCTGCCTCATGGCTGAGGTGACAGTGGAGCTGGTCGTCTCCTGTTGGGGGTATTGCATGGGGGTTAGCATCTGTCCCACAGCCCCCCTTTTTCTCCAGTTGTGTGATCCATCCCCTCTCCCCCCGGGGGGCACTGCAGGGTTACCTGATGGTCACAGAGACCCTCCTCAGATGTCTACCTGGTGGCGTGCTGCTCCTGTGTATGGGTGCTCTCCTTGGGAGGGGGGGTAACGGTTAGCTGTCAGCTGCCCACCCTGTGTTCCCTCGGGATGGTTTCTGGCATTGCCATGTGGGTCCCCCCTTCCTTGGTCATTGGGGTATACTCGCTCTTACCTCGCTGTTGGTTGTGCTCCCATCTCTGTGCCCCGTGGCTGTGGTGGGCTGGGGGGATGTGAGCGGAGACGGCACTGCAGTATGCCCTTGACCCTGTGATGGGAGAAGTGTGCTGTGAATAGCTGTTTTACCTCCCCCCCTTCTGCCATTGGGCCAGGTCCCCTCCCCTGGACGTCCTGGGGGTCCCTTTGCTTACCCTGGCCTGTCCCACGCATGTCATGGCGCTGGTTCCCTTCGTTCTGTCGGAGGCTTTCCTTCCAGACATATTGGGAGCCGGCACACCCATATCATGTTTCGATTTTCCTTTAAGGGCTCCCGGCCGGCTGGGCAGCATCTCCCCCGGTGGGTGTGTCTGCTTGGGGGCACTTGTGTGGCCTCTCTAGCCATCTCTCAGTGGTTTTGGCAGACCCATTCCTGTGGGTGTGGGTGTTTTGGTTTGTACAGACAGGTGGGTGTTGAACACCTATCTTCACCCACTTCCACCCATGGAGTATGCCGGCTCCTTCCCGTCTGCTCCGTGGGTGTTGGTGGGTGGGTCGGGAATGCACACCCACCCACTTGTGGACATTTACACGGACTCTCTCCCACCCATCCAATGGGTGTTTATGGGTGTTTGTGGGTGGGTGACGTCCATGTAAAAAAGGCCAATACCCTAAATTCTAACCTTACCCTCTGCCCCAAGTCTGTGTACAGCCCTACAAGCAAAGTGAGGAACAAATGGAAATGCCTCTCCTGTTTCTCATCCCCATCCTCCATGATCCTTTGGATGTTTGAAAAAGTAAACTTTCTCATCTCCCTTTGGGGAACATTTGGTTCCTTGTTGCTCATCCAACTAGCTGCAGTGGCTAGTTAGCACCAGTCCACAACAGTGGGTGAACTCACATGTAACTCTGCTAAACCCCAATGTCTACGGGTCCCCATAAACTGTATAAACATCCCCAGATGATCCCCGGATCACTGTTGCGTGTGAATTAGGCACTCCAATTTCCAGCCCCGTTTTAAACTCTGACCTGATGTTTACATCGGATTCGGATCGATTAATCAGATCTGAGTTTAAAGCAGGCCTGGAACTCAGAGTATCTCACATGCAACAGCAATCTGGGGATCATCCAGGGCTGATTATACAATTTCCAGGGCCCCATGAACATCAGAATTCTCAGAGTTACAGGATTTACCGGTTTCCGGTTCTCAAAGAACTGGATTCCCGGATTAAATCCGGTATCCGGTACCAGTTTTATTTCATTGATTTCAATGGGGCACTGTGTCCCCATTGAAATCAATGAAATACAATTAATTCCTCCCCCCTCCCCCTCCCAGGCTGCGCGGGTGGAAGGGGGGACACCCCCCACCCACCCTGCCCAGCCTGGATTTTTGTTAAAAAAA
>QEPC01013938.1:2952143-2982072 GCA_003113815.1 Sphenodon punctatus
GGGCTCTTTTTTTTAACAAAAATCCAGGCTGGGCAGGGTGGGTGGGGGGTGTCCCCCCTTCCACCCGCGCAGCCTGGACTCGGGGAGGGGTGGTTTTTTTTTACTTTTTTGGTGGGACTTTACATTGCAGCCATTCATTTAAATGGCTGTAATGTAAAAAAATCCGGTACCCGGAATCTGGTAACTGGACCGGATTTACCGGGTTGAATCCGATAATGCCGGTACGCCCAGTACCAGCATTATCAGATTCCGGATTTGCCGGTATTCCCACCCCTAGTATCATGTGAGGAGCCATTGCTCTCCCTCCCACAGCTGAAGTCCTGATTTGAGCAAGTTTGAGGTGGGAGAGAACCAGCGATGACAGTCTAAGCTCAATAAACACACTAGAACTCTCCATATTTGGACATTGTGGGGGATCTACTATATGACTGAATGAAAGGCTGAAGAAGCAGGGGACATTTAGCCTAGAGAAAAACAAGACTACATAGGAATGTGCAATTTCCAAGTATCTAAAAGGATACCACAAAAAAGGTGGAGAAAATTATTTATTCTTCATTGCCACAGAAGAGAGAACAAGAGGGAATGGGTTTAAATTACAGTAAAGTACACTGGACCTAAATATTAAGGGGGAAAATCCTAACTGTAAGAGCAAATGGGCAGTGAAAACAGTTGCCTGGGAAGACTGTGGAATCTGCTTCCTTGGATGTTCCTTTGAAAAATATCTACCTGCAATGCTGTAGGTAGAGGGCATCCTGTCTTGTAGCAGGGAGTTTGGACTCAATGGTCCTCAAAGTCCCTTTCCAACCCTATGATTCTAGGTGTCAGGTTAAGGGAGGGTTTGGCACTGATCAACTGTTGAACCCAGGCAGGACCTACCGGCTGATTAGCATGGAACAAATATGTTCTATATCCCAAGTAGTGGGGAACATAGAGGGTCATGATTGCAGAGGTCTGGATGGGTGAGGTATTGTGCCGTAATACATGTAGGCATCGATGCAGGTTCTGACGGAATACTGGAGCCTAACCATTGAAGCAAGTACCAGACACACCTCCTGCTGTGGGGCCCACAGGCTGTGATATACTAACCCATCACCTTTGTTGTTTACTGGCAAAAAGGTTTAAGTCACAAAAATCTGCTTCCAGTCTTCATGTGAAAAGATGGATTATGATAATCCCTTGGTGCTGACTGGGCCAGAGCTTGTGAGTGACGTACTAACACACTGCATCGGAAAATCCCAGCTTTCTGCAGTGATGGATTGCAAAAACAAACACATTTTGTATTGAGCTCAAGTGCCGTCCCCCACCCCCAACCCATGCCACCTCCATCTTGCCATTGTGCAGCAAACTGTCCCAGGGGAGCTGACATTTTTCAGGGTACCCAGCAACTGGGCAGCACATGGCACACTAACCCCATTGTATCCTTGGCTAATGGGCATCCTGAGTGTGTGTTCTCATAATCAGCCATTCCAGATTAACTCCTTTGTAGAGCTGCAACAGGTACCCTGAAAAACGGGTAGACCCATTGAAATTGTGGTATTTAACCTGACCTGGTATTATTGGGTACTAACCAGTGCTCAATTAGTGCTCGGCAGGTTACCCAATGGACCGATTTACCATTTTCATCCCAATTTCCTAATGTCCAGTACTGACTTGCCATTCCTGTACAAATTTACCATTTTAGCAATCAGTATCAATCAGTAAAATGGTAAATCAATTACAGCAATACCTGGCATTTGGGGGTAAATTTGGTGCCCAATCGGTACTTGGATAGCCCATCAAGCATCCGACACAGTACTTGAAATTGCAGGTATTACAAAGGATAGCAAATCAACTACCGTCAAAACTCACAACACACGTCAAGCACCCTGTGGTTAAAACATGGCTATTATATGTTTTTAACCACTTCTCAGAAGACAGGTTCAAGAATGTTAGTTATTATAGAAGAACTAATACAGGCAGAACAAACAATCCTCCATTAAAGTCTCTTTCAGCTTTAGCTACGCTCATGGCCCTTGGGCTTGCCAACGTCAATAGCATTTTTGCTATTGGTTTCAATGGGAGGTGGTGGATTGCACCCTAATTGAAAATAAGGTTGCCAGCTGTAACAGGGCAGCAAGGCTGATCCTGTACCAAGGCATTAGGCAGCCGTTTATGGGAAGAGAACAACATGCTGCGGAGATGCAGGTATGGGCCTTTTAAGGCAAATTCTGAGGAGAGTTAAAAGCGGGGGGTTGCCAAGAATTAGTGAGGGACTGGGAACACTTGAACAAGGAAGGAAGTGCACCTTGCATTTTGCTTGGTGGGCTCCTGGGCAGGGGAGTGTGACCCAGAAAAGGGAGCCACAGTGAAGTGACTCAAGGAGTGTGGCCAGCCTGAGAGCCATAAGTGCAGCAAAAGCAAAAAGAGATTTAGGTGGACCGGTGCAGGCCAGAGCAGCACAGAAAATCTGAGGGCATAAACTAAGGGTAATTTCAGACGTTATGCACTCCCGGGTCACCACAGTGGATTCCCAACCATGGCATGCCTACTAACCCCCTCCCATGGTCCAGGAAAGCCCCGAACAGACGTGACGGGAGCAGGACCACGGCAAGGAAATGGACGGACGGACCACAGCCTGGGGCAGCGCAACAGACATTACGCCAATTCCAGACTGTGGTCAAAACACCCAGAAGACACCGGGGTGGGGCAGGAGGCAGACATGGCCGACTGAGGGCAAACGAAGCCACAAGCACCAAAAGGAAATGCCCACACAAGGGGAATGGGAAGGGAGGATGAGGAGGGAGAAGAGCCGGTGAGGCGGCACACACAAAAGACACAGGGAAGCCGCGGACAAGGCAGAACACAAAACATAAACACATGCCCAGGCACTAACACATCCGAATGGGAAAGGAAGGAAGGGGGAGCACACAGCGAAGGCCAACACACACAGCAGCACGGCCAGGGGTGGGGTGGGGGGATGCCCCGGGCCAAGGAAGCGGAGGGGACCGGGTCAGGAACAGACCAGGGATCACTGACAGGCACCCAGAACCCCATTGACAGCACAGGACACCCTTCAGCAACACAGACACCCCAAGTCATAGGGGCCCTCACAGGGACGGTGCACAGGCACAAGGGGAGGGCAACCAAGATGGAGAAGGCACCACAGCGGTCCGAGGCAGGTCCAGTCGGCAGGGATCCCACACGCTGATGCAAAGGCACGACCGGGGATGGAGACGAGCAAGAACCAGTGAGCAGCACATGCAGCCCCCCCCCCAGGAGGAAAGTGGGAGACGCTGTCCAGGGCCCCCACATCCCGCACAGTCAACGAGGCATGCAGAGGGTGTGTGGGGGGGGCAGATCACGGACACAGGTGAGTGGGCAGCCACAGGATGACAACAACACTACGAGGGTCGGTGGGCACCTATGGAGGGGCCACAGCGACACAGGCGAGTGGAACAGGGGCAAGCAAACTCCCCAGAGCAGCTCCGAGGCTGGAACAGCAAGGAGCGAGTGGACAGTGGCCGGAGCTGGCAGATGGGTGCAGGGAGCACATAGTGAGACTGTCATCCATGGCACCGAAGACACAGGGGGCCTCACAGCCAGCTGCAGGGGATCACGAAGGGGCCCGGGACGGGTTGGCCCACCAGATACACATAGCGGGGCCACTGAAGCATGCCCCGGTGGTAGCCCAGTCTTGCCATGTGGTGGGCAACGAGGTAGTAGGCCTCAAACGAATCCGCCACAGCGAGCCCCACCTGAACATCTGGTCAGGACCACACACCAGCCAGCGCCATCAGGTCTGGTCCAGTGGGCTCCGCCAAGGCATAGTCAGCAGCAGGGGGCCATGGCAGGTGCCCAAGCTCCAACAGGCGCTGATAAGCTGCCGCACGCAACCTCTGGTAGCCACGCGCCCCGTGGATGCAGCCAAAAAAGGAAACAGCCAGGGCAGGGCCCCCCTGCTCCAGATAGGTTGCGAACCTAGCCAGGCTATACACTGAGAGGGTGGACACAGTCTCCACTGCAAACCATGCCACATACGAGCACTGCATCTCTGGAACTCACCCATCGGGAAAGGGACGGAGGCCAAGTGCCTCCGCCTGGAGCCCGCACTCGTGTTCTCTCACCTCATAGCCAAAGTAGCAAAGGCCGGAGCTCAGACTCGCATAGGCACCAGGGAGGGTGTCAGGGAAGCACAGGAGCATTTGCATGGCCGGGGAATGCCACAGGTCACAGAGGGCCATAGTCTTGCGGAAGGTCCAGCTATGGGGGATGCCAGGCAATCCAGGGTGTGGGAGCCCCGGGGTAGCACAGCCGGCCATGGTCCAGCAGGGAGAGGGTCTGAACAGCAAGGAGTGAGGCCCCCTCCCCCCTGTTCCCCTGTGGGCTGGGAAGGGAAGCAGGGGAGCTCCAAGGACATGCGATAAAGCCACAGGCTGTAACATGGGACGGCTAGCGAGCGAAGCATGGGGTGCGGACCCAGCACAGCTGCATGAACTGAGCGCTCAGGCTGTACAGCAGGCACTGATAGCAGGGAGGTGAGGAAAACAGACAAGCAGCTGCAGAATGACTGGACACGCGCATGCGGGCCCAGGGCATGAGCACCCATGGCAGGAGCGCAGGTGCACCCAGGGGCTGGGGGTGCCCCAGCACTCATCCACCAACTGCAGGCCAGCCAGTGGTGGGGCGAGGGGGCCAACACAGGTGCGTAGGGGCCCTCCCCACAGGTGCAAGGGCGGGACACAGAGCAGGGGTGGTCCCGGGATGCGTGCATGAGAGCCACACGCTGGACCGCACCATGGACACACTCCACCATGGACGTGGGACTGAGGGGTGCATGGAGGATGCACCTGGCAGAGTGGTTCTGGGTGCACACTGACCGCATGACCCTCACCACCGACCTGCTCCACCTGGGCGTCCGCATCTGGGGGTGCCTGGCCAGGAGCACCATGGCTGCCCAGTGCACCCACCATGGGCGCCGGCACTCCCAGGCCAGGCTTAGGGCCTAGTGGGTGTCCAGGGCATACCAACGGACTCTGTGCCTCGCCCAAGGGTGGGCAGCAGTGCTCCGCGAGGCAGCCGGGTGACACCACGGGTGCCGGCAAGCCATGGGATGCACTGTCATGTTTGCCATACAATAGAACGGCGAATCTGGGTCACAGAGTGGGCACCGGAGTGGTGGGCTGGGGCCCTGGCTCAGTGGGATGATGCCGCATGGAGGGCACACTTCCACATGGACAGACGATGCCTCCTGCGCCTTTCAGAGCTGTTGGCACCCTGACTGGAGTGGCACCTCACTCCCATGCAGGCCCCCATACCCATGGACCAGTGCATGGCCATACCAGTCTGGGCACTGGCAACACCCAATTCCTGCTGGTCTGTGGTGCAGCACTTTGGTGTGGGAGTGAACACAGTCACGGGCATCCTCCGTGACTTCTGTGAGGCCATGGAGGGCGTGCTCCTGGACTGCACGATCCAGCTCATGGACCAGGAGGCCGTGATGGCCAGCTTCGAGGCTGGTGGCTTCCCCAACTGCCTGGGTGCTGTGGATCCTCCACCCCTCCAATGGGGAGGCTGGGGAATACATCAACTGACACGGGTACCATTCCCTGCAGCTCCAGGTGGTTGTGGACCACCGTGACCGGGGCCAGTTCATGGACATCTTCACCGGCCACTCCGGCCGCAACCATGATGCCCGGATCCTGATCATCTCACCCCTCTATGCCCGGATGTACCGGGGGAACTTTGCGGACATGGGGATGACCAGGATCGAGCGGGTGATGATCCCCCCTGCATCCTGGGGGAACCAGCCTATCCCCTCCTCCAATGGCTCATGAAGGCATACCCGGTCACCAGAAACCCTATGGTGGCGCTGTACAACTCCTAGCTATGCGCCTCCAGGACCGTGGTCGAGAGAGCCTTTGGTGAATCAGTGGCCTCAAGCAGTGCTGGAGGTGCCTAGCTCATCGGCTGGACTACACTGTGGAAACCTCAGCCCTCGTGATTGGTGCCTGCTGTGTCTTGCATAACATATGTGAGAAGGATGGGGCCGCCGTGGAGTTCCCCGTGCCCCAGCGCCCACCGGGACCCATGCCCCTGTACGTGAATGTGGATAACCCAAGGGAGTACCGCTATGCCAAGCGGATCTGTGCAGTCCTGGAAAGGCGTATTACCCGTGATGGCAGGGCCTGAGCATTCCAGGTCCCCCTCGGTTGACCCTCGGACCTCATCCACGGCGATCCCATAGCCCATATCCGCTGTCTATAGACACACAACAAAGCCTTAGGTAGAGTTCCCCCCCTGCATTTATTGTACATTCCATGTCCCACATCCCTTCCTTCCCCCCTACTTCTCTCTGCCCCACGCCACCTCCCCCTCTCCCACCCCCTTCCCGCCCTGACCCTGCTGCTTCCTGAGTCATCTCCTGGGCCACCTTGCGGACGTCATAGAGCTCTGGGAGCTCCCCTCACCCCCACTTTCTGTATCACGACCCATGTCTTGTGGTCCCACATCCACTGTGCCAGGGGCACGGGGTCAACCGGTGGGGGCGAAGCTAGTTGCCCTGTTGGGGAGTCAATTGGAGACCATTAGTCAGGCTCGGTCACATGCAACCTGTCCCGAAGCGGTTCCAGGGGTGGTTGGTGGGCCCCCTGGCAGGTAGGCAGACGTGGTACTCCCCCTTGGTGCCCCCCAGTGCCCCGGCTGCCCCCCCTCGCACTCCCCGCCCTGGGTCACCGGCTGCTCCACCCCATGCCCTATGTGCACCCCCGTCCCCCCATCCGCTGGCACCGGGGGCCACCCAGCAGTGCCTGTCCCCCCTGTTCTGTGCCCAGGCAGGCCCCCGTGCCCGTTGACCCCCTTCTCGCAATCCCTGGTTCCTGGGGGCCGCAGGGATGGACCCACACCCTGTGGGGGGCCCCCACCCCTAGTCCACCCCCTGTGGTCTGTTCTCCATCCCACCCACTTGCCTACCCTCTCTCTATGTCCATTTCAGTGCCCTCCGAGTCTGGCCCCTCTGTGTGGCTGTGCTTCCTCTGCGTCCACTGGCTGGGGGTGACCAGTGTGCCAGCCTCGGATCCTCCTGAGTCAGACTGTGGATGCGGGCTCCCGGTGCCAGTTCGTGAGGGGGGCTGCTGCTCCTCGAGGTCCCGGGGTGTTCCTCTGGGGGGGCTGGGCCCCCGGAGCTTGTGCCTGCATGCAGGGCTGCCAGGGGTGGTGGTATATTGGCCCATTCCCTGTCCTGGACCACTGCACTCTCCACAAGCCATGGGGTGACTATTGAGCCCTTCATGTTCAGGATGCGGTTCAGGGTGTCGTAGTAGGGGGCGGTCTGGGCACCATGTCCGGACCGCCGGTTATTGGCCTTGATGGCCTTGTGCCCCCTCTTGAGCTCCTTGATCTTGGAGCGGCATTGGGCCACTGTCCTTTGGTGCCCCGCTGCCTCCATGTCCCACACGATCTCTGTGTACACTTGCTTGTTCCTCATGTTCATGGCTAGCTCCACCTGGTGCTCCAGGGACCCCCGGATCCTTATGAGGTCCTGGGTCTCCTTGTGCCCCCATTGTCCCCCTCACTGGTACCGCTGTCTCCCGCGTGTGCCCTCCCCCTCCCCCTTCTCCTCTGTTTTCCCTCCGCCAGTCTCCTCTGGGGGTTCCAGCTCCCGAGCCCGTTTCTGGGTCTGTGGGTCATAATGGGGGGGTTAGATGCCTTGGTCCTTCGGACCCGTGGCCTGCCTCCTGACCCCCCCTCCCACCAGGCTCACCCCCTTCATTCCCCTGTGCCACTGTGTGGGCCTCTTCTCACTCTCCGTACCCGTTTCTGGGGTGCCTCCATCCCCTGGCCGGTTGTCCCCTCTGGGACAGCCTGTCCCAGCTGCTGCTCCTCTGCCACCAATGCCAACACCACCTCCTCCTCCCTTGCTCGCTCACTTGCCCTCCGCTCTCCGCTCCCTTCCACCTTGCTCCATCCCGCCACGTTCCCCTGCTGCTGTGTGCCCTTTAAATCTCTCTCCCTGGTCTGTGTGTCACTCGCTGCCTGGCAGCAATGATGCGTGCTTTCACCACGACTGTGGATCATTTTGTTTGATTCCGGCTGGTGGTTGGCGTTCAGTCATTACGTTATGTGGTTTCCCGGTGGGAATTGCTTTGACCACCTTTCTGGAGATGGTCCCGTCCCGACCTCTGGAAGCGTGGTTGTGTTGGCCCCTACTGGTGATTGGCTGTGGTGAACATCTGGCTGCCGTTGATCAGACGTCCAGGGCTCTTTGGCCCCGCCGTGGAATTGACTGTGGTTGACTGTGATCACGTAACGTCTGAAATGACCTTAAGTGAGACTAGTCTGTGGGGTGGTCGGTGGGACCCTCACCCGGCCATATGGCTGAAGACCACAAAGGTTTAGCTGAGGAAAGACGCAGGTGTAAAGTACAAAAGCGGCTGGGAAGCCACCGGACTCAAGTGTAATTAACAAGCTGCCGGAGGCCTGCGGAGACAGAGAGCTGGTGAAGGAGCCGACTAGGAGATCTTGAAGCAAACCAAGCTGGAAGAACAGGGTGGAAAAGGTCAGAGTAATGCTGAAAGTTGTTTGCGGGACTTTGAAAGACTCTGTAGAGCTGAGGAGATGGGAGAGCCAGGGCCCAGGCTGAGGTGCACTGTCACACCAGCTCTCCCGCAGAAGAAAACCTGAGCACACTAATTTGCATGAGTTAGTTTATGCAAATTTAGAAGACTCTTTAGATTGGGCTAATTAAAAAAGACAGTAGAAGATGGTAGGTGCTCGATATATAAGACAGGGGCTAGGTGTGAGGGTAGGGACTGAGTGCAGAGCATGGGGGTTCAAGGGTGGATGGGCATCCTCACAGCCCTTGTACAGAGAGGCTTCCGTGATAAGGGGACTCAGCCTGATTCTCCCCCTCCCACCCCTCCCCCCAGCTACCTTACAAGGACGTGAGGTGCTCGATCTCTTGGGTCTTCTGCACCTTCACTCCTGTCTTTTGTGATCACACTGCTCCAGTAGCTGGCAATCTTGAAACCCATGGTCAAACTCTGAGCAATTGTTGACTAATACTGAAACTCATAAGCTTAACCCAGAGCTCAGAGATGATGCTTACAAACCCCAAGACTCAAGGTCAATCCTGAGCGGTGGTAATCCTCATTGAGGAAGGTTGTGAGGAGAACACATTCTTATCGTTTAGAACCCCTTCTTTATACAATGCCCGCCTAATCCTTCGTTGACTCAAAACACTGCACTCAATTCAGGACTGGGCCTATCAACAATGTAGTTTAAAAGAGAATCTAAATTTCTTCACTGTTACGAAAGAATTTGCTTATGGCAACCCCAAATGGACACTTGTCTGATTCCTTCTGCATATATCAGTGACGCAATCATAAACTAACATATTTGAGAGATCATCATTAGTGAGGTCACTTCCCAGGCCTTTTACTCGGGCAAAATTCCCTGGCAAAATCAGGCATGATACTGAGCACTTGCCATTCCTGTTGACTTCAGCTGGAAGTCTTATCCAAGGGTGGATTTGGGTCCCCATCTCTAAATGAATTCATTCTGAAGTGCTATTTTAGAACAAAAACTCTGGGATGCTATAGTTGTAAGACTCTTGATGGAAATTACTTATGGGTCATTAGTACATTTCTTGGGTAGCTGAAATCATTCTGTGCTCATGCTCAGCCTCCTGACGCCCAGCTAAGCCACGGTAGATATTTATGGTCCGGTTGCACTCTTATTGTTTTAAATAATATATGTCAACCACTGCAAAATGTGGGTTTGTTTCCTCTTCTTCCTGCACCACTGTTGTGGTCTCCTCTAGCTTGGGTCTCGTTCTTTGGGGAAAGTAGGAGGTCACTTCCTCCGCTGCAGCTGTTTCTGAAAAGTCAGATCCTTCTTGATGGGAAACCAAGTCTCTGCACTTACAGAAAGTGATGACAGATTTGCCTAAGTTTGCAAAAGATCCAGTTTTTCAACCAGAAGGAATAGCTACTATGCAGGGTCCCAAACCACTACATATATTCCCTGTTTATATACTTCCTCTTAGAGAGACTTGTGGAAGTATAGAAAGCATGGTGGGGAAAATGTTCTTTAAAAAAAAAAAACACCCAGAAATTTTGGGGGAAGTTTAAATTATTTGTAGTATGTACTTGACTAATTAAACAAAAACCAGTGGTTATATCTTTTGGCCTCAGAACAATAGCAATAGCTGTTTATAAAAATAGTAATATTATAGTAATAATTGTTTGTTAGTTACCTTGGCTCATAACATACATGAAAGAGTTTATTTTCAATTTTCTCCCCCACCCCAAATTACCCAATTTCACTTACCAGGAAACAGAAACCAGTGTTTTTCCCAAGAAGTTTTCATTTCCCCCACTCCTGGACCCTCACATCTCTACTTCTTCTGAAACAACCAAAATTGACCACTGTCAGAGACAGGACACTGGGCTGGATGGACCATAGTTTTGACCCAGGATGCTACTTTTATGATAAATCTCTCACCACCAGTTTCTTTTTTTTTAAGTTCCCCCCCCCCTCGTTTTTTCTTATAATGATCCTGTCCCCCTATTTACTCTGCAATTTTTTCCTCTTAAGGAATGTTGCTGAGGTAGTTGCCAATTCAGAAAAACTAGCTTCCATATTGCTGACTCCACATGGCTGTAATTAGAGGGTGATTATATAACTTATAGACTCAGATACCAAGGTGATGAGCACAATATAAGTTTATGGAATAGATAAATACTATATAGACTGAAACTCAGATACTAGAGAAGTAGGTGAGAGAGAGAGATGAGCTCAGTGACTCATAGCTTTGCAAAACTCACAGGGCACCTCTTTCATAGTGTACCACAGGGTGGGTGGGGAGCCTTTCCCCTCTCGGGGCCATTTTGAAAATGAGCACAAGCTCTGTGAGCCAAATAGGAGTTCCTGTATGGAGTGAGGGATTCCGCTGAGAATGAGGGAAGGGAAGGAAGGATCCAGATCACAGATCTGCCCCATAGGTCCACCCCTGACCCCATCCTCAAGGGCATGCCCCCATCATCTCTCCCTTCTCGCTGAGTGTGCTCCCTTCAGTGCTTGAGACCTTGAAGGTAGGGGCCAGATCCATGGGCCAGATCCAGGAACAGGAATGAAGCCAAGTGAAAATAAGCCCAAGGGATGAATATTTGGCCCATGGGCTAGAGATCTTCCACCCCAAGTCTATCAGGAGGATGACTGACATGGCAAAATGTATGGCCTTCATGGTCTTGTCCCCTCCTATCTGTCTGTCCTATCAACACTAGTTTTCTGCGACACTCCTGTATTGGAGCTCTTCTCCTCTGCTACCACCCTCCCCTGCTCACGGCTCCCTAGTTCCTCAAAACATACCCACCCCTTATCCCTTGCGTGGAACTCCCTCCCTGAACACATTCATTCTGCTCACTCCCTCTTTCCCTCCCAGCCTTCAAATCCCTCCTGAAAAAAACCCTGCTTCTTTCATCAGGCGTTTCCTTGTCCCCTTAATCTCCTCCCTGATTTACTCAGGGTCTCCTTTTCCCCATCACTAAGCTAAGCACATACACCTGTGACTTCTTGACTTTGTAAATGTATCCCTGTCTCTCCCTCTGTCCCCAACCCCACCTCACCCCCCACCCTCACTTCATCTCTCCTCCCTTGTCTCTTCTAGATTGTAAGCCTGCTGGGACCCTGTCTAAAATTAACAATTGTAAAGGGTACATTGCTTGTGCTATATAAATACTTAATAATAATAATTTATATCTTTCCTAACTACCCCAATTGACAGCCACATAGAACTGCAGCTTTCAGCGTAAACCCTGAACATCTTCTTGGCACAATGTCCATTGATTGACATATATCCTCCATGAACTTCTACCAGAGGTTCCCAAACTGTGAGTTGGAACTTCAAGGTTGGGAGGTCACACCATCTGCAGATGGGTCATAACCATCTTACCATCAACCAGTCTAAAACCAAAGTAATAGTTTTTTCCAGGAAGAGGAGAAAATTTAGTTGGTTTTTGAATTCGGAACCAGTGAAACAGGTTACTAGATACAAATACCTAGGAATGTGGTTTTCAGTAATCCGGTAGCTGGAAGCCCCACTTGGACAGTGTTAGGCTAAAAGCTGACCAGACTACAGGTGGACTCCTGAAATTTTGGAGATTGGGGGGTTGAAAACAGATAGCTCCAACACTTAAGTTGCTTTGTGATAAGCTGATTCCCCAAATGTTGTACGTGGTGGAGATATGGGGGACCGTGAATACAGATTTCCTTGAAGTTGTGCAAAACAAAGTTCTAAGAACAGTACTAGGAGTTCCCTCCAGCTCCCCAGTTATTATGTTAAGAGCAGAAACAGGTATCCCTCCGGTTTCTTCTAGAGTTAGAACACTGTTGCTGGGCTATTGGCTTAGAGTCAGGGAAATGGAGGCTGGACGTCTTCCAGTCATCTGTCTGACTGAACAGTCCAATGTGTTTGTGAAGTACCAATGGTATAAGATGGTAATCGCCGGCATTTGACTCAGCTTGGACTTACACCAACAAGTTTGAGACATTATTCTCAACGACAAGCGAAGCAGCTGATTAACAGCAGGTCAGCTGACGTGATCCTACAGTTAGAAAGAGCTACCTTAGTAGAACAGAAAATTGCATGTTGGTACCCTTTGTTTAAGATCAGTTTTGAACTTGAACAGTATCTTGTTGATATAGTGAACTTCAAAACAAGGAGAGCATTAACTACACTGAAGTTTAACATGATGCCCACTAACGTGCTCAAAGGGCAGTACCAAGGAGTTTCTCCAGAGCTGAGAGTTTGCCTCTGCGGAGGTCTTGTTGTAGAGGATCTCCAACACTATTTGCTATCCTGTCCTCTTTACAGCAGATTACGGGAAGATATTCTGGGCCAGTGGCAAGAAGGAAAGGAGCATTGGGATCCGCAACTCTTAATTTCATATCTGCTGGCTAATTCGAACAAAGATATGACCAGAAAAGTTGCTAAATTGGCCTTAACGATGGAAGTGACAAGAAGGAATTTCAAAGAGAGTCTAGTTTGTCCACTTAGCTCGGACAGCAGAGTACCTTTTTATTGGGACTGAGGGCATAGTTTATATAAAGTTTAAACTTTCTATATGCCTGTGCCATTTGTCCAGATTTCCTTCTAACCACCTAGCATTAATTATTTTATTTTATTTTATTTTATTTTGTTTATTGGTATATCTGCTAATGGAATAAGGAAGTGGAGGGCGCTAAATATGTGTGTGCACCAGGTTCGGGTATTAAGCTATAGGTAATAAAACCCTGCGAACTTTGACAAAGAGGGAACGGATTGGAGGTTGAGTTGATGTTTGTATTTGTCTATCATAAGGGGTCAAGCGCCGTCAAGCTCTGTGTAGGGTAAGGCACATTTCACCTTCATTTCATTTCACCTTTTATTTGTATCCCGCTCTCTCTCGCCTACGGCGACTCGAGGTGGCTAACAACAAAGGTAGAAACATACAAAATAACAATAACAACTATAATTCAATACAAAACAACATAACCCAATAACCCCTCGATTTATCACAGTATAACATAATCTTTCATCATTAACCTTTCCTATTGTTCAATTCCTGCTGTCACCAGGGAAGAACCAAAACAATTCCAGCCCAGTCTCCTGCTCTCACCAGGAGAAGGGGCCCATCCTCATTCCACTTTACAGTAGTACAGTGTTACAATAGTGCACAACAATATTTAATATTCAGTATATAACAGTAGCTCACATATCTATCAATACAAAACAACCCACTCCCACCACAATAATCCCTCCCCCATCCCTTCACCTGCTGCCACCAGAGGTTGGTACTAGGGGACACCTCCCCCTCCCTCCCTCATAACTACCCCCTTAACAAATATCCTATTACCCTATGCTAACCCACACTCCCCCTTTTTGCCCCCAGCAAACACGGCTCACCAAGATAGTGGCCCCCCTGGACCCCCTATGGTCCCTGAAGGGCCCCAAAGGGCTGCACACTTTGGCTGCGGCCCTTCGGCTGCCGGTCTATGGCAGAGCCGCAGGCGGCTCCCTTTTATGCCCCCCCCCCCCTCAGTCCACTTCCGGGTTCCAGTCAAGTCGGGAGTGGGGGGTTATGCCAGGGCACCCTAACCCAGGCGCACCGGCTTCCTGGCTCACCCAACCCCCGGTACTAACTGTCTTGTTCTTTTTCTCCACGCAGGTGGTCAACAGGGGATTCGGAGCAGCAGCAGTGGCACGGGGAATCAGTGGAATCAGCCTAGTGGAATCAGTAGCAGCAGCATCACCGGCGACTCCCAGGGACTCCCAGCCAGATGGAAAGGTGAGTCTTGCAAAGTATACTAAGTATACTAAAGTATACATTCAAAGTATACTAAACATTATTAATGTTGCTGCTGTCTCCGCCTTCTGTCTTGTTTGTTGAATATCTTTATTAATTATTACTTGGATTTCTATTGGATTTTCTTTTATGATTATTGTAACTTCTCATTATTTTAAGTCGATTATATTTTAATTTTTTCAGAAATATTTAAATTTTGAAGCAGCAATGGAAATGTATTTTATATTATTGCTTCTCCTATTAATGTATTATGGTTTTAATTTGTGTTCTGATATTTTGTTGAGACCAAATGGTCAAAACAATAAACTTTTGATTGATTGAACCCCGAGTCCCAATATCTCCTATGTCTTAATAGTCTGGTAAGCCAGACCTGCCTTGTTTCTTCCACATCAAGGCAATTCAGTAGGATATGATATAGATCATCTATTTGCCCCCAAACCACAGGGCCATAGCCGCAACCCCCACGGTATTGAGGAAAAGCATCCTTCGACTGCTTTAGACCATTGGTTAGTACTAATACAATAGCAAAATTCCTGTTAACTTCACTGCCTGTCAGATCAGGGCCTAGCATTTTGGAGTTCGGTCTCTGCTTATTGCCATGAAGTTTGGAGTAGCCTTGTTTGTAGCCACAACAGCCATGAAATTCCTCTCTGGTAATGGATTTTTATTTTTTTTTATATGGGAAACAGGATCTTACTGGCTCACTGATCACATCGAGCATTTAACTAACAGATTGCCTAATGAGCAGGCTCCTTTCCTGTGGGCAGACATTCAACTCCCACTTCTGTCTGCTCTAACTGCCTAACTACATGTTGAAACCAAGTAGAGGGACAAATACACTTATTTGCACCTTCCAGGCAACACAAATGGCATGCAGGCAAAAATATTAGGGGTGCAAACTCAACTCAGAAAAGGAGAGACTGTGGCTGTGATTGTGACCTTAGCCCAAAGTCTCATTAATGGGAGGAACCAGCAGCTCTCTTTAATGCATCCAGTTTATAGATATTTTCAAACGTGATGACACATGGCAGGATTTGGCCCGGCCACCAAACAGATGTGTCGGTGGCCTGGGCCAGGGAAACGGCAGGGAGAGGGTGGGGTGACATGCGGACGTGGGTCCGCAGGCCCTGCTCCCCATGCTGCTGAGCATGGTCCACCCTCCTCCCTGACAGGCAGGCATGGCAGCTTATGAAGCCACTGTGCGCACTCGGAACAGCCCCAGACCAGGGACCGGTAGAGCGGGCCATCAAACATGATGGCCTGCTCTACCCCAGTCCGGAGATGGCGTCTCCAGACTGGGACCGCAGCAGCGCTTAGCCTGGGCTGTGACTTAGCAATGGGCCTGAGTAACAACCCAACCTAGAAACTGCCATGGCCCATGGAAACCTCTGATCCGGCCTGGGGTGACATCTGGCGGGCGGAATCAGATGTGACAGCACCACGGGTGGCCACATGGGTCAAAGCGTGGCCACCTGTGGTACCTATGTAGAACTGACTAGACACTCCCTGTTCTCTTTTGTCCCAGCTTGTGAGCTGGATCCTGTAGCTCATAAGGTGCTGCACTTGGACTGGGATCTGGCAGACTAGAGTTCAAATCTCACCCTAGCCAATGAACTCACTGCATGGCCTTGGGCAAGTCATTACCTCTCACCCTTGGTTCCTCAACTGTAAAATGGGAATATGTGTGTGTCTGTCTTTCTCTGTGTTCCCCTCATTCTTGTCCATCTTAGATTGTTAGTCCTCTGGGCAGGAATCTGTCTCTGGCAATCTGTGACTATAAAGCGCTGTGTTACCCCTAGTGGCGCTATAGAAATTAAAAGTAATAGTAGCAGTTGCCTACGTTGGGTTTTATGCCATCCAGGGAGGATTCTTGGCAGTTCCAACGTCCCAACCAAGAGCATGGTGAGGAAACTCCAGACCGGTACAAGCCCTGCTTACAGCACTGACTTTCCACTTCATCGGCTTGGAGGCAAGGTCAGCCTCTGGTCTTTTTGTATACAAACTATTAGCTATAGACAGCAACAGTTCAATAGAATTGCTGCTCCCCAGACTTTAGTCCAAATCCAGAGAGGCAACAAGACACTGAGACATTAAAGTAGGGGTGGAACTCCAGGGGGATTATCGGTTATTGGATGTACCGGTATCGGATCTCCTGATATCGGATTTATCGGTATCGGAATATTGGATTTTGAACATTACCAATTTTATCGGGTTTTTTACATTGAGGCCATTGACTTCAATGGACAATGTTAAAAATCCGATAAAACAAGCAGTTAAAAATCTGATATTGCCGATACCGACAATTATCGGTATTAGCGGATTAATCTGATACCAATAGTCCCACCCCTACATTAAAGCCTCAGTGTGATGGGCAAAGCCCAACACAAGGAGCAGTGGCGTCCGTTGCTCGGTGGGTGGGTGTGGGTGGAGATGGGTGTTGGCCAGGAGCAAACACTCACCAACACCCACCGAAAGTGGCGTTTACCCAGACGCCCCCACCCATCTCCATCCAGGGAAATGCTCCCCACCCACCGGCCAACACCCATCTCCGCCCAGAGGAACTTGGTGGAGGCATCATGTGTGCACAGGGCCCATGTTGATTGGCTGCAGTGGTGCCCTGCAACATGTATAATAAAATGTAACACCCATTTTATGGGTGTTAGAGCATCTGTATAAAAAGGGCCTAAGTGCAATGAAAAGCAGGAGAGCTTTCCCCCATATTTTAAAAATCCAGGTTGGGGTCGGGGAAACATCCATAGGGGAGATTTAGATGCTCCTCCCCACACTGGAAGTCATCCAGGTGCCATTGGAAATAGTGGCGCTGAGCGACTCCTGGATGTATTGAGACACGTATGTGTAAGACCTCGAGGTCTGCATCTCAAAACATCTTGAAGTTGCCCAACACCACTGTTTTCAATTGGGCCCATACGACTTCCGGTCCAGGGAGGAGCGTCTAAATTAGGGCTGAAACGAGAATGACCACTACAGCCATTTTGTCCATGCGCAGAGCCAGTTTTCAGCCGCACAAGTTTCGCGCAAGAATGGGCTGAGGATTGGCCAATTCTTGACCTGTTCTCGTTCTTGCAAATCTCAGCAAGAAGTCAATTCTTGATGAGATTTGCAAGAATAGCGAGGGCAAGTTTCAGCCCTAGTCTAAATCCCCCCCTTATGGGTTTCCCCAATCTGGACTTTTAAAATACAGGGAAAAGCTTTCCCGTGTAAAAATGTCCTCTGACCCTATCCACTTGGAATGTTGGAAGGTGTGGGGGTTGAGAGAGCTCATTCACTGAGGAGTAGAGCTTATTGGCCATGGGGACGGGGCTTGTCCCTCTTTGGCTGCTGGAAATGCTGGGAGGCATGCCATAACTCCTGGGGAGAGGCCTGGAGAAACAGGGAGAGGAAACACCCGTTAGCAACTGCTCAGGCTCTGGGAGCATCCAGCAGCTGGGGAGGAGAGGAAAGCACCGAGGGCTAGGGGCGGGAAACTGGTAAAATCCGGTATCTGATAATGCCGGTACCGGGCGTACCGGCATTATCGGATTCGACCCGGTAATCCGGTCCGGGGTACTGGGGGGGGTGTTTAACACCCCCCCACCCCCCCAGGGATCACCCCTACTAAAGTGCATAGCTTGCGCGCCGTTTACCTTGTGGAGCTCCGGCGGCGGCGGGCGGTCCGGCGGCCTCAGCGCCGGCTGTGGCTGCCGGCATCAGAGACGCTCTAGGCCTTCCGGGGAACTTCTGGGTTTCTGACGCTGGCAGCCACAGCCGGCGCTGAGGCCGCCGGACCGCCCGCTGCTGCCGGAGCTCCGCAAGGTAAGCGGCGCGCAAGCTATGCACTTTAGTAGGGGTGATCCCTGGGGGGTAGGGGGGGTGTTAAACACACACACACCCAGGGATCGGGTCATACTTACCGGCGGCTGCGGGGCTGCGGGGACGCCGCGGCCGCTGGTGCTGGGGGGTGGGCTCGCCTCTCAGTCTGTTTTTAAACAAAAATCCAGGCTGGGCAGGGTGGGTGGGGGGTGTCCCCCCTTCCACCCTCGCAGCCTGGGAGGGGGAGGGGGAAGGAATTCATTTATTTCATTGAGTTCAATGGGGACACAGCGCCCCATTGAACTCAATGAAATAAATCCGGTACCGGTATACCGGATTTAATCCGGGAATCCGGTTTTTGCAGAACCGGTAACCGGTAAATCCGGTAGCCGGTAATGGGGCCGGGGTCCCACCTCTACCGAGGGCTGAAGGACCAGCGAACTGCATGACTGACTAGAAACAGTTGTAGCAGAGCTTGTAGGCTACCAGTGGTGCAGGGGGTTGTCCATAAAGTGTCTCACACGTTTTGTGTTACTTTTAACATACACACACACACCTTTGTCACAATTTGTCACTCCCTCCAAAAAGTACAATGCACAAGAAATCACACTCTCCCCTGCACACATTTGTAATACCAGTAATGTAAACCCCATTTATTATATGCAAGTAATATAGTTGTACATTTTAAATGAAAAATGAGTAATGAGAAATGACATCACATTGCAACCAATACCCCGACCCCCTGCCTCCTGGTCACAAACTGTCACAACTTTGCTGTCTCCTTTCTCCACCACCTCATGCATGTCATTCTTTGTGGACAGGCCCTGGGGGGGTGGGGGAGGACCACTGTACGGCTTGAGGAATTAAACGTCCCCTTTGTAGGGAATCCAATCCACCTGGATCGCCAATCAAAGCAGCAGTCAGAGAGGCATTGGCTTGGCTTCCATCACACCCGCTACTCTACAGACTCTCAGTCAGTGGCAGACTTGAACCCTAGAATTGCACAAGAGGTTAATTTTGCCCTGGTTCATGAAACTTAACCAGGCTAAGAGTGGAACGTGGGATGCATTGGCCAGAGCTGAGAGATTATGAAAGCTGCTCTCGCTCTGCACTTCCTTTCTCCAGGCAAGTTTACTGAAAAGCATTTCTGTGTTCTGAATGAGAAGGCTGTGAACTGCTCTTACTGGCAGGTTACTAAAAATACCCCTAAACCACATTTGTGAACATTTTCATTGATGCCATCGATTCACCAGAGTTTCACAATAGGAGAAATACCAAAAACTAAGGAAAGGGTACGACAAGTCGTAGCCACTAGCAACTGTTGATAAAAATGCAGGGAGAGGATTCTCGCCTTAAAATGTATGTGGTGGCCTCTATGGATGCTAGACAATTACTGTCATTCCCTTTTGTGTGGACTAATAGTGAAACCAACTCGAGTCATCTTCTTTTAAAAGAAAATTCTGATGACAGAAGCTTATTTTTTAACTATAACGTAGTGGTTTAGGACATTATTCTGTGTTTCTTCTGCTCTCTCTGTGCACTGTCTTAAGCCAGGGGCGGGGAACCCTTTTCCCCCTCCCACAGACCACTTTGAAAACTAGTACAAGCTCCACAAGCAGCAGGGGTGTTTATAGGGTGTGCTCAGAGGGGAGAGAAGGGAAAGGTCCAGACCATGGAGCTATACCATGAATCCATGCCCTGTCCTTGAGAGTGTGCCTCCACCTCTGCTCCCTTCCCCTGAATTCATTCCTCCAGGGATTGAGGCAAGGACTGGATCCATGGGGCAGATGCACGAATTGGAAAGGGGCCAAGTAAGGGATGAGTGCTCTGGGTAGGATCCATAGATTGTCAGTCTTTGGCTGCAATCCTGAGCTCATTGAAGTCAATGGCATATGGCAAAACTCTCACTGACTTCCATGGGTGAAGATGGCACCCATTGTAAACTATAGGAGACACAAATAATGTGCTTATTATTGCGGAATTCCACAGCTGACTGAAAGATGCTCATCCAAATGCACACCTTGCTTTTGACCATCTGGACTGATATCTTGGACTCAGAAATTGTGGAGAATGTCATGTGGAGAGATACTAAACTGCCGCTTTCTGGCCCTGTCTCTCATTAGGATGCTTGCTCACTTGGTGGTCAGATTCCACCTCTGGATATGGCCTGTAAGCCAGGATAAAAACCGAGACGTTGTACTTCCCCTGACATCAGTGAGAGGTTTGTACAGAGAACTGGGCTAGGAACTGTCCTGGGCCATTATTGGTATTTAACCAGTGTCTTAGCACCACATTCCATGTTGCGCTCAGAAAGACCTCTTCTTGGCGCCTTTGCTGCCTCATCCAGGTGCGTCGCTAGGTGGGCATGGGCCCTGCTGGGGCACTCTACTCCAGGGTGTATATGCACTCTGCATGCATGTGGGGCCCCAGGCTATTATAGCTAGCTATGCCCCTGGCCTCAACCCTCTGATTTTCTTCTCTCTAATTCTCTTCTCCATTTCTCATCTCTTCCCTGAATCTTCTGCTTTTTATTTTCTTCCCTGCATCATCTCAAAAGCCCTGCCTTCGCATAGGCCTTATTGAGTCCCCTTTCCTATCCCATCCATTAAAGCAGCAGCCGTGAAATCATTAACCTTAAACTGAAGTGTCATCTTTGGAATTTAGAGACAGCATTCCAGTTAAGTTAATAGGGCTCAAATTGTTTTAAATCAAAGGCCTGGGAGGAACCTCAAAATAATCTAGTGCCAACTCCCGGCACCGAGTCATGGTACCTCAACCATCTCTGACAGATATTCATCCACCTTCTTAAAATCCTCCACTAAGGGAAATTCCATGGCATCCCCTGTACAGCTGGCCCTACTACTCAGCTGTTTTTAAAGTTAGGAAGATTCTCCTAATGTTTAATCAAACCTGTCTTCCTGCATCTTAAGCCCTTTGCCTGTTGTCCTACCCTCCATAGCAAGGGAAAAATATTTTTTTATTGCAACATAGGAGATTTTTTAGTCTCCCTTCTCTCATCAGCCATGCAAACTTCCTCTAGCACTGATTTTCCAAAACAGGCTTCATTTATTGGCCATTATTAAGCATTTTTTTATACATGCAAAAGAAGAGCACAAAGAACTCAATCACAAGGCTAGAGCAGGGCTTCTCACTCAGTCTCCCCTCTTAACTCTGTTCAGCTTCTAAAAACCCCAATACACCCTGCCCCAATCGTCTCCCCAGGGTTCATGCACTGAGGACTTTTATCCCTGACTGATCAGCTGACTTGTCCCACAGCTGCCCACAGTCAGCCTGTCCTCATTCATCTCAGCTGGGGAGAACCTAAGAAATGCCACACTGGGTCAGAACAATGGGCCATCTAGCCCAACATCCTGTCTCTGACAGTGGCCAACTTGGTGGCTTCAGGGAAATGCACAAAAAGCCATCCTTCCCTAGTTCCTCATCTGCATAAATTTCACCTTTATGCTTCTCCTCATACTGTCACCTCCTCCAGGATCCCCCATCTTCTTGTAACTAAGTTAAACACATCGAGCCTGCAACCTCTCAGCTTCATGAATGTATTCATGAAGCTGTTCTAGACTGTAAACCCCTTGGGGCAGGGGCCCCTTTATAATCATGACTGTTCATCACTTTGTTTGTGCTATATAAATTCTTTATTATTATTATTATTATTATTATTGGAGTGAACTGTTTCTTCCTGCTATTCATCTCCAGCTTGCTGAGAGTCAAAAGTCTCATATCCATTCATTGGCCTAGAACCTATCCAGTTCTTTTTTGAAACCAGATATGCTACTGTCCTCCACAACAGCTTCTTCCACTTCTACTAATCATTTCAATAGCATTACTAAGTATACCCAGCACTTTACACTAAGTCATAGATTATGAAAGACAGGTCACCACTGCCCAGTGTGCTTACAGTCTAAGTAGGACATGGATGAGGGGAACACAGGCCCACACAGATTCTTGTTTTACAGATGTGGAATTGAGGCTGAGACTTGCCCAAGGCCACCCACCTAGTGAATTCATTAGCTAAGGGCGTTTTGAAACGAGACAAGAAACGCAGCTGATCCTTTGATCAGCCGCCTTTCTTTGTGCTCGTTTAAATGTCTAACCTTCTTTGAAGCCGGATCTTCCCTGCGTTAGAGTGGCCCGGCGATCCTGCCCCCTACGCCACGGATCCCCGATGTGCCGGCTTTAAGCCGCACTTCCGTGTCCCCGTTGTAGAGTGCGCAAGCGCAGAAGGACACGCATGCGCGCATAGTCTCTGAGACGGGTCTGATGCTCTTCTGAACATCAGACCCGTCCTAGAGAGGAAGGCGGGGGGGGAGATGCGGCAGATTAAATGATCCCGCATGTGACCGGGATTGTTTAAAAGCGCCCTAAGAGACAATTCAAACCTTAGTCTCCCAGTACCTTGTCCACTACACCACACTGGCTCAGCTAACAAATTGTACTAGAGAGCTGAGCCCAACAACCCCCACAGGACCAGCTCACCCTGATACAGGCAATCTTTTAAATAACTGAAAACTGTTTTCATCTCCCCTAAGGAGAGTAAACTTGGGAGTAAACTTCAGTAAACCCTAGGGAGGTAAAAAAAAGGTTTCAGTTATTTAAAAGATTGCCTAAAAGGGTCCTTTCATTTCCTAATGTTTCAATATAATGCTTCTGATAATGGCACCCAAAATGGCATTTGCTACCATGGCAGCCACCTCGCACTCTCCCAGCCACAGAGACCATGAGGGAGGGGGAAGCGTACCGGGCTGGCCTTTGAAATTGGCATATCCTGGCATGAACACTGGGGAATTCAGGCTTCCCAGCGCTTGCGGACAGTTCCTGTGTTCCCCGCCCACAGTGCCTAGGAGTGGAGGACCAGTCTGCTATTGTGGGTGGCTGCCAACGTTTATATGGGCAGGGGATGTGTGGCTGCTGGTTGCCACGCACCTTTTTGGCTTGCCCCGCATGGAGCACTCTGGATTTCTCGGCAGGGCTTTGTGAGCGGTCATGAGTGGGTGCTGTGTGGCTCATGGGAGCGCACATTCTCCCGCACCACCTTCGAGTGGGTCCTGGGTGGCCATGCATGATAGCATCTCATTTAAAAACACCCTCTGAAAGTCCCAGCTGCTAACACACAGAGTCGCACGCATCTGTAAATGGTTTTACAGCTATCAAAAGAAGGTAAGCTAAGTAGCAGAGCAGAATCAAAGCAAAACTTCACTTAGTTCTTCACCGACACAGAACCGCATTTCTGCTGGGATCTTCCTGTTTGACACGTTAAATTCCAATTTCCTACAACACCACAACTGGCGTGTGCTGACACTTGGGGGACTTTTATGCAATCTCTACAGTGGGCAAAATCATTCTGCAGCAGCCGCCACCTTCACAAGCCCAGCAAGAAAAAACAGGTGGAGCAGCTTCCCAAAGGGAGTAAGCAGGTTGGTGTCATTTTAAATATATAGGCAGAGAGGCTGATGTGAGAGAGCATTGGTCTTCTAGAAATATGCCTAGATGCCTTTGCCAATATTGTGGCTCAATAAACTGCTCCACCCTCCTCTCCAACTAGAAATTATTTATTCACCTATCATTATTCAATTACATTTTAGAGCAGGATGCACACTACTTGCCAGAAATAGCATGGCTGGAATAACCGGCACGAGCTGGACATTTTAAAAAGATCAGCTCCTGCTATACATGCCTGTAGGTCCTATATACACGGGCACCAAAGGAAGGAGTGCAGCTGCATCCCCCAGTTTATGCCTAGCCCTGCCTCTTTGGAACATCATGGCATTAAGAACCAGTGTGGTGTAGTGGATAAGGTGCTGGCTTTGGTATTGGGAAGTCTGGGTTCAAATCCTACCCTAACCATGAACTCCCTGAGTAGCCTTGGATAAGTCTCAGCCTCAGTTCCCCATATATAAAATGGGGATGTCGGCATTTCCATCTTAGATTGCAAGTCCAATGGGCAGCAATCTGTGAAGTACTGCATATGCCATGTAGTGCTATAGAAATTTAGTAGTAGATGCTTGGAAAGGGTGTGTGATCCCATCAGAACTGGGTGGGACAAAGCTGTTCTTTGGGCACCCTTGCCTAAGTAATCACTTAATGAAAAATGGCTCGGGTGAGCATTAGGGTGTTTTCAGATGGACACTTATCCTGGGATAAGACTGAGCATTATCACCAGGATAGTTTGTCCATCTAAATGCTGTGAACAGTGATTATTAACCTGGGATAGCAAAAATATCAGGGTGTTTTAAAACCCCAATCGCTGGGGTTTATAACAACTGGTTGTTAAACTATCCCAGGATAATGTCCGTCTGAACGACATATCCCAGGATAGTCAACTATCCTGGTAATTAGTGCCACAAAGTCTAATGACAAGGCAAATACTCAGCTGCACAGAGGCTGTGATGTTGCAGAGAAAGGACGTGAAATTTGAGTCCCAGAAAACATCATGCTGAACTTGACAAAAAGCACCATGGGATTTTTAATTCATCCCAGAGACTCTAATCATAATCACAATGTACTGTTCACATGGACTATCCCGGAATTAAATTATCCTGGGATAGAAATGTTCATCTAAACAGGTACCACTTTGTTATCCCAGGATAATAATCACTGGAAATTATTCTAATTATCCTAGGATAGTTTGTCCATCTGAAAATGCCCTTTGAGGCCCAGCTCGAGCATGGCAGAGCAGCCCAGGGAGTGAGTTGTTAGACTGAAGGCTAGATGGCCCTTCTGCTGCCCATTTTGTTTTCCATTCAGTGGGTGGGACAGGCTTGTGGGATCTGGTTCATCTGCACCACCTGCACGTATTATAGCTATAGGCATTTTAGAGACGCGACGCAGACCCATGGAATTGCAGCTAAATACACAAAATACCCACTTGTTTATATGCTTCTCCTACAAGCTGTCTGCGAAAAATCCCAGATTAGGAGCCTTGGATAAATATTGCCTCCCTGTTCAGATCTGATAGATTTTAATGAGCAGCTAACTATTGGCAGAAATGGTACAGCAGAGGCAGTTTCAGTTGTACCTAAACAAAAGAGGAATGTTTAGGTCTAAGCCAGTAAATCCTACATAGATGTCAGGGGAATCAGGGGAAATGCTAAATCCCCTTCCCCTCCCCCCGTCCCTGTGCTCTCCTCTGTGAAGTCCTGTAAATAAGCGGTCCCTCAGGATCTTAGGGGTGCCCTAATGCCCTTAAAAAGGGCTGTGCACAGATCATCATAGGGCACAGGAGACCACAGAGGGGAGCCCCAGTGTACTCCACCAAATGCTAGGACCACAATCACCACAGGAAGAGAAGGGCATGGGTCACGGGGAGGCACCCCAGGGGAAGAGAACAGGGAAGGTAGTAGCCAACCTACTACTCTATGATCAGGGCTGCGATTCTTCTGCAAAAAATTTTCCAAAATTCTGCTGCCCAAAATTGAACCACCCCGCCCCCCCCAAAAAAACATGGAAATGCAGAGGGCACAGCAGGCAACCCCACCCCAAAAAAACATGGCAATGCAGGGGGCACAGCAGGCAACCCCCCCAAAACACATGGCAATGCAGAGGGCACAGTAGGCAACCCCCCCAAAACACATGGCAATGCAGAGGGCACAGTAGGCAACCCCCCCAAACACATGGTAATGCAGAGGGCACAGTAGGCAAAAAAAACCCCAAACACATGGCAATGCAGAGCTCGCAACGGGAATCCCCAACCCGCAAAATACTGCAGAGCTCGCAGCAGGAAACACACGCACCCCTACTTACCTGGCGGCTGGAGCAGGTGGCAGCGGCAATCCCTCAGTGGCTGGAGTCCCTCAGCGGTCCGGTCGCTCAGCGTCTGGAGCACACAGCATCGGCGAGCCCTCGGCAGCTGGAGTCCCTCGCAGGTTGGGTCCCTCCGTGGCTGGAGCACGCCGCGGCGGCGATCCCTGAGTGGCTGGAGTCCCTCGCAGGTCAGGTCCCTCGGTGGCTGGAGCACACGGCAGTAGTGATCCCTCGGTGGCTGGAGTCTCTTGCAGGATGGGTTCCTCGGTAGCTGAAGCACGCAGTGGCGGCTATCCCCTGGCAGCTGGAGTCCCTCACAGTTTAGATCCCTCGCCGGCTGAAGCAGGCGACGGCGGCAATCCCTCGGTGGCTGGAGTCCCTCACAGGTCAGGTCCCTCGGCGGCTGGAGCACGCGGCAGCTGGGTCAGCAACAAAGTTGCTTGGCAAGTGGCAGGGACCTGCTTTATAAAGGCCACGTAAGCCCCTAATTGGCTTGTGGTCTGAATAAAGCAGGTCCCTGATTTGCTCACTGCCAGCAAAGGGAAATCTGCAGGAATTCCCCCAGTTTCTGTGCTAATCCTGCCTAAGGCAGGATTTCTGCGCAAAACCCACGAATCATGGCAGGGCACAAGAATCAGGGCCCTGTCTATGATGTGCCTGTGGCCCCGGTTCGGCTCCCCATATCAACCCTCTCCAGCCCACACCTACACACACACCTACACACACACACAAGGTAATTTCAGACGTTATGCACTCCCGGGTCACCACAGTGGATTCCCAACCGTGGTGAGCCGGCCAACCCCCTCCCATGGTCCAGGAAAGCCCCGAACAGACATGACAGAAGCAGGACCATGGCAAGGAAATGGACAGATGGACCACTGCCCAGGGCAACGCAACAGACATTACACAGATCCCAGACCATGGTCAGAACACCAAGAAGACACCGGGGTGGGGCGGGAGGCAGGCATGGCTGACTGAGGGCAAAGGAAGCCAAAAGCACCAAAAGGCAACACCCACACAAGGGAAACAGGAAGGGAGGGGGAGGAGGGAAAAGAGATGCAGAGGCAGCACACACAACAGGCAGGGAAGCCAAGGACACCACAAAACACAAACCACACACACACACCCAGGCACAAACACACCCAAACGTGAAAGGAAGGAAGTGGGGAGCACACCGGGAAGGCCAACACACACAGTACCACGGACACCGGGCGGGGGGGAGCCCCGGGCCAAGGAAGGGGAGGGGACTGGTCTGGGAACAGTCCAGGACATGGAGAAAGGCACCCAGAACCCTACTGACAGCACAGGCAGCATGGACCACCCAACAGCAACACAGACAGCCCAAGTCACAGGGGTCACATGGGGAGGGACACAGGTGACCGGGCAGGCGTGCAAGGGAGGAATAGACAACAAAAGAGAGCTGGTAGCGGTGTCAGGAAGCAGGAACCAGCCAAAGGGGGGGCCAGGCAGGGAGAGGAACACCACAGGCAGCGAAGGACAGAGGGTGCCCATGGAGGGGGCACAGTGACACAGGCGAGCGGAACGGTGGCAAGCGAACCAACCAGAACAGCCATGAGGCTGGAATGGTGCGGAGCAAGCGGCCAGTGCCCCAAGCCAGCAGGGAAGTGCAGGGAGCACACGGTGGAGCTGTCATCCATTACAACAAAGTCACAGGGGGCCTCATAGCCAGCTGCAGTGGGTCACGAAGGGGGCTGGGACCGGTTGGCCCACCAGATGCACATAGTGGGGCCACTGAAGCATGCCCTGGCCATAGCCCAGCCCCACCATGTTGTCGGCAGCGAGGTAGGAGGCCTCAAATGGATATGGCCTGGCGAGCCCCTCCTGAACATCAGCACGGGACCACACAGCAGCCAGCACCACCAGCTACAGTCCGGTGGGCCCCAACAAGGTATAGTCAGCTGCAGGGAGCCATAGCAGGTGCCCAAGCTCCAACAGATGGTAATATGTCACCTCACGACAACCGCTGGTAGGCATGCGCCCCATGGATGCAGCTGAAGAAGGAAACAGCCAGGGCAGGGCCCCCTCCTCCAGACAAGTCATGAACCCAGCCAGGCCACAGACCAAGAGGGCAGACACGGTCTCTCTCCACCGTGGACCACACCACATGCAAGCACCTCATCTCCGGAATGCGCCCATCAGGAAAGGGATGGAGGTCAAGCACCTCCGCATGGAGCTGGCACATGCTACCGCTCACCTCATAGCCGACATAGTGAAGCCCGGAGCTCAGACTCGTGCATAGACACTGGAGAGGGTGTTCAGGCAGCACAGGAACAGTTCCATGGCTGGGGAATGCCAAAGTAGGCAGAGGAGGCAACTAGGGGAGCTCCAAGAACACGCGATAAGGGTACAGGAAGCACTATGGGACAACTACAAGCGATGCGTAGGGAGCGGACCCAGCACAGCTGCAGGAACTGAGCACATGGAATGTCCAGCAAACACTGATAGCAGGGAGGTGCTGACAACAGGCAACCAGCTGTGGACCGCACTGATGGATTCATGCAGGCTCAGGGCACGAGCTCCCAGAACGGGAGCACAGGTGCACCCAGGGGAGGGGCGCCATCTGTAGGCACACACCATCTGGCAGGTGAGCCAATCTCCTGACCCCTTCCTGTTACCATGAAGCAGACAATAAAGTGGTTGTTGTAGCTACACCTCGTGTTTATTGTCCATACAGTGCCCCCTTGTGCCCTACCCCCTACCCCTACCCCTACCCCCTTGCCTCGCTCACCCTCCGCTCTCCTCTCCCTTCCATCTTTCTCCGTCCTGCCACATTCCCCTGCTGCTGTGTGCCCTTTAAAACTCCCTCCCCGGTCTTTGTGTTGCGCGTTGCCTGGCAGGGACGCTGCGTGCTCTCGGCACGGCTGGGGATCATTCGTTCTGATTCCGCCTGGTGGTTGGTGTTCAGTCATTACTTTTGGCAGTTTCCAGTGGGAATCGCTTTCACCACACTTCTGGGGATGGTCCCGTCCTGACCTCCGGAAGCGTGGTTGGCTTTGGCCCCTCCAGGTGATTGACTGTGGTGACGATCTGGATGCCGCTGATCAGACGTTCAGGGCTCTTTGGCCATGCCGCAGAGTTGTCTGTGGTTCACTGTAGTTCTCGTAACGTCTGAAATTACCCACAGTCTCCTACAGACCCCCCAAACCTACTGGAACCCACACACACCCAGGACCTTTCACACTCCTGCCCCTTGCACACATACACGCATCTGCACCCACTTCACTCTCTTACCCCCTGCACACACATGCACATACACACACACACTATCACCCAAGCACTGTACCATCCTTTTTTATTTATTTATTTTTATTTTTTATTTATTTAAAATGTATATCCCACCCCTACTGCCCACGGGGCAACCCGGGGCAGCGAACAACGTTCAATACGGTTTTTTTTTTTAAAAAAACAATTTAAACAATTTAAAACAATTTAAAATACAATACAATGTGGGGAAACCCCACCCCTGCCCCTCGCCAAAAGCCTGACGGAACAGCCAGGTCTTACATACACGCCAAAAGAGCAAGAGAGTGGGAGTCAACCAAGCCTCCTCCGGGAGCGAATTCCATAACACAGGGGTGGCCACCGAAAAAGATCTAACATTGGTGGCCACCCGCCTCGCCCGGGGAACCTCCAAAAACGCTCCCACGGATGATCTCAAGGGTCGTACAGGCACATGGGGAGTGAGGCGGTCCCGCAGATAAGCAGGGCCCAGGCTGTGAAGGACTTTAAAGGTTAAAACCAGCACCTTGAACCTGGCCCGGTGCTTTATAGGCAGCCAGTGCAGAGTCCGGAGCACTGGTGTCATGTGCTCCCTGCGACCCACTCCCGTAAGGAGACAGGTCGTGGCATTCTGCACCAGTTGCAGCCTCCGGACCAGCTTCTTGGGCAGCCCCACGTAGAGCGCGTTGCAGTAATCCAGCCTCGAGGTGATGAAGGCATGGATGACAGTGACGAGGTCAGAGTCTGAGAGATACGGCCGAAGCCGCCAGACAAGATGTAACTGCCGAAACACACTCCCC
>QEPC01013938.1:2987865-3013301 GCA_003113815.1 Sphenodon punctatus
CTAACCACCCTTTAACCACCCTTGGTGGTCATTTATGCATGTTTCAGGGCTGCATAGGGCACCAATACAGCCCTGCAACATGCATAAATAACCACCAAGGGTGGTTAAAGGGTGGTTAGTGTCATGTCTGTTTTCACCCTTTGCTGCCTACACCACCACAGCATAGGCCTTTAAACTGCTCTTACGCTGCGATCGATCATACTGGTCGCGAGTCCAGCGCCACCGTCGCTCTAACCGCCTGCTCTCCCACTTCAAACACCACAGGCCCTCAGTAAACCAAGGAGACCTGCGGGAGACTCGGGAGGGCAGCGGACGCCTGGGAGCCACTCTGTCAATGGTCTCAGCCAACAAAGTGTTCCAGAAGGCTACGAGATCATCAACAGAGCGGGTGTCAAGGTCCGGGGGAAACTCCCCCAGAGCATTCCGGAAACGATCCGGTTCCATAAGTCTCCGGGGGTGGACCGATCTAATAGGTCCTGCACCCTGTCGGGCGCTAGCATGTGCCAGGATGCATGCCTTAAGGAGGTAATGGTCAGACCATGACAAAGGCTCTACCCCTTTAACTTCTACTAACTGACCCCCCACCTCAAGGCCGGTGCAGAAAACCAAATCCAGTGTATGTCCCTCATGTGTGGGGCCAGAGATGATTTGGGACAGAGCCATGGTTGTCATGGAGGCCATGAACTCAGGAGTCCATGGGCCCGTCTCTAAGGGAATCCTGATTACTGGCAGCTTCCTGAGTTGCTGCCGGCTCTTTATGGCCGAAGCCCTGCCCCTCTACGTGTGCCTGCCATCGTAGGCGTTCGGAGGATCTGAGTGCCACGGCAACCCACTGCCTCCTGGGCATTGCTCCATCGGCGTCCCTGCGGGTACCTTGATTGAAAAAGCAGCATCAACCGCACTTGCGGCTTCAGCAACGTTGGCGCGGCTCGTCGCTCATGGGGGGTGGGCTCCTTGCCCTACCCATGAGCCCCGCAGCCAGCAAGCCACACCGTGCCCGCAGATCCCCGGCCCACGGTGCCCCCACGCCCTGACAATAGATAACATGTACATTTGTTATGATTCATTAGCTATCAAACAAGCCTCAAATTTTCCTTCCTGACTGTCATTAGACCCTGCCCTTTAAAAGATTTTTTGTGTTTTTTAAAGCAAAATTTTCTGATCCTGAATTCCTTCATTTTATTACACAATTTGATTTATTATTTTTTTTCAAGAGACTTGGGTGGGAATCAATGATGAAATAAATATTCCAGGATATACTACTCTGAGCTCTCTGGGTAAAAAAAAAAAAGTCTCCAAATATGGTCATTTATCTGGGGGACTTTTCACTTTAATTTCAAATTCTTTTTAAACTGCTTTAATTCCTTTTCCCACAACCTGGCTAAGTATTTTAATTTCTAGGGTGGATCTGAATGTGAATATTTCTCTGTTGATTTTTAATATTTATATTCCACCTCTATACTTTCCATATTATCATGCTAAACTGTGGGAAGAACTTGAGACTGCTTTGGAGACTATTGTAGAAAGTAATATCTGCTCAATATTATTTCTAACAGGAGATTTTAATGCCAGAATGGTCCCTGAAGATATTTAAATTTTATCATCAAAAATTTGAAATGTACTTTGACATCCCAGAGAGGACTTCTAACCATTTGCACTGTAACGCTCTGGGAAGGACTTTGGCTCAACTGTTATTAGTTTGGTCTATTATTAATGGGTGTAGACTTGGTGATATAGAAGACGTTGTTGGGTTTTTTTACTTTTATCTCCCCCTTCAGTGGGAGTGTTATTGAATATATGATGGTCTCAGCACATTCTTTTGATATATTTACAGATTTTTTTTCATACTTAACTCTAACCGTACTGGAAGTGTTTGTCTTCCTTTGATTTCTTTTCTTTCTACAGAACTTTCTTATCCTGCACCTATTTGATTTTGTTCTAATTTAGAGTATAGACAGGTTAACCCTGATAAGAAACAGAAGAGAACAGGCAGGGACCGCGTCTATCTTATTGTTCTGTAAAGGTACACAGCTGGTGCTATACAAATGCTAATGAAATAATAATAATAATAATAATAATAATAATAATTTGGAATACTATTCTTCAGTGTAAAGTCTCTGCATGTTTAAGTAGTGAAGGGTTGATATTAATGAGGTGTAGGACACTTAGTGTATCGGACCCTGTGGAATTAACGACTCTACTTGATACAGTTTGGAAATCTATTCAGCCTTTGTTGATCAGTTTTATTAATTCCACACCTAAGATTCTCCATATTAATACAAATAAAAATGGTTGGTTCGACTATGAATGCAGGTTAGCTAAACTTATTTTAAACAGGACAGTTAAAATGTATAGGAAGATGCAATCTAAGGAAAACTTATCTGCTTTACGGAAAGAGAGAAGTGCTTATTTCCAGTTGTTGTTGGGGTTTTTTGGGGGTGGGGCATATTTTGGCACTTTGGATGAAGTAAGAAAAGGCCACAATGGATAAGGTATCCTTTTTGGAACCTGGTAGCATATGGCTTTAAAAAACCCAGAAAGGGCTTAGGTTCTACTATTTCTGAGGATGCCTAGATTGGACATTTTGGCTCCTTGTATGATCCCCAGGATGTTACCTCTTCAGTAGTCTGTTCTCAAAAATAAATAAATTATTATGGGTCCTTTAGATGATTGGAGAGAAGTTTTCATGGAGGAAGTCAAATCACTGATCCAGGTGCAAAAATTAAATAAAGGTCCTGGACCAGATTTTATTCCTACAGACATTTTTTGTAGGAGTATAAATTGATGAACCTCACTATTAGAAAGTTGGGTTTTTTTACTTACCTTGATGTCGCAGCTAATTTTCCAGAAGATTGGGGTTTAAGCATTATCAACCCTATTTTTAAGAAAGGGAAAGTGGATAATCCAAGTTCATATCTTCCTATTTCATTGATTAATGTTATTGCTAAGATTTACTCAAGGCATGACTAGTACTGATCCCTCTTGGACCAATTGGAGGAAACCTATGGTCTTAGACCTTTTTACAGCCAGGCAGGGTGGAGTTGGCTGTGGGTGGGGTGCCACCTCTCATAGTTTGACCCCGAGATTCTCATAGACCAAAATTGGAGTCTCAAAGTCAAACCACAAGAAGTGGCAACCCTAGCTGTTGGAGGCAGGTCCCCCAGAAAGGGCCCTAATTTTATATCGTGTTCAGATGGACAGACCTTCGTCTGCTCTGTTTCTCAACAATAAAGAGCATTGTTCCTGGGGCCCAGATTGCCTTCCGTATTGAGACTATTACTTGACCCTGTAGTAAGTTAGACCCTTTCCACACAGACAGGGCATCTTTAGACATAATAAAGATCAGGTGTCAAAACCCTTAAGCACATGTTGTGTGTAAGCACCATAACAATCCCAACACCAATTTGGCCACCCATCAAACACGCGATGTGAACACCACTGCATCACGAGGACAATTTGTGTGTTCTGGCTGAACATGTGGCCAATGTTGTGTCTGATGATATGACGTGGCATGTTAGCAGGTACAACATGAGGAACGAGGCGGCAGCGCCTGCGTGCCGAGATTGGATGGCGAGCAAAACAACGATTTGTCCCAAGATGGGCTGTGTGTCTAAGCAACGCCACATGGTGAACACACACAGGGCCAAACCAGTGTTCCTATCAAGGTCAAAACACACATTCACACGTTGATGTTAGGTCTAAAGACACCCACAGTCTAACACTGATAAAATGGGTGTTTCATTTTATTATACATGTTGCAGGACTGCAGGTGTGCTCTATGTGTGCCCTGCAACATGAATAATAAAATGTAACACCCATTTTATCAGTGTTACAGTGTCTGTGTGAAAAGGGTCACCGTGCTGGGAATAATGAATGTTTATAATGAGATTCTAAAAAGTGCTGGTGTTGGTTTTAACTCTGCACCCATTGGTAACTTTGTTTTTTACGCAATACGGCCCTTGTTGCCAGTGCCCCATAGCCCCCTGCTTACCAATCTACCTGCACCCACTGGAGTAAAACTACCCCAATGCGGAGCCTGCCTGTAATCCCTCTGCAAAAGAATGCTGGTGTTCACTGTTGGGGTGCATATGTGCACTCAGCCCCCTATTGGAAAGCAATGAGGCAGCACACTTAGCCAGGGTGTAAGCTGAACATACTAAGACAGCCAGTGTAGTCTAGTGGATAAAGTATCAGTCTTGGAACTAGGATACCACCATTCTAATCCTATCTTAGCTATGGTTTCACTGGGTGGCCTTGGGCAAGTCTCTGCTCAAGGCCACCCAGATGGACATCAAACCAAGGTGTGGGTAGTCATAACAACATAAGAAGTGCCATGCTGGGTCAGACACATGGTCCATCAAGCTGAGCATCCTGTCCGACAGTGCTCAGCTAAAGTAGCTGAGAGAAGTACAAGTACAGGTCATGGAAGTATGATCCATCTCCGGCTAACCACTCCCAACTACTGGTAGCCAGGGGTTTTAAGCCCCAACTAGTAAGCATTTATGGGTCTCGCCTCTAAGAATGTATCTAGTTTCAGTTTGAAGCTCGTTATGGTGCTGGTTTTCACTGCCTCCTCTGGCAACGAGTTCCACACAGGACCAGCCTTAGGCAATGCAGGGCCCAGGGCAGGGAAGAAACGCGGGGTCCCACTCTTCTACCGGCAGGCCTAGGAACGCTCCCTGGCTCAGGGGGCGCTCCCCGGCTCAGTTGGGGGATGCTCCCCAGGCCTGGGCTCGGGGACAGGCAGAGGTGCGCTCCCCCACCCACCCATCCCCAAGCCCAGCCATTTCGGGATCACTTGCCCCATCCGTCGTTGAGGCGTCGGCATCCCGAGCCGCCCCGCGGTAAGGCTGGCCCTGGTTCCACAACTGTACTGTCTGCTGAGTAAAAACATACTTCCTTTTGTTTGTTTTAAGTCTGCTGTCATTTAGCTTCAGAGACTGTCCCCGTGTCCTCTTATTGTAAGAAAGGGCAAACCACAGTCCCCTATTCACTTTTTCCACACTGCTGAGCTCATGAGTTTATAAACTTCTATTAAATCCCCCCTTAATTGTATCTTCTACAAGCTAAACAGCCCTAATCTGTTGAGCCTCTTCTCATATACAAGTCGATCCATCCTTCTCTGATCATCCTTCTCTGATCATCCATCTCTCCTCCTTCTCTGAACTTTTTCCAATTCGATTCTATCTTTCCTAAGATGGGGTGACCAGAACTGCACACAAGATTCAAGGTGGGGTCGTACCAAAGATTTATACAGCGGCATTTTGATATTTCCATTTCCCCCTTTTATTTGCTATTCCGTTTGCAGTACTGCCTAGCATTCAGTTTGCCTTTTTTATTGCTGCTGCACACTGAGCTGATCTCTTCAAGGAACTATCCACAATGACTCCAAGATCCTTCTCCTGAGTAGTTAAACCCAGATCAGAGCCTAGTATCATATATGTAACATGAGGATTATTTTTCCCTGTGTTTCATCTTGCACTTATCAACATTGAATTTCATTTGCCATTTTATTGCCGATTCACCTCGTCATGCAACTCCAAGATCCTTCTGTAGTTCCTTACAGCCTGCCTGGGTCTTAACTATCTTGAATAATTCTGCGTCATCTGCAAATTTAGCCACTTCACTCCTGCATTCATTACATTTAACAAAGCTAAGCACAGAGAACCTGCAACTTCTCAACTTCTTAAATGTATTCCTGTCGCTGGGTGGCTCTACAGGTTACATTAACCACAGGGAAAATCATCCCTGTGGTATCCATTGCAGTGTCATCTGGTGGTGAAGCAGCAGGAACAACGATCCTGTTTATATTTGAATAGGTGAAGCCTGAAAGCCCTGGTAGTGAAACTGACAAGGCACAGCTCCCCCCAAGTCAAATTGACAGGGCAGCCCCCTCTGCAAGGCGCACCCCCCTCTAGTGAAATTGATAAGACACAGATCACTGCTGCAACACAGATCACTCCTAGTGAAATTGACAAAGCACAATTCCCTGCTGCAAGGCACAGATCCCTGCTGGTGAAATTGACAAAACACAACTTTTCTTGCAAGGCACAGATCCCTGCTGGTGAAATTGACAAGGCACAGTTCCTCTTGCAAGGCAAAACTGACAAGCACACAGCCCCGCTGCCAAACAAACATTGGTTCCATGGCACATTTTCAGCTGCCTTGCAGTTCCGCTGAAGAGTCCCCCAGATTTGCTTGGAGGAACAAACCTCCATAAACCTGTGCTCCTTCATGGGTAGCTCCCAAGACTGGTTGAACAAACATAATGCTTGACCCATATAAAGCAGCTAGAATTTCATTTTCATTTCATTTTCATTTTGTACCCCACAGACTACACCACAGGTGTCTCATAGCGGCTTACATTCACAAATGAAATACAATATAAATATATAATAAACAATACATAATAACCAGTACATGATAGAAGAATACATAATCTAAACAATACATAATCTAAACATATATCAAACATCAACCCAATAGCAGTCAACTTGAAGGAAAATATACAAACCCATCCGCCCTCCCGTCCCAAACTCCAATCCCCACCCCAACCCATTCCCTGCTGCCTGCTCTCACCAGGCAGCCCCAACCCTCCCGCTGCACCCACCTCACACCTGGGGCTGCCCTCGGGACTCCCCCTTCCTATCCCAGTCCCACCTATTTCACCTCACAAAATGGTGGGTGACCATCATAGACTGTTCTAAGTCCCCCAAAGCAGGGACTTGTCTCTAATCACAGCTCTTCTGCACCAGGCATACTGCTTGAGCTAAATAAATAAATAAAATAATTAATAATTAATAATCAATAATAATTACAGCTAGGGAAATGGAATGCAGTCCTTTCTGAGAGATGGTCACCTAATCCAGAGAGCTAGGTTTGGAAGAAAGCAATCTGAAGGTGCACTGTTTATTTTTTCTCCACTGTGTCCCCCTAGCCCCCATCTGTATGTATTCCCAGCTATAATCCTCTTTCTCTCTCCTTTGAGTCACAAGGACAGTGGACACTCTGCTCAGTATTTCAGCCTGCTACTCTTTGTTCTCTGTCCCTCTCTGACTGATCAAGAGAGACCTACACACATCCTGTCCAGCAGGTGTATTCAAAAGAGGGTGTGTCCCTGGGTCTACTCTGAGCCTCTCCTGTAACTCCATACAAACTTTAACAAGGAAAATACCATCAAAGTGGTAAAACCACCAGGGCTGTCATCACAGCGATTAAGTTGTCGGGGTTCTTTGTGTGTGGTGGTTCACAGGTGTGATAACGCTTTCCTTCCTTCTTATGACAGAATAGATTTCACCACTTGAATGTGACACGTGTCAGAAATCTGACGTGCCCAATTTAAACAAATGCAAACAATTATAGAGTTTCCACTCTGTTCCTTTTCGCTGTCTGTGGCCTCTGCAGCTCATTACAGCCACACGCACACACAATTGCCTTTTCTTTCATTCACCCTTAGTGCAGCTAACATAAAGCATGGCCGATTGACAGATCTTTCTTTTTTCTTTCTCTACCCAAAGATCTACCATATCAATTTAATCTGGGTTATTTTCCTTATTCGTTTCACATATTACACTGGACACACAGCTGTGGTCATCGTGCAAACATGAGTCTGGCTGTGTGACCAAACATGGGAAACTGATTCTTGAAAAACAGGAGCATTTACCACTGCCTGTATTCTTCATGGAGCCCATCTAACATGGGAAGGATGCCAGGACTGCAGGTGCCATGGTATGAATTTTGGTGCAGGGGGCAGGAAATTCATGGTGCAGGAGAGATGGGTAGGGCCTCGCGTAAGGCCGTAGCTATAATAGGGACAGACAGTGCAGATGCACTGCAACCTGAGCCTGGAGGCACTGCATCCCCTGCCACAGAGAGACCCTATTCCATCTTCTGCACCAGCAGGGCCCATTCCATGCTAGCTACTGCACCCCTGGCCAAAGAATCTTGCCCTTCAGTCACTCCATCTTTGCCCTTTGCTGTGGGCAAACAGAGTCCTTAGCTATTTAAAGGTGCAGCACTCCTTTAAACAGCTACTACATAGCTTTTTGAAAAATGGCACGTAGCTTGCATTTTAATTTTACCGGTATAAAACCCACACTTTTAAAAATAATAATAATAATAATAATAGTAGTAATTCAGTTCTTGAATATAGTCTGAGATGATGGACATCACCCTTAGAGATCCAGCAGGATATAGGTTGCTCAGGCTTGTGCATGAGGATCTTGGCTAGTGGGATTAGACTAAGGGTGGGCAAAGTTCCCACGGCCAAGAACCACATACCCAAATGTTCCTATTGTCAAGGGCCATAAGACGCATTAGACTGATTGTGACTTCTCCCAACTCCCTCCCCACACATCAAAGCTCTGGCTCCCAGGTGGTCTGGCAGGTCTGGGCAGCCGTAGTGGCACAGGGGGCACACTCCCCCTAGTCCCACAGCTCCCAGGAAGTTCCAACAGCAGAAATGGTAGCTCAGCTTCTCTGGCTTCCAAGGCAGCCACATGGACACACTTCCAGGAAGCCACTTGTGGTGAGAACTGCAAGACAGGTGCCCAACAGTCACATGCAGCTCCTGAGCTGCCATTTGCCCCCCTCTAATTTAGATAGACAAGTTAGTTGACTATCCTGCTGTTGTCTTGTGCTTCCCCATCATCCACAGGTATTTTAAGGGCTCCAGAGGCTGCTGGCGACTGAGGAAGGGCAGCTGCCCAAAGCTACTTCTCGTTAGGTGGCAACCAAGGCATGAGATTGGAACTGCATTGGAGACCTGTTTTGATACTTGTTGTGTTTTTTTCTTTAAGGGGGAAGAGTTGGGGACAAAGTAAGGTTGGGTAGGAAGTGTTTGAGGTATGTGGGGCAGGGTTGCCACTTTTTGCAGTTTGACCCTGAGACTCCCATTTTGGCCTATGGGAGTCTCAGTGTCAAACCACAAGAGGCTGACAACCCTAATGGGGGTGAGTGTCTGGAGCCCTCTGTGAGAGAGAGAGAGAAAGAAAGTGGGGGAAGGTTATGCCTTGACCCCTCTGGGGGCGGAGGGAGTATGGGCATGGGGAAAGGGGGACGATTGTAACTTTATATTGGGTTTTAGAGTCATTTTTTGGTTTTATATTGATGTGGGGTTTGTGTTTCTATATTTCTTTGTAAGGTACCCTGAGTCCTTTAGGGAGAAGGAGGTATACATTGAAAATAAATAAATAAATTAAAGTAATTTGTGATTCCACTGGTCACATCCTTAGTGTTTGTTTTCTGGCATATTCCCTATTGACTTGGGGCACCTTTCCTGAAGTCCCCCAGATCGGAAGTAATTTGTGATTCCACTGGTCACATCCTTAGTGTTTGTTTTATGGCCTATTCCCTATTGACTTGGGGCACCTTTCCTGAAGTCCCCCAGGTATTCCTGGGGGGCGACTATGGAGAGGGTGTTCTCAGTGGCCACACCAAGACTGAGGAATTCCCTTCCGGTAGAAACCCGGTTGGCCCTGGACCTCCCTTCTTTTTGACGACTATGCAAAACCTGGCTGTTCCGCCAGGCCTTTGGTGAGGGAGATGGGTGATGGGAGGGGGGTAGTGGGTTCGGGTGGTTGGGTTTTTGTTTATATTTTTAACTTTTTCCTTTTGTTATTAATTGTTTTTAATACCTTTATTTGTTATTTATTGTGTATTTATTATTATATTTTAGAAATTGTTAGCCGCCCTGAGCTGCCTGGGGTGGGATACAAAATTTTATATAAATAAATAAATAAATATCCCTCATCCAGGTGCTGCTGAGACATCAGGCTCAGACCAGTGCTCACAGTGGCTTAAGAGGCATGTGAACTTGATTTTGAACCCAATCTCAAGGCTTGAGAAGAGGAGTACTTGGAGGCAGGGGCATGAGACTGAAACTCACAGCCAGGGCTGGCTCTACTTTTAAGGCAAGGTAGGCAGCCGCTTAGGGCAGCAAACTGCCATCTTTCTTATATTTACACCCGTAGGAGTGAAGAGGAACCAGGAAGGGGAGGCAGGGTCTACCTGACGGTGGAATCAAACAAGATGAGGTAGCCCACTTTAGCCTTCACCAGGGGTGTTCCCATGTGCCTGTCTATTCACTGTCCATCACATGGTCACCACAGAGTCGCCACTTATGGTGAAGTCCAGCGACATGGCGGGCCAATCAGGGCTATTGGGTGACCACGTCTTATCAATTAGGTTCGCCCGCAGCCTCGCCGACATCTAGGTCCGCCTGCACATAGAGTCCCACTTAGGCCACCCAGCTATCTGAAAGATGGGGAGGGAGACTGGGGGGGGCGGGGGGAGGGAGATTTCTAGCGTGCCTCTCAGGTGAGAGGCAGCCGCAGGGAGGGAGATCACTAGCACCACTGGTGGAAGCTGCCGCAAGCACTTGAAATACAGGCATGGGGCTATCTGTTAATTGGGATGCACGTGCTAAATATGTGATTGGGGACTACGTGGGGGCTGCACGAACCAAACAAGGACTCCAGCAGGCTATTGTCTCGTTTGATAACACCTTGAGTGGATGATGGAGTGGAGTGTAAGGGGGCACAGTAGGCCTGACCAAGCACTCTGTCAGTAGGAGGCCAGTAAGGCTAAATGAATGTTGTGAGGGATGCCTTTAGGTCCTTCGCCCATTAAAGTCAATGGGAGCTGGCCCATTGACTTTAATGGGTGGAAGATTGCCCTTAATGTCTTGTTATAATAAGGCAAACTTTCCCTTTGTTTCTCAGGGAGTCACATCCCAGGCCTGCCCTGAGGGTATGTTTCCCCCTCTTTTCTGAAGTCCCAGTTAAGCGAGACAGCATCTCCTCACCCAAAAACCTTTTGTTTCACAAATTTAAATCATCAATCAGGCAACTAAAGAACTGTTTTGTTTTGTTTTTCAAATATCTTTTCTCCCAGGGCCTGATGCCTGACACTAACATCTAGTTGAATGCACTAGGTCCTGGAGGCCTCTTTTCTCAGAGTCAACAGTTTGTTTGAGGGGGTTGGCACGTGAAGCCACACCAGTGTCCACAAGCCTGGGGAGCCCACACACTGTGACACATGTTAAATTAGGGTTACTATACCTCCCCTTTAAAAGAGGAATCTTATGAAAAACACATGTTGCAGGGCTGCACTGGAACCAATGCAGCCCTCCACCATGCTTCATAAGCATCCTCTTTTAAAGGGGAGTTATGGTACCCCTATGTAGAATGCATATGCACATACACACCGGAGTGGAGTCAAGCACGGCCTTACCACAGGGTGACCCAGGTCAACTGCCCTGGGTCCCACTCTTTACAGGGGCCCCACAGTGGCTCCTGCTTTCACAAGAGCAGGGTGTAGTGTAGGGGCCACAGTCCCACCCAGTGGGACCCCAAACATGACCATGTTTAGGGTCCCATGGAGGGTGCCCCTGACAGGATGGAGCTATAAAGGAGGGGCTACCAGTGGGCCTGGATTTCATCTCTGCTCTGGGCCACACACATTCAACAGCTGGCCCTAAATGATGTGCCCCAGCTGGGGCCCTGTTCCATCTTCTGTATTAAGATCCATTCCCACCTAGCTACACCCTGAGTCGTTCATAGCCCCCCTGTTCTGAAAGTTCAGGGGGATGCATCCCCACCCTTTCCCACCCCTGCCCTTGGGGTAGTCAGCTATGCGAATTTTAGAGGATGCTTATGAGAAATACAGATTGCAGGGCTACATTAGCACCAACATAGCCCTGCAATGTGTATTCTCATAAGTGTCCTCTAAAATTTGCACATCTGGCCACTCTACCTGCCCTCCTGTAGAGCACTCTAGTGGGGTTACCAAGCCCTGCCTTCCTGATGCCTGCTCAGGCCATCTCTGCGTCCCTGTCCCAGTGCCCAAGGTTTATGCGTGGCTGCACTGAGAAAACAGAGGGAGGAGAAAGTGAGGAAGGTAAAAGGGTCACTCCTTCCCACACCAGTCTGCCCCAACCCTCTGCCCCAGCAATCCTGTCCTCCCTTATCTGGTCCACAATTTAGTTCAGTTGCAGTGGCTTTGTCAGAATTTAGGGTGAAATTCCCAGCAGTCCACCACCTTGGTCCTTCGATCACATAATCCCCTCGGTAGAACTGCTGCTGTAAATAAACAGAGAAGGGCAGTCTGCACCCTTTTAGAGTAAGCGGTTGACTCCAAATATCCTGGTTTGTGGGGTGTATCAAGGGCAAGGGACTGACAAAGAAAAGAATGAAGGCTGGAATTTGGGAAGTCAGATGCACACGGTCCCTTAGAAACTCCCTTGTTTAAAAACCTCCTTGTTAAGCGGACCAGGGGGCTGTGTGTGCTGTAATGGCCATTAGGCTGAGAATCAAAGCAGCAATACAGGAAATGCAGTGAACATGGGTCCCTGCCTACACGAGTTGCAGACAAACCCAACAAGCACACACTCTCTTTCTAGATTACAGGAGTTGCAACAGTCTGATTCCATCCCCTGCTGCAGTAGAGGACTGTCCCACACTCTCTAAGCCAAGGGCTGCTTGAATTTGCACCTTTAAGGAGATAAGAATACCCCTGCCTCCTTGACCTCAATAAAAGCATGTTCTCCAGCTCTGTAGGGCATGTGCAGAGCCATGGAGCCTCATGCTCCCGTCACACAGCAACATGTGCTTGAAACACGTGGAAAAGGGTTTCATCACCATATACATTCCAATTTAGAGTGGGAGAGAAAACCCCAATTAGAGCAAGGATTAACCCAGCAGAAAGGTGAGTCAGCTCCCAGGATCAAACAGTGAATGGGTGTTTCCAAACAGTTGCCGAACCTAGATGGAAACTTTGATATTTAATTGAGTTTTAATAAAGCAAGCTTTCCACCTGCAGAAACTGAAAAGCAGGCTTTGAGATGATCTACTTCTTTGTTCCCAAGCTTCATAAAGCCAAAGTCTATCCTGGCCATTCGCTCTCATTAAAGAACCTATGGCTTAGATCCTGCGTTGAAGTGCATTATAATAAAGAAAATCAGAGATTTCCCCCCCCCCCATCCAATGCAAGTATTTAAGTCTCCCTAGGGTTGCTGTAGCAGGATATTTGGGCACCAGTCCTTTAAGGAAGTAGCAAGGCTGAGGCAGGTGCTGTTTGAGTTTGAAGCAAGTGCTATTTGAGTTCCAGGCACTGGAGTGAATTGCAGATAGCAGTTGATACCTCACACCTGGGCTTGGGCATAACTAGATCAGCTCAAAGTCTAGAAAGCCTAAGTGGGACTTAGGCCGGTTTTAGATGTTGCACTGGGGCTCGCAGATTTAAATAATCCACCTTAGAAAAGTCGCTGGGTGGCATTTAGATGTGCCGCTGCCATTGAAAACCGCCGGTCGTGCATTCTTTATAAACCTCTATATCAAGGTATTTAAAATGTGGCTTATAAAGAATGTGTGACCAGCGGTTTTCAATGGTGGCGGTGCGTCTAAATGCTGCCCGTGTGACTTCTCTAAAACAGATTATTTAAATCTGCGAGCCCTGGTGCAACGTCTAAAAATGGCCTTAGTTAAGAAGAGAGGGGGGCCTTGGAGAAAGCAGGAACTGAAGGGCAGTTCTGCTTCAAGGACAGAGCAGTCCAGAGCTCTGGCTCTGACAACAGGAGGAATTGGGCCTGGCCAGGGGCTTATTGCAAAGGTGAAGAGAGCCTGTGAGTACTGTGGATCTATACATATGATATGGACTGTGTATGGGGATGGGACACTACTACTACTTATCATTTCTATAGAGCTACTAAACTTACGTGGCACTTTACAGTCACAGATTTTTGGAGACAGGTCCCTGCCCAGTGGGCTTACAATCTAAGATGAACAAGGGTGAGGGGAACACAGAGAACCACACATACATACACACTCACATCCCCATTTTACAGCTGGGGAACTGAGACTGAGATTTTGCGACTTGCCAAAGGCCACCCAGTGAGTTCATGGCTAGGGCAGGAATTGAACCCTGGCTTCCCAGGTCCAAGTCCAGCACCTTGAATAAATAACCCTTGAAGTGAAAATCCTGCTGTCGGATGGCTTCTTGGGGCTGATCCTGCAGATGCTCACACCCCAGAGAGGCCACCCTGTTACAGTTACAGAAACCCTCTCTGGTTTCACCCAGAGATTCCAGGTTTTGACCCAGATCTCTGGGCTCTGGGGAAGGGGTCGGGTTCCCCAGCACTCACATCAAGGACATGTCACTTGCAAAGGTCGGTCGCCCAGGCATGCTTCCCACTCCTTCATGGTCCGCGGCATGTATAGCAGCCGCCTATGTGGCCAGGGTGGCCATCCTGGGAGCCGCTCATTTGAAATCTCTCCCCACACACTCCACCTGAGTGACTGCTCTGCGAGTGGCAGTGGACTCCACCCTCATCACCTTGCTTATTTTAAAACACCCCACGACACTCAGCAAAGGTTGGGGACACCCCCCCCCCTTCAGTCTGTTCCTTTCTGACATAACACACACCCTCTTTCCAAGCATCATGGCATCACGGTGCTCAGAAAGGGGCCCATCATCATGCCACAAAGGATGGCGTGACGTGCCAAGGGTCAAAGAGGTAGTCTTAATAGGAGACCCGTGTTCGAAACCCATATTAGCCATGAACGCACTGGGTAGCCTTGAACAAGTCACTATCTCTCTGCCTCAGTTCTCTGTATAATAATGAGCTACCTCACCGGGCTGTTTTGAGGGTGAACTAGAGAAGGACTGTAAAGAACTCTGAATATTGAAAATCCTATAGAAATGAAGTGCTGGATAAATGTAAGGTTTTGCTAGTACCCAGCTAGTACCTCAAGAACTCTGTGGCACAGAGGGCTTGAGATCCCTCACTGAGAGTCAAAGGTGCTTGACACCCAGCAGGAGCAGGCCTTAATATCAAAATTCTCTGGCTGCATTTTTCCAACAGGGATTAGGAAGCAAGAACTAATGATAAAGTGTCATTTGTCCACATAGACCACAATGCTGAAACCATGTAGTCTGTAGTAGGCCCATTGACTACAATGGAACCACTTTGGGGTTTCAGGATTACGGCTGTAGTATGCTGTCACCTGTCAGTAATAGAACTCTATAGCAGGGGACGGGGTTCTCAACCGTTTTCCAGCCATGAGCACTGGGGTGACATAAGTGACTACCTGGGAGCACTGCATAATTTGCATGGATAATTTGCATAAATATGCATAGCTTAATTCAATTTAATTCGGTTCAGTGGAAATTGAGATAATTAATTAATCCCAGCTCACGTTGACATTAATGGATGAAGGACTGTTTCAAAGTGTTCCCGAGCACAACTGACATCTGGCTTGGGGAGCCCTTTCACACATTGCTCGAGCACTCTGGTGCTCCCAAGAATCCCTGCACTATAGTCTAAGCCAAACAGGTCGTACCTCCGTGTAATTGCTAGTTTTCACCTGCGTGTCTGCAGTCAGAATTAGGTCTTTTGACTTGAGATAACATTATTAATTATTTATTAACAATCCATAACCAATAACCCATTATCCACAATCCACAACCCATAATCCATAATTCATAATTTGTAATAATTAGTGGTATTGTTGTTACCATTGTTGTTGTTATTATTATTTTAATTTTGTACCTCATCCTTCCCGTCAAAAGCTGGCTCCTTTCCTGCCAAAGGTTGACTCCTATGCCTAAGTAGTATAAGAATGGTCAGGTTGTTTGGTTACTAGCTGGTTCTGAATTCAAAATCTCCACTCTGATCTCAGGCAAGTCACAGTGCAAAATGTTTAGAAGGTCAAATTAGGGGCAGGGTTATGTCAAAAGGGGAGCAAGAGTACCTCTTTGCCCCAGCCCCTCTGACATGGTCTACCCCTTCTGGGTTGCCTCTTGGCGGAAGGTGGACTGGTATTCCTAGTTGGAGGTATTTAGCTCGACAAAAAATTGAAGTTAAACTGGCGAGTGATACTCATGTGAACTGTTCAGGGGAATTTCTCTTGTTTACATTCCTCCATGCAGTCCTCCCCACTGTCTCAGCAAGCTTCAGTACTTCCTACTTCCTGTGTGTCCATCACTTGATTATTAGCTATTCCCACTCCTCTCCACCCTGCTGGAAGCTCCCAAGGAGGGAGACTAGGAGAGGTGAGGAGTTGTTTTAACCTTTGGCTCGCCTTGCTTGCAAGATGGAGAGAAAGCAAAGCAGTTAATCTGTAAATTAATCCCCTCAGAAGGGACTCGAATGAGCAATTGATTTCTCTTAGCAGTTTTATGCCCTTGTAGATCTTATGCTAAGGTTCCAGAGTTCTACCCAGCTGTACAGTCACATGCATAGTGGTGTAGTGAATGGTTGTGCCTGCTGAGCGTTTCACCATAGGATATAGACCTTACAATGGATCACACTGGTTTCCAAAAAATTTTGACTGTGGCATTTTTAACACTAATATTTGGAGATGTATATGTCATCCTGTGACTCAAGACTGCACCAAAGAGACACAAAGCTTATTGCATGTCAGTTGGGATCACAACCCCACCCGCAGATAGTACAACCCCACAGGGGCATAGCTTCCATGGAGCAAGGGGTGGGGTTGGGGTGGGGGGGTTCAGTTGAGCCCAGACTCTGGAGGGGGCCCTTTTGTAAGTAGCCTAAGCATCACTAAGAAATTTGCAGAGTGGGTGGGGTTGAAGTACTAGCCCTGCTCCCACCCCTACCCACACTGAAAATTTCCTAGCGGTGCACGGGCTGCTTGTGTGTGTCAGCAACGTGCAGCAGGACTCCCAGTTGGGGCCCCCAGTGGTAGCAGCTGGAAATGGAGAGGCTCTCAGACCATCTCTATTATTTGTGAGGAGATGATTTTTGGTGTCCGCTTGGCTAAATATAGTATTATTTTTGTGTGTATGATCATTTAGTAATTCAATCATTTGCATATTTTGAATACATATTTTCAATCAGTTTATTTCCTGGGTTGTAAACTCTTATCTAATTTTGAAGTTTTGAAATATTTGGCATCTTTCTTAAAGTTTCAGATCCTAGAGCTGTGTGATTATGCAAAACCTTCTGCTACTGTTATTTTTAAAAGTAAATTTCTAACCCTTGATTTTGTGGAGATCCCATCGCCTTACTCTTAGAGAGACTCATAACTGGGACATGAGCTTGGTCCCACTACAGCCTTGCTACACCAATGCACATGGGGTCCAAGCCCATAGCTTGGAAATCTCTGGGTTAGGCCTTAATCACGACACAGGCTCCAGCTGGTAACAACTGACATAGCTCCAACCAGCCTTTATATAGACTGATCGGGATATGTTTGCTTTTGGTGCAACATATTCTACATGTTAAACTGGGCATGAAAATGCTGAGCACTTTGTGGGATCAGGCTCCCCAGAAACCAGTGACACTGCAATAAAATCTCTTCCTTGGCTCATTTGTGGCTCAAGACCACTCCCCATGTCCTCATTTTGTCTGGAAGGCTGTTATTATGGTGGGTGGGAAACTCATAATAGCTTTAGTTCTTACACAGAATTACTGGGTTTGATTATACATTTTTGGTTGTAATGTTCTCTCTCTATTTTTTTTTTTAAAAATTGTCATCAGTTGAATAACATAGTGAAATCGGCATCTTATGTAAACTCTGGTCTGGCATGGAGATGAAAGGCAGCAGGCTGTAATCCAATGTGAAAACAAAGAAGGTTTTCAGCCGACGAAAGAAATCTGCCTGCGCGACCCAAAGGTTGAATTAAAATGTTACCAGCGTTTAAGAACATATGAAGTACCATACCAGGTCAGACCAGCAGTCCATCTAGCCCAGCAGTCCATCTCCAACAGTGACCAGCTTTGGTAGCTCAAGAGAAGTACACAGACAGGTCATGGAGGTGTGACCAATCTTCTCCTGCTAACCACTCTCAACTACTGATAGCCAGGGCTTTAAGCCCCAACTAGTAGCCATTTCTGGCTCTAGCTTCTAAGAATTTATCTAATTTCTGTTTGAAGTTAGTTATGCAGCTGGCTTTCACAGTCGCCTCTAGCAACGAGTTCCTCAACCATTGTCCACTGTGTAAGAAAGTGCTTCCTTTTGTTTGTTTTAAATCTGCTGCCATTTAACTTCAAAGAGTGTCCCCTTGTTCTCTTATTGTGAGAAAGGGCAAACAATAGTTCCCTTTACTTTCTCCTCCATGCCACTCATGATTTTATAAACTTCTATCATATTCCCCCTTAATCACCTCTTCTCCAAGCTAAACAGTCCAAACCTGGTGAGCCTCTCCTCATATGCAAGTTGATCCATCCCTTCTATCATCCTTGTTGCCCTTCTCTGAACCTTTTTCAGTAATTTCCTCTTTCGAAAGACATTGGAGACCTGGCTGTTCCACCAGGCCTTTGGTGAGAGAGACAAGTGGGGTGGGACGTAGCAGGGAGCAGTCCTGCGAGGCTGCTGTCCCTTTAAGAAGGGGGCTGCATGGGTCAGCCAGAGGGCTGAGTACATGTGCATGGGTTTGGGAGAGCCAGACCCAAGAGAAGGATCAGCCTGTGAAACAAACAGGCTGATAACGCTAGAGACAGAGTGGGCAGGACACTGGCCCTTTAAGGCTGAAGAAGAGGAAGCCTGGCCACGCCCACTCTGTTGGATATAAGAGTAGGCAAGGCAGTAAGGAAGGCAGTCTCTGCCTGGGAGCTGAAAGGACCACATCTCCCTGATAAAGCCTTTCCACACTATGCTCTCCAGGGTGCCACAGTGGACCCAGGTACTGAGGAGAACCTTGTGCCTAGGAGGGAGCCTTGTGCTTGGGGAAGACTTGGTCAGAGCCTGGGGCTTTGAGACCTGGCTGGATGGACTTTGGGGGTTGATGTTGTGTTGCTCCTGAGCCTGTGAGAGACTGACCTGGGCCTGCAGGGTAGAGGCGACTGAGCCAGCAGCCCCAGGGACTGTGGACACTGTGTCCAATAAAGGACTGTGGATTTGTTACCCTCTGAACTGCCTGTGTTGGGTCCTACAGGAGGGTACCCCCTTCCAGAAAAGGGGGATTCAGCCGATGCTTGGGCTGAATATGCATAGCAGAGGGGTTTGCTAATTCCCAAGAGACACCCCAGTGCCCTGTGTGGCCCTGGGAAGTCCGTCCCCCCCCCCCCCCCTGCTACATGGGGGTTTGGGTAAGGAATGGGAAACTGTGTTTTTATGCTCTGCCTGAGTTATTTTAATGTTTGTGTTTTTATTGGTTTGTTTTAAGAGGTTGAGCCACCTTGAGCTGCAAAAGCAGGAGGGGGGTGGCAAAATAAATTTAAATAAATATTAAACAAACAAACAATATTGTATTTGAGATGGGGTGACCAGAACTGTACATAAGATTCAAGGTGGGGTTGTATCAAAGATTTATACAGCAGCATTATATTTCCCCTTTTCTTTTCTATTCCTATTCCTTTCTCAATAATGCCTAACATTTGGTTTGCCTTTTTGACTGTTGCACACTGTTGCACAGTTTTGGCTGTTGCACACTGAGCTGATGTCTTCAAGGAACTATACACAGTGACTCCAAAATCCTTTTCCTGAGTGGTTACTGTCCTGGGTCCCAGCTATGGGATCATTTCCCACCATACCAGCTTGATGTTTTTCTTCCCCAAGACCTTCATCCTCCAAAGGGCGAAGACCCGTTGGCAGGCCGTTTGTGGGCCGTGGTGGTGGTGGTGGCCGAAGACATACATCCTCATCTTTGCTCCCTTCTCTAAGTAGCAGAGGCAGAGGGGGTAGGGGCAGGAAACCTCCCAACGGCTTCCAGCGCGATGGCCCCTACAAGGGCTGCGTAGTAGCAGGACTTATAGTAATAATAATAAATTATTTTGTTGTTTCAACATATATATACAAGTTCAAACATATCATATGTAACATATAAACAAATAAAATTTGACTTGATTTGAATAACAAAAAACATGTCACATATATTTCCTTAATGTAAATTGAACCTAAATATAAACTTTTAGGTTCTCAAACACATTTAATTCCGTTACAAATAACTTACCACTCCTCTAATTTAATTTTTGCCATATGATTACCTCAAAAATACGTTGCCCTAGAGCAGAAAGCAGCCACTGCCTTTGATTTTAGTGTATCTCTGGGATTCAAGAGTTCTATCAACAGTAAATTTGGGGAAAAAAATTGGTTTCTAGTTATATAAGATGATAAATATTTACTCCTAAGAATCTCATATGCTGGACAGTATAAGAAAACGTGCTCACACGGTTCTACCTCCAAGAGATCACAAACCGGGCAAAACCTATCTTCCCAGGGTAGTCCCAGATATCGACCCTCCAGAATTGCTGAGGGAAAAACATTGAGTCAAAATCAAGCAAAAGCCACTCTGGATTGAAAATTTGTCCAAGAAATCAAATAACTATATTGTCCATGAGGGGTTCCTAAACCTTTATACAACGGGGCCACCTTCTGGGACTCTAACAGAGAGTTTTCTGTTTGTTTAGTTTGATCTGTGATTCTCTGATTAATCAGCCCAATAGCAGCTTTATACCCTTTAGCTTTGAGGTAGTCAGTTGGCAGCCCCAGCTTGCTGATTTTCTCCGAGGTCTTCCTGGCCCACATTTCCAGTAATCTAGTCTGGACCGCTAGGAGGATTAAAGGGTTTTCAGAATTTGCAAATACCACGTTCTTTAGCCAATATTTTAGCCACTGAGAAAGCAAAATTGATCTTACAGGAGAACAACCAAGTTCATGCCTTATAAGTACCTGGGGAGTACCCCTGGGAACCGTCAACAGAGCACCCAAGAATTTGTTTTGAATGCTTTCCATCTTGTCAAGAAAATTCCTCCCCCAAATTGGGAAGCCATATGAAACCGAACTAAGTACCTTTGCCCTGTATAATCTCAGCGTAGGTGGAATTAACTTCCCCCCCCTTTGGTGTAGTAACACTTTGTTATAACTGCAGCTGTTTTAGCCGAGGTATCAACAACTACTTTATAATGGGCTACCCAAGTGAGATTTGAGGCTATTATTATACCCAAGTATTTGAATATCTTTACCTGCTCAATACTATGTGAATCTATGAACCATTTCTGGGGATGGAATCTCACTCCTACCCCAATAATCATGATCTTTGTCTTTGAAAAATTTATTTCCAAATATTCTTGTTGGCAGTATTAGTTGAAATGGTTCATTGCTCTCTCTAATCCTATCTGTGACTGAGACAAAAGAATAGTGTCATCAGCATACAGTAGGGCAGGGATCCTACGAACACCTATTTTTGGGGCATGCAAATCTCTTAGATTTAAATGAGCTATGACCCCATTTAAATATAAATTAAACAGAGTGGGCGCGAGGATACATCCTTGCCTTACTCCTCTCCTCACATCCACACTGTCTGTAAGCTAATTTGACACTGAATATCGAACCTGAAGAGAATTGTTTCTATGAAGTAAGATAATAAGATATAATAACCTTGGGTCTATTTGTAATGTACTCAATTAGCCATAAGCATTCTCTGTTTACCAGATCGAAGGCGGCTCATAAATCAACAAAACAAAGGTACATTTTCCTTTGGTACATGGTGTATTTTTTCAGAAGGGAATAAAGTAAACTAACTTGATCAATCGTCCCCGCATAAAACCTGCCTGCTCCCATTCAATGATTTTGTTTGCATCCAACCAATCTTGTAAACGTCCTAGTAAATACTTGGCGTATAGCTTGCCCAGGATACTTAGAAGGCTAATCGGTTGAAAATTTATGGGCAAAGAAGGATTTGGGAGTCCAACCTGATGAATTAATGACCGTGAATAAGGGGGCCAGCAAAGAGACCCACCAGTTGACATCATATTTGATCAATTCTGGGGGAATATAATCACAGCCGGGGGCTTTGCCGTTCTGCAGCTGGGTTATAAGATCAATAAGTTCCTCAACTGAAACTGAGGGCCACTCCTGAAATCTGATGTGGGGCTGGAGCTCAATTGCCCAAGGCAAATTAGATGGCTTGGAATACATAGCTTCAAGATGCTGCTGCCATTTTACCAAGGGAAGAGAACTTTTTTGCTCTGCTGGGCCCCTCCATTTAGCACTAGCTATCAAGGACCAAAACCTAGCAGAGTCCTTGGACTGTGCAGCCTGGTGTAGTTGTTGCCACTTCTGCTTCTGGAACAGGTGTTTCTTCTCTCTTAATAATGTCCTATAAGTCCTCCTGCATCTAGACACAAGTGATCTGTTGGATTTGGAGGGAAATTTCCTGATGCTCCTTACCATCTTCCTAACGGACGCCCAGGATGGTAGTTCTGGGGGACTTCAATATCCATGCCAACGCCAGACTTGGAAGGGCGGAATGTGAGTTCATGGCCGCCATGGCAACCATGGGCCTGTCTCAGAGTGTAGTGGGCCCCACACATGTTGGAGGACATACCCTGGACATGATATTTTGCACAGGCCTTGAGGCAGGGGATCCATTTGTGGGGGGGGGGGGGGATCAACAGTGCCCTTGTCGTGGATGGATCATTATCTCCTCTGGGAAGATATCCTGGCACATGTCAGCCCCTTAGAGGGTGTGAAACCAGTTAGGTTGGATCTCCCCCAAAGGTTTATGGAACCTGAAAGGTTCCAGATAGCTCTAGGGATGTTTCCTCTTAACTTTCTCGATCCCTCGCAGTCGGGCTTTCGTCTGGGTTATGGTACAGAGACTGCGCTTGTGGCCTTGGTCAATGACCTGTCCCATGAGTTGGACCGGGGTCATTCGACCCTGCTGATCCTATTAGATCTCTCGGCTGCATTTATTTTATTTATTTATTTTACAGATTTTTACCTCGCTCTTCCTGCCTCAGGCAGCCCAGAGCGGCTAACAATGATAAAAAAAATATAAATATAATATAAAACAATTTAAAACATGAGAATCAAAACAGGGGAAAAGAACCCACTCTCCCATCCCCCCTTACCCCTCTCGCTCACTAAATGCCTGATGGAACAACCAGGTTTTACAGTTCCTATGGAAAGCCGGGAGGTCTGGGGCCAGACGGGCCAACACTGGGAGGGAATTCCAGAGGTGCGGTGCGGCCACCGAGAACGCCCTATCCTGCGTGGCCCCCTGAGAAACCCGGGGGACCTCCAACATGGCACCCCCGGACGACCGCAGGGGCTGATCTAGAACCTGAGGAGTGAGGCAGTCTCGCAGATAAGTAGGGCCCAGGCCATGTAAGACTTTATAGGTTAAACCAACATTTTGAATTGGGTCCGGAAGACTATTGGCAGCCAGTGCAGAGATCAGCGCACTGGCGTAATGTGCTCCCAGCGATCCAGCCCCACCAAGAGTCAGGCCACCGCATTCTGCACCAGCTGCAGCTTCCGAGCCATCACCATAGGTAGCCCCATGTAGAGCACATTACAGTAGTCTAACCGAGAGGTAATAAAAGCATGGATGATCGTGGCAAGTGAAAGCAGCGGCCATAGCCGCCGCACCAGGTGTAACTGGCAGAAGGCACCCCTCGCCACAGCCTCCACCTGGAGATCCAGGCAGAGCTGCACATCAAGGAGCACTGTCAACAGAGCACAGACTCTGTCAATCGATGAGACTGTCAAGTCCACCGACTTACCCACTAACATCACCTCCATCTTGTCAGGATTCAGTCACAGTCAGTTAGCCCTCATCCAGTCCTCCACAGCTGCCAAACACCGGGTAAGCACCAAGACAGTCAGGCCTGGGTTGGTCAAAAATAAGAGATACAGTTGGGTATCATCCGCATACTGATGACACCTCACCCCAAACTCTCTGATCACCTCGCCGAGCGGCTGCATATACACGTTGAACAGGAGAGGGGACAAAATCAAACCCTGCGGGACTCCATACAGGAGGTCTCGGTAAGATGAAAAATAATCACCGAGTACCACCCGTTGAGTTCTTCCAGTCAGGAATGAGCTGAACCATTCAAGAACGATCCCACCCACCCCCGGACTGTCCTGCAGGCACATCACCAACATCTCATGGTCAACGGTATCAAATGCTGCCGACAGATCTAAAAGGACCAATAGGGTCGAACGACCCTGGTCCTTTTCCCAGCAAAGGTCATCCACCAAGGCCACAAGTGCTGTCTCATTGCCATGACCCAGACGGAAGCCAGACTGCGAAGGATCAAGATAACCGACGCAATGGAGATGCTCCTGGAGCTGCTGAGCCGCTACCCATTCAATAACCTTCCCTAAAAAGGGAAGGTTAGAGAGAGGCCGATAGTTGGCAGGAAAGTCAGTGTCAATCTATGGCTTCTTGAGCAGAGGCCGCACCACCGCCTCTTTGAGACAGCCCGGCACTCTGCCCTCCCACAGGGAGGCATTGACCACCCTGACCAGCAATGGCCCTATTGTCTCCCGGCAGCTCTTAACCAGCCAGGACAGGCACGGATCTAATTCACAAGAGGTGGCTCAAACATCCCCAAGCACCCCCACCATGTCAGTGGGTGTCACCAACTGAAAGTGATCCCATCAAATCAGACAAGCCGGGACTTCTACAACCTCTACCTCCTCCACTGCAATAAGTGCAGCATCGAGGTCTTGGTGAATACGAGCTATTTTCTCCACAAAATAATCCGCAAAAAGGTCACAGCGGGTGGAAGATGACTCAACCCCCAGGTTGAGAGAGGCTGGACTGACCAGTCCCCGTACAACCCGGAACAGCTCTGCTGGATGGGATTTTGTGAACGCTATGAGGGCAGTCTTTGCTGCCCACATAGCCATGGCATAGGCTTGTAAATTAGCTCTATGTCGCAATCTGTCGGCTTCAGTTTGAGATCGACACTACCATCGCTCCAACCATCGCCCCTCTTGCTTCAGGGCTCGCAGTTCCTCAGAGATCCAAGGGGGCCTGCAGGGCCATCGCCTGGGCAGTGGACACCTGGGAGCTGTACAATCGATGGCCTCCATCAGCAAGATGTTCCATAGCTTGACAAGGTCATCAATGAGATGGTCATCAAGGTCAGACGGTAGCTCCCCCAGAGTGCCTAGAAACTGCACCAGGTTCATCAGCCTCCGGGGGCGGACCATCCTAATAGGTTCTGCACCTTGGCAGGAGCAGGTGTATGCTAGAAGGGAAGTCTGTAGGAGGTAATGATCCGTCCATGACAAGGGCAAAGTTGATATCTCCCCCATTAATGGAGTACCCACCTCAAGGCCAGTGCAAAACATGAGGTCCAAGGTATGTCCTCCAAGATGTGTCTGGCTGTTGACCCTCTGGGACAGGCCCATTGCTGCCATGTCAGCCATGAACTCATGCTCGGCTCCCCCGAGCACTGCATTGGCGTGAATGTTGAAGTCCCACAGGACTATCGTCCTGGAGGACCGCAACACCACCTCCGACACAGCCTCTGCCAGAGCATGCAGGGAGGCTGCTGTACGGGTAGGTGCACAGTATACCAGCAACACTCCCCAACTGTCCCCTGCCAAATCAAACACAAGGTGGAGGCCTTCAATGCCTACCATGGTCTGCACTGGATATCTCCTCACAGACCACCCCTCCTTAAAAATAATAGCTACACCGCCCCTCTTCCTCCCCCCCCCCCCCCCCCCCCC
>QEPC01013938.1:3034225-3047034 GCA_003113815.1 Sphenodon punctatus
GCGCAGCCTGGGAGGGGGAGGGAATTTATTTTAATTTATTTCATTGGTTTCAATGGGGACACAGCGCCCCATTGAAACCAATGCAATAAATCCGGTACCGGTATACCGGATTTAAACCGGGAATCCGGTTTTCGGGAAACCGGTAACCGGTAAATCCGGTAGCCGGTATTGGGCCCAGGGTCCCACCCCTACTAAACACCAAACGTTTCCCCTTCGTCCAGTGCCAGGCACGCGGCCAAAGGGGACATATGTCCATCCGGACTTGTGTAAGGATTAAGGTGCCTGATAGTGGGAGGCCATACAATGTCCCTGCCACCATCTCAAGCCCCTTTTCCCAGGGAAACCCACGTCCCGCATGCCATACCCTGCACCGTGTTATGCGGCACTTCCCCATCTCTTACGGAGATGACTCCTATGTTTCCTTATCCTACTTTAAACGATACTGGACCCCTGCCACCAAGGAACCATCCATACCTTCAGATGGGTCCAAGCCCCCACACCTATCCAAGAACTTCCTCTAGACCGGCCTTCAGAGCTCGGAGGTAGACATCATTACCCGCCGGGGACAGGTGCACTCCATCAGCCCTAAATAAAGCTAGCTCCCTATGTGTAATCTGACTATGCTTAATTGTTCCTATGTTGATTGTACCTAACCATTTCCTAATCTCCCTATTAATTGTCCTCCTGGTCTTGTCTATTTTCTTGTTCGGCACCCCTTCCCCCCAGCTGACCCTACTAACTAACTCGGTCCATACTAGCTTAACTCCCAAGAAATATCGTTTGACTTCCCACAAATCCCTTTTAATATCTCTAATTAACTGTACCCCTTTGAGCCCCGGCAAGTCGTTTCCCCCTAAATGTATTACCAGGATATCTGGCCTGCCACGTTTAGCCAACTCCTTCAGCACTGGGAGGAGCTGGCACCACCTCATCCCGCTCCTCCCCTGCCAGTTTATCTCTGCCCTTTCTGACAGACCCATCTGGGTTCCATGTGCGGTGTCTCTTGCCGCCTTGGCAGCCCAACGACTCAAGCTGTGCCCACAGATCCCGACACGCGCCTTCTGGTGCACGGGGTGATCTATCAAGGGAAGGACATGATATGGTTAAAATGTGCCGGAGGCCAGATCCCAGCGCACATAGGTACGATATGCCGTTGATCACCAATGGCCGATTGCTTGTATATCCATGACTGACATCCCCATCTGTGCTGCAAACGTGGCCGCACCGATCCGGAAGGAATGTGACCCATAATCCCCAGGTTGGAGGTTGAGTCTGACCAGTGCTGCACGCAGGACCGAAGTGAACTGGTACCTGGTAGTCGGTGCCCAATTCAAGTGACAGAACAATACTCCCCCGACCGATGATTGGATTGCCAAATACTCCTGCACTGCCTGAACTGGGCATAACAATGGATCCCCTGCTCATGCTAGCCTAACCATCCTCCCCATCCCCTGCTGGTCTGTCTTTGATACCCGTAATCGAATCATGACCTGATCATTATCCCCTTCTACGTCATTAATCTCTATAGCCCTACCTGACCTGTCCCTGACTGACTCGGCGACCAACTCGCTCACTCGGAAGGCTCCAAAAAATGCCACTTTAAACATTGCGGCAAACATGGATTCCTCAAATTTGCTATAACAGACAAACTGTAATACATTCACAACTTGAACAAGGAGGGGAGGGGTGATGGGTAACCTGGTGTCCCTGGCAACCGGCCGCTCACGTGCCCAAGTCTCCAGCAGCCTGCGGGCAAGGAAACCTTTCTCGGGGTGGGTAACCAGCCAATTGGCTCATAAATCCCAAGGCAGCTAACATTCCTGCTATCGTCCTGGCTGCCAACCCCTCCCTCCACAAGGTCATGGCAAACTGCAACACCTGCACCTCGGGGATGGGAAAACCCATGCTTCATCCCCGCTGTGCCCAGAAATCCTGAAACAACTGAAAAGCCCTTTGGTAAGCTGTTCTGGTACGTGTGGCTAATGCACCCTGTACCGTGGAACTTAACTCTATGATCCAAGGTTCCACAGCTCCACTGGCATAGGCTCTGGGTTCTGGTTGGCCTGCAGTGCCAGCAAGAGAAAGCGCTCCATCTGGAATCAAGAGAGAGCATCCGCAATCTCATTGTCGAGTCCAGGGACGTGCCTGGTGTGGAACAGTATGTTGTGTTCTAAACATGCCAACACCAGGGTTCTGACCAAGCCCATGACCCTTGGGGAGTGGGATGTAAGCATGTTGATTATATGGACCACTGCCTGGTTGTCACACCAGAACAGCACTGCCTTGTTGGTCAGTTGACTATGCCACAATCGGACTGCCACGACTATGGGGAACAATTCTAGGAATGGGAGGTCCCTTGTGATGCCTGCTGCTACCCACTCTGACGGTCATGGGGCCGTACACCACTCATGCCGAAAATATACCCCAAAGCCCTGGGCGCCTGCCACATTCTAATAGACTTGCCACTCGGCAGCCAATAGGAGTTGTTCCCTCCAGACCGTCACACAATTGAATTGTTCCAAGAAGGTTAACCAATGCCATACCCATAGATCTTGCCGCATCTCATTGGTGACCCTGATATGATAATGCGACAAGGGATCCCCTGCCAGCTTACCATACAAATGTCACAAGAATGCCCTCCCAGGGGCGACCACCCTGCAGGCAAAGTTGAAGCTGCCGATGAAGGACTGGAGCTGCATCACTGACACCGTGACCGCCGACTCCATGTCAATTTCGATACCCAAATAGGTGAGCATGGTGGAGGGGGCCTCAGTTTTCTCAGCCACCAAGGGTATCCCCAAATGCCCTGTTATCCACTTAAACAACTCCACCAGTTCCAGGCATTCCAGCGTGTCTGGGCACCTAGCGAAGAGGAAGTTGTCAAGATAGTTTGTGATGGCCCCCCCTTTCACCTCACACCATGCAATCCATGCGACAAGGGAGCTGAAACGCTCAAAAGCAGAGCATGAGATCGAGCATCCCATGGGCATGGCCTTGTCATAATAGTATTTGCCTTGGAAGTGGAATCCCAATAGGTGGAAGCTGTCTGGGTGTACTGGCAAAAGGTAAAATACAGATTTAACATCGCATTTTGCCATTAACGCCCCATACCCATATTGCTTGACCAGCTCGACTGCTGTGTCAAAGGACACGTAGTGCACTGATGTCAGGTCCTTGGGTATCCCGTCGTTGACTGAGTGGCCGCAGGGATCGGAAAGGTGATGGATGAGTCAAAACTGCCCAGGCGTTTTCTTTGATACAACCCCCAATGGGGAGAATATCATGCCCGGCAATGGTGGGGAATCAAACGGACTCGCCACTCTCTCTTCCACCATCTCCTTTCCAATCTTCTCAGCCACCACCTCCTCCATGCCCGCTACAGACTTTAGGTTGGGTGCTACCTTGCCCTGCCACACCTTGCCAGCTGGTATCCTAAATCCTTCTCGAAAGCCTTCCACCACATACCTTACTTCCTTCCTGTCTGGGTGTGTGAGCAGGACCACGGTCAGCCTATCTACTCTCACTGGGGTTACCACCCTTCCCTGCTCCACCTGCGCTGATACTTCCTTGGTTACTTTTGCCTCCCCCGCCGGCTGCACCCGTAGCCCTGACCCACGGCTTGGGTCGGGGGCAGGAGGCCACCACGTGAAATCCCCCACAGGAGGAGCAGGTATGCCGAAACCTGCACGTGGGACGGTTACAAGCACCCGAACGGGAAAACTCCCAGCATTGCCCCACGGTTCCCCTGGTGCCTGCCTCCCCCTGGTCCTGTTGGGGTTGTTTGCTGGTGTCACCCCCCTTTTGCTATCAAATGGCCACTATCGGCTTTAGGGGCACCCTTTGCATCACTCATGCAATTTAACCATAAATCCTGCGCATGAATGTCCCACCTAAGCCCTGGTTTAAGCGAAGCCCGGTGCCTGAATCCTTCATCCTATTGAAGTCAAGCTCCCGGAGACCCCCTTTCATACACTCGGCAGATTATCTCCGTGTATTTAAGGAGGGCAGCCCTCTTTTCCGGGTACATCTCTAATTGCACCCTGTGATAGATGGCATAAGCTGCCGTCCAATTGGCCCAATTCTTGTCAGTTTTTGGGTGCCTATACTTTTCCTTTTCTTTCTTCTCATCCTCTTCCCCATGATCCACTATGGGATCACTGAAGAGGAGGGCGAAGATGTCCACATACTCACCCCTCCAGATCTTTTCCCTCGTGGCCAGTAGGTGTTCACCAATGGGGTCTGATAAGTCCACATACCCACCGCCCATAGGCGTGGGATGGTGCGGCCCAGTCTCTCCGTACCATCCATGCCCCGCTTGTGGCTGAGCCCACGCTTGCGGAATCGACTGCCCTGGTGTCTGTCCGGGGGGGCAGGTATGCAACCCCCAGACCCCTGAGCGTATTGCCCTGCCATCTGAGTGGCAGCTTCTTGGGGCAGTGGGGCTTGCCCCTGGAGTGTTTTTAACCCTTGTGCCTGCCCAGTGGGGAGGGAAATACCCACCGTCCCCTGCTCCCACGGCCCGGTTGTCTGTGCGGTGGCAGTTTGGATTGTTGGGGCCCAGACTTGGAGGGCCTGTTGTGCATACGACTGTCCCGTAAGGGGAGCGAGACTCCCATTCCCTTGGCCAAACCGCCCCACCACCTGTGTGGCAGCACCCTGCGTCGAAGGAGCCCAGACTTGCAGAGCCTGTTGCGTCTGCCCCGCAGGAGGTGCGAGACCACAAGACCCTTGGCCCCACTGCCCCACAGCCTGCGTGGTGGTCCATCAGACCGTTGGGGATATAACCTGTACCCATCCTCTGCTCCACCATAACTACTGTGGGGGCTTCCTCACAGGGGGCAGCCTAGTCGACCCCCAGCTCTGAGCCCCAGGCCAGGCCTCACTCCCAGACCCATAGCCCCATGAATCCCTGAAACCATTGGCCCCAGTGTCCCCAATGCTGTACAGGGGGGAGGGGACTCCGCCATGGGCCAGGGATCCCCCGCTCCCCCACGGTTGCCTACCTTGGGGTGCCATGGTGTATTGGGGGTGCCAGGCTGCTCTGATCCCTTGCTGCAAGGGCGCACTCCAGGGTCTCAATCCTTGACAGAAGGTGTGGGTCCTCGCCTCCATCTGGGGCCACTTCCTCCCTGTCCTGTGGCCTGGAATTATACTGAGGAGGGGGTGGCAGCCCCCTCTTCTGAAACACGTCATTGGCTGCAATGGACCCGGGCTCCCCTTCGCCCTCCCCCATGTGCTGGGCCCTTGGGGGTGGGTTGACCCAAGTGTCCCTTTGGGGGATCCCACATGCCTTGCCCCTCAACTGGAGACCCAGGGTTTCCCTGTCCGCAAAGCGGGCTGGGGGCACGATCTGCCTGCCGCCCCGCCTGAGAAGCCTCTCCTCCGCTGGGGGCCCTGCAGTTTCCAACACGGGGGCCTGGTCATTCCCATGCCCATAAACCGGGGTGCAGCCCCCACTGGGTGCCTCGGGCCCAAGCCCCTTCTCAGGGCCTCCATTACAGGTGCCGGGGTACAGGCCTCAGCCCCATTGCTTCTGACTCCACTCACCCCCGATGGTCCTGGCCTAGTGTCCGTGGGGTCACCTTGTTCTCCTCCCCCCTCAGGCCTTCCACCCAGGGTGGGTGTCTTCCCCCCAAACAAAGCTGCCTCATATGCCACCAGGCGTTCCCAAACTGATCTCGTGGCCACAGGTGGTGGTGGAAGCGAGCCCTCTGCCCCCCCCCCATTTCCCTTTTTGCCAGCGGGGCCCGCCTCAGCTCTTGCGGAGGTTTCTCCGCTCCCCACCCTGTCCCCCCCACCTTTGCCATTTTCTGGGCCTTCTCAGCCTGAATCTTCACCCCTGCCCTGGGACTGTGCTTCTTCCCTCGTGCCATCCTCCCGGCCTCACTCCTGTCTCAATCCGCGCCGTGCCCGTCCTCATGGATCGCACATGCAGATCTCTGCTGCTTCTCTGTTCCCTGTTCTTCCTAGAATGAGCAGGGAACACAGTCTACCTGCCACTGATTGCCCCACGTGACTGTCGGGGCCAATCAGCGGCTCTTCTTTTCGCGCCATCAGCAAGGGTTGCCATGGCAACCCTCACCGACAGCTCCTTCGCAGCCACAGCCCTGGGTGCTGCAAACGCTGTTTGCAGCAAGCCCCGAGCTGTCCTGCCCCATTTGCTAAAAGGGGAGGGGCACGACAACCTCCCCACCGCCACAATTGTGGTGGAGGGCAAATCTCATGACTTCCAGGTGGGAAGATTGACGTTGGCAGCATGTGGACTCAGAGGTGAGCCAGCGGTCCCAGCACTGGGCAAGGGGGGGAGGGAAGTGAGAGTGCTAGGGTTACCATAGCATCCAGATTTTCCAGGCCATGACCACTTTTTTGATCCACCCAACCCCATCCAGGTGGATTTTTGAAAATATACACCCATGGCCGGGCACTGCATCCCCTTCCTCGCCCAGCACTTGTTGCTCAGCCCTGGCTGGGGGAAGGAGCCTTGAGCCAGCTGCCCTCTCGTTCCTCCATGTCTTGTATTCTCTAGGGGTATCGGATGATCCGGTATCTGATACTGCTGGGTTTTGGGTGTACCGGCAGTATCGGATTACCCCGGTAATCGGGGGAATTTACCGGATTCCCCCTGTGCCGAATTTTTTTACATTGCGACCATTCAAATGAATGGCCGCAATGTAAATTAAAAAAAACAGAAAAAAAGCAAACACTGTCCCTCCCCGGTCCAGGCTGTGTGGGTGGAAGGGGGGACACCCCCCACCCACCCTGCCCAGCCTGGATTTTAAAATTTTTCCCTAAGTCCCTGGACTCCGGGCTGCTGCCAGCGACCCAGAGCCCGCACCAGCAGCAGGTAAGTGTACCGGTACTGTTGATCCCTGGGGTGGGGGTGGTTTAACACACACCCCACCCCAGGGATCACCCTACCTCGCCCACCCAGGGATCACCCTACCTTGCCTTCAGCTCTGGGCAGTGGTGGTGGCAGTCCGGCGGCCGGCTTCAGCTCTGCTGTGGCTGCCGGCTTCAGCACGCTAGTGATGCGTACTAGGCCTTCCAGGGAACTTCTGGGTTCCCCGGAAGGCCTAGAGCATCACTAGCGTGCTGAAGCTGGCAGCCACAGCAGAGCTGAAGCCGGCCGCCAGATCGCCACCACTGCCACCCGGAGCTGAAGGCAAGGTAGGGTGATCCCATGGTGGATGAGGTAGGGTGATCCCTGGGGTGGGGGGGGTGTTAAACCACACACACCCCCAGGGATCAACAGTACCAGTACACTTACCTGCTGCTGGTGCGGGCTCTGGGTTGCCGGCGGCGGCCCCAGCCCGGAGTCCAGGGACTTAGGGGAATTTTTTTTTTAAAAAAAAAAAAATCCAGGCTGGGCAGGGTGGGTGGGGGGTGTCCCCCCTTCCATCCGCACAGTCTGGGTGGGGGTGGGGGGGAGGGTTGTTTTTTTTTCTCCATTGATTTCAATGGGGACAGTTCCCCATTGAAATCAATGGGGAAAAACCAGTACCGATATACCGGTATTAATCCGGTATGCCGGTATTTTGAAATCCAGGAACCGGTAAATCCGGTACCCGGTATTTGCCCGGATGTCCCACCCCTATTCTCTCCCCCCATTTACTGCATTCTGACAATGTGTCAGTGGCCCCCCTATAGTGGTCACACCCCCACTCTGTGATTTTTGCATTCATCCTGTCTGGCTGACCGCTGCTCAAAGTCCATTAGATCAGATGGTTCATGAAGGAGACAAATTTAGCTCTTTGATTGCAGCCCATCCTGTTTCAATTTAATGTCCTTAGTTGTCCAGCCTAGTCCCCAAATCATTAAGCAGCAGTGTCCTCCCCCAAAGAAGAAGTCACATTAGAATGCAGCGGACGATTTAAAGACTGAGAGTTTGCCAACAGTTTGGGAATCCAAGTGCAATATTTATATGTAAGCTGTTAGGAAAAGGACTGCGAGCTTCCGGAATGGTTATGCTCAGTGCTTATTTCATTAGAGAGAGACATGACAGGGCTCAGGCCTGCCCTAGAAGTCCAGTCTAGGGCTGAAACTTGATCTCGATTTTTTCTTGATTCTCACCAAGAATCACAGTTCTCGGTTCATTTTTAGCAAGAATCGATAATTAAAAAAACCCAGTTCACAACACTTTCTTGGTCAAGAATTTTCTCACTTTACCGTTTACCATGATTATCGTTTACCATGATTTACCATGTTCCATATTCTGATATACTGTGAACCACTTACTGTGTACTGCATTCATCCCAGTAATGCACATGTACAAAATGGCTGCCCTTCTCCAAAATAGCAGCAACGCTGTCGACGCCATCTTGGAAGAGGACTGCACATGCACAGAACAGCTGCGGTGTCCATGCACACTACCAGGATGAATACGGTACACAGTAAGCGGTACATGGTGAATCGTATATGGTACACGGTAAATCACAATAAACTGTAAATCAGGGTAAATGGTAAATCGAGAAAAATTCTCAACCTCAAGATCTCAAACCATTACCGAGTTTGTCCTGAGATCTCAGTAACATTTCTTGATTCTCGCAATATTTTCGTGAGAAAAAAATTGATTTTCATTTCAGCCCTAATCCAGTCCATTGGTCCTAGCACAGGGAGGATTTTAGATTGTGCCCCCTTTATGCAAGACACTGGAAACAGGCTATAACAATAACAGGGAATCCAGGGATCTTTATTTCTAAGACTGCTTTCCCACGAGATAGAATGTACAGCCTTTGGTGCCTCGGGAGCTTGCGTGAGTCAAATGACGCACAGCTCCAGTCTTATGGGAAAGGCGGAAGTGTAGAGCAAAGCAGTTAAATGGTACTCTGTCCGAGGCACAGGATCCCACAGTGCCAAAGGTTGCGCATTCTGTCTTGTGGGAAAGCAGCCTAAGGCACATACAGAGTTTCTGCCATCTTACTTCACTCTTGGGGTGAAAACAGACATGCATGTAACTGCACTTTAACATTTCTTGCACGTGTTGCAGAGCTGTATTGGTACCCTGCAACATGCATAAGTAAAAAACGATTTTAAAGTGCCAAGTGGTGTTACAGTGGTGTTAAGGGACATGCCTGTTTTTGCCTTCTTCCCTGTGTCCCCCTGCTGGCCTCCCTTTGACCTTGCACCAAAGCTATAGGAATCTGAAGAGGACAAACTTACAAACTGAAACCAAATTGATAACTAGCTGAGCATAACGGGGGCGCAGGCAGGGGCAGATTGGGCCATCTGGACACCAGGAGAATTCCTGGTGGGCTGCTGGGCCAGTGGAGCTACAACCCCTGTGGTGCAGGAAAGGGCAGGACTTGCAGGAGGAAGTACTGAGGGGCCAGTGCAGCTGGTCTGCCAAGCCCTAGAAATCAACCTGCCACTGTACCTGCCCCTACTTTGCCAGCCCTAGCTCAGGGCCAGAATAAACGCCCATCCCTGCCCATCCACAGCAGTCTCAAACCTGTCAAGGGAGAGAGTGGTATGAAATTGGGACTTCTGCCTATGGGTGGGGAGGGGGTGGATCCTACCACCCATCAGCTGGTCAGCAACAAGATTGTTTTGCAGTCAAACAGCTGATCAATGGCAGCTGCAGTTGTGACCCCCATCAAACTCCATCCAGCCTTGGGTGGGGTCTGGAAGTGCAGAAGCAATGACAGAGGCCAGGGTTGTCCCCTCTTGCAGAAATCACCCTGACACTCCCATAGGTCAAAATGAGAGTGTCAAAGTCATTGCCATGAGAGGAGGCAACCCTAGCCCCAGCCGGTGAAGGTGCTGGGACTGACCCTTGTCAAGTCCTGGCACAAATTAAGCCTTGGTTGTGCCAGAGGTTCCCAAACGGGGAGTCAGAAACCCAAGTAGGGACATAGACAGCATCTGTGCACCCAATAGACTTGGCGGGGGGGAAGGAGGAAGGACCAGCACTGTGCATGCTGTCCTGTCCTGTCCCCAGACCCCTCCCTACTGGAGAGGCTGCTGGCCACAGGGACAATTACAGTGTACGCATGCACGTTCCTGTCAGCTGACACATACAAATCAGGCCAGACCTGCCACCCTCTCTCTGCTGGTTCCATTACCCTCCAACATTTGTCAAAGGGTGATCATAAACTTGACAGGGGCCTTCTATGGCCCACCTGGGTGAGGGACTCCCCATCATGTTTATTAACGGGCCACCAGATGTAGGCCCACTGCTGCCCTAGCCCAGGTTAGGACTGGCTGGCCCGAATGTGGTCCCCCAAATGATTCTGGGCCCACAGCCTGGATCAAGGGCCACCCAGGCAGGCCCTAGTGGGCCCACACATCTGTTAGTGGTCCCATCTGGGGATTGGGGAATGCCATGACTGCCCGTCATTGCGGAGGGCAGAGTGCTGGGAGCGTGGCCGCCTGGCTGCACATCTGTTCTGTTCTGTTCCCTCTAATTTGTATAAATTCACATGTGTTTATGAAAATTTGTAAAGGATATCTGCGAGAGGCTCTCTGTACACATGTTGTATGTTTGTGCAGGACTGATGGTTCAAGCTGAAACTCAGCCTATTCAAAAGTCAACATTCTCAAATGTGTGCATTGACTTTGGCTCTAAATTTTTAGTTTTAAAGACACTCAAAGAATCACAGGGGCAAGCAGTGACAGTTCCTTTCAGCATGCTAAAGAATTATCTCTCACAAACACACTCATGCCCTATCTGCCTTTTTTTTTTGTAGTTTTCGTCTTGATTCCAGACACACAGCTCCTTCCTGTCTCTGTGTTATCTTTCTTTTTTCTTTGATAGCATTGCTTATCCGAAGTGTGTTAAAGTGGAGAAAGGTCCTCCATCCCCACCTCCCAGCAACAACAACAACAAAACAGGGTTGGGGAGACTTTTCCCTTCTGGGGGCCACTTTGAAAATTAGTACAAGCTCCAAGGAATGCATTCAAGTTGCAGAACGGGGGAGTGTAAGGTGTGCACTCAAAAAAAGGAGGGTTCAAAACATGGATCTGTGCCAGAGAACTGTCTCCTATCCTTGTGCATGTGGGATCTCTGCTCCTTTGCACTGAGCTCAGTTTTCCAGTGTATGGGGATAGGAACTGGATCGAGGAGTCAGACTCAGGAACAGGAAAGGGGACACATAAAAACTTGCCATGAGATGCATTTGGTCCTCAGACCTGAGGTTCCCCCATGCCTGGAATAAACAATAGGCAATGGAGTCACAGCTCTTTCTCCTGTGGATTAAAGTTAGGTGTTAATGACCCTGGGTTCAATCAATGGGAGTCTTGTGACTGCTGACCTCCCTCTTCAACCAATTCAAATACTGCTATGGACCACTGCCCCAGTCAGCAAACAACACAGGATTTTTCCACTTGGCAGGGCCAGTTGTGGGGATGCAGGACCAAGGCAGAGGATAGGATTCTCGCAACTCCTCCCATCCTGCCAGTGGCTGAGCTAGAATTGTTTTCCAAAGAGGGCAAGTAGGGGTGGGGAAGAGGCAGGGCCCTGACTAATAATTCCCTCCTCTGTGCTGACAAGCAGAATTGGCTACAAAGCCTGTTGCTTCCCTCCCACTTCAGGATGAAGAGTTCCAGAGGGCATTGTGCCTCAGGGCCATGAACTCCCAGAGTCCCTGCTGGGGGCAGAACAGCTTTGTGCTGCCTCATACTCAGGGCTGTGTTTCCAAAGGCACAATCTGCAGTGGCTTGGAAGCAATGTCGATGTCAAGCCATTATGCCATAGTGAGGTATTTCACACAGGTAGTGAACGATCCCAATACCCAGCATTGTCCTCCCTTAAAAGGCAGATTAGGGACAGCGTGCCAGCATCTGCAAGGGCTTTTGCTTATAGCAGGAAGGAAATCAAGGCAGGTTCCTTATTCCAAACCAAAGTTTTAAGAGTATTCAGCTCTACGGCTCGGCCGCTGTGAGCCAGGTGCGCTGCACAACTGCCTGAGGGATCCAGCATAAACTAGCAACACATCTACTCTGTTCTGCGCTGGTCAGACCTCATCTGGAGTACTGTGTCCAGTTCTGGACACCACATTTTAAGAAGGACATTAACAACTGAGAATGGGTTGCAGAATGGGGGAGTGTAAGGTGTGCAGAGGAGGGTCACAAAAATGATCAGGGGTCTGAAACCAAGTCCTATGAGGAAAAGTTGAAGGAGCTGGCTATATTTAGCCTAGAAAAGATAAGAATGAGAGAAGACATGATAATGGTCTTGAAAAATCTGAAGGGCTGTCTAGGGATGGGTGAACACGGTTCAGAAGTTTGGAGTTCGGCCCAAACTCGGCCTGTTCAGACGACCGAACCCGAATCTGAACATGAACTGGCCAAACTGAACTAGTAGGGATGAGTGAACAGATCGCGGTTCGGGTTCGGCCATTCGGTTCGGCTGCGTTCGTTTCGGCAGTTCAGTTCGGCTGCGTTCGGTTCGGCAGTTCAGTTCGGCTGCGTTCGGTTCGGCAGTTCGGTTAGTTCGCCGAGTTCGGGTTCAGCTGTTCAGTTCGGTCGTCCGAACAGGCCGTTCGGTTAGGCCGTTCGGTTGTTCAGTTCGGCCGTTCAGGAAATGTTGTTATTGGGGGGGGGTTGTATTTTTTTTTTGTTTTTTATTGGGTTTTATATGGTTTTCTTTTGTTTTTTATTTGGTTTTTTTGTTTTTAAATGGGTTTTTTTAATTTATTTTTTTAATCTAATATTATATATATCTATCTACACTAAATCTAACTGCTATTAACTATTCGAAATGCTATGAACTAAATGGATTATCTAATAAGTACACAGACCTACTCCTACAAACACTAAAACTAAATCACTAACGCTATCTCTATCACTAAGCTAACTCCTACAACTCTCTA
>QEPC01013938.1:3047134-3085339 GCA_003113815.1 Sphenodon punctatus
CAGGACCCACCATCAGGGTTCTGGGGCCAAGTTACAGGCAGAGAGGGCTGTGGCCAATATGTATCTAGAAGCTGCCACTCTAGCCCCAGGACCCACCATCATGGGTCTGGGGCCATCATTCCTCGCACAGAGGTGTGTCATTCCACCGCATCAAGAAACAGCCACTCCAGCCCCAGGACCCACCATCAGGGTTCTGGGGCCAAGTTACAGGCAGGGAGGACTGTGGCCAATATGTATCTAGAAGCTGCCACTCTAGCCCCAGGACCCACCGTCATGGGTTTGGGGCCATCATTTCTTGCACAGAGAGCCTTTTTCCGAATGCCCAAACCGAACCGAACATGACCAAACCGAATGGCCGAACCCGAACGCGGCGACCGGACACAAAGGGTTAACCGAACAGGCGAACTGGACTGAACCAAACAGCCAAACCCAAACCGCGATCTGTTCACCCATCCCTAGAGCTGTCACACACAAGATGACAAAGACTTGTTTTCTGTTGCCCCTGAGGGCAGGACTAGAAATAATGGGCTCAAATTACAAGAAAGCAGATTTTGGTTAAACATTAGGAAGACATTCCAGTGAAACAAATGCCATGGGAAGTGGTAGGTTCTCCTTCTCTGGAGGTTTTCAAGGAGAGGCTGGACGGCCATCTGTCAGGGATGCTGTTGCTGCGGATTCCCTGCACTGACCAGGATGTTAGACTAGATGACCTCTGAGATGCATCCCAATTCTGTGAGTCTATAATCCCATAGAGCTGAAACAAATATAAGAACATAAGAACATAAGTAGTGCCATACTGAGTCAGATCAATGGACCATCAAGCCCAACATCCTGTCCTCCGACAGTGGCCAATCTCGATCACATGGGAGAAGAATCTACAGTCACAATGGGCAATCCATCCCCCGTTGTTCACTCCCAGCTCCTGACAGTAAGAATTTCATCCCATAAGCTACTTGGTTAATAGCCATTAATGGACCTATTCTCTAAGAACTTATCCAGTCCTTTTTTAAATCCAGCCCCTTCACAGAAGGGCCTTGACACCATCCTCTGGCAACAAATTCCATAAGTTCATTATGCGCTCAGTGAAAAATTACTTCCCTTTATTTGCTTTAAATCTGCCATCTTCTAGTTTCATGGAGTGTCCTCTAGTTCTAGTTCTATTTGAGAGGGTAAATAACCATTCCCTATCTACTCTTTCCACACCACTCAAGATTTTATAAACCTCTATCATGTCCCCTCTCAGTCTTCTCTTCTCTAAGTTGAAGAGACCCAGCTTGTCAAGTCTCTCTTTGTACGGAAGCCGTTCCATACCCTTTATCATTCTCGTTGCCCTTCTCTGTACCTTTTCTAGTTCAGCTATGTCTTTTTTGAGATGGGGCGACCAGAACTGCACACAATATTCCAGGTGCGGTCGCACCATTGATTTGTATAGGGGCATTATGACATCCTCAGTTTTATTCTCTATCCTTTTGCAAAAAACTCCTAACATTCTGTTTGCTTTTTTGACTGCTGCTGCACACTGGGCTGAGGATTTCAGTGTATTGTCCACGATCACTCCCAGATCCTTTTCCTGAGTGGTAACCAAGCATTCTGTAGCTTTCCCCATAAGATCTCCCTATCTAGGGTGTCAAAGGTGGACTTAAGGTCCAGGAATGCCACAAAAAATACTTTGTTCTGAACTCTGTATTTGGCTTGCAGCTGGGACAGAACAAAACATTGCTTCATAGTAGAGCGACCACCCTGAAACCCCGCCTGCTCTGCTGCCAATGCCCTGGTCTCCACTATCCACCTTGTTAGTTTAGCCAGCAAAAATTTAGAATATATCTTTCCAACTAACGACAATAGGCTTATGGGACGATAATTGGCCGGGTTAGATTTATGGCCCTTTTTGTATAAGGGAATAACCACTGCCTTGCCCCACTCCCCAGGAATTCTACCTGACCCATTAATTGCGGTAAAAAGAGCCACCAATAAAGGGATCCACCACTCCCTATATTTTTTAATAAGCTCGATATGGATCCGGTCCGCCCCAGGCGCCTTCCCATTCTTAAAGGACTCCACCAACTCCTCAACCTCAGCCTCTAATACTGGCGACCAAGTGGGCAAATTGTCAGTGAAAAAAGGTGGAAAATCCTCCACCAGGGATCTGCCAAACAACCTATAGAGTTCGGTGAAGTGACTCCTCCAGACCTGGGGGGTAACTGCTAAGGTGGTAACCCTGGGTTCTCCATCAGTGGCTCCCTTAACCAAGCGCCAAAATAGTCTAGAGTTGTTGTTCTCAGCTGCTTTACATAGTTTCACCCAATTTCACACCCAGAAATCCCCCCCCCCTTTTTTTTTTGTAAGCATACGGATACTCAGCCTTGCAAATCCAGTATGCAGATGGAAGCTTGGTCTCTTTGCTGCCTCTGTAATGAAAGTAAATAGATTTTAGCCTAGCCCTAGCTGCATAACATTCCCTGTTGAACCACCTCTTACCCCTTCCATGTTGAGGTCTCTGGCGATCTGTGCCCTGCAGAAATGGCAGGCTAGACAGCAAGGAGTAAATATGGTCAAAAAGCTCCACCACCTGCTGGTTATCTGGGGAATGTAATAATTGGTCCCTCAGCTGGCAAATAAAAGACCAATCAAGAGAATTTTCAACTTCTTTAGCCAAAGAGTCATTCCAAGGCAGGACCTTGTGCCTTAATAATCCCGAGCACTCGCCCTCCTGAGATACCAGAAAACCCTGAGCTGGAGGCGTTAAAGCCAAGGTAAGGGATAATGGAAGATGGTCTCCTACTAATTCTGACCCAATACTGAAATCCAGAACTTGGGGAACCAGGTCTGGTGATAAAAGGGCAAAGTCCACTACACTGGAGCCCGCAGGTCCCAGATAAGTGAACTCACCTTCTGGGTTAGAAAAGACTGTCCCATTCAAAATATGCAGGCGATGGCCACTGGCAAAATTTGCCAGCGGTATGCCTGATGTATTAATGACCAAATCCTTGGATTTTCTGGTCAAAAGATCAATGGAAGGAGACTCAAAACTAGCATTACAGTATGGTAATAAGGCACCATCATCCTGGCCCAGCCTAGCATTAAAGTCCCCAAGCAACACAAATAATCCTCCTGGGAACTTACCACTAAGCTCATCTAGTAAGTTGTCCAAATCATCCCAAATACTATCCTTATAAAATCTAGAATTCCGCAGGGGTATATAGATGGTATGGATGATCAACATATAAACCCCCATCCTAACTACAAATCCCAGGGCAAGTTGGGGGGAAGAAATCGAGACAAGGTCACCAGTGCCCAGCTCCTGAGACACAAAACACCCCATTCCATCACTGGCTCGCCCCCGTACAGCCATACTAACTGCAGGAAGATTGTATACTTGGTAACCCTCCAGTTCCAAAGGGGATTTTGCCCAGGTTTCCTGGCATAGGATCACCTGGAACTGTTTTATAAAGGACAGAAAACTAGAATCAGTCTTATGACGCTCCCACCCCGCAATATTCCAGGAACAGAGTCGAAGACAGGGACTTCCAGGGGAAGTTGATAGTCAATCCACTTCACTCAAATTCAAGTTCCCCCTACCCGGTAACCTATGCTGCTCCGGCTCTAATGGATGGCTCCTATGATCCCTGTCTGAAGCCTCCCCACAACCATTCCCTGACAGAAGTATCGATGTTGCTGTTGCCCCTTCCATATCCCTAATACCTATAGAAGGTGCCTCCCCCCCCCCCGCCCCCCCATAACAACTGACCTGACAACAGCCGTAGGAGTACCTGGTTCCTTGGTTCCCTCATAGGAGGCAGTTTCCACAAACTGGTGCCTATTGGCATCAGAGGGCCTGTGGAGTCACTGGATATGGACTGGATAGCTACCTCCGGAGATGGAATTAAGGGACCATCTGATGACATGGGGGGGTACAAGGGAGTGGGCATGCAGGGAGGCAAGACAGCTAGATTCTGATAAACTTTATCTATATAACACCCCCCCCCCAAGAACTAAATAACTCTACATGCTCCAAAAACCTTTGAGTAGTTGCAGGAGTATTAAAATAAACCATTAGATGTTGCATGTTACTGTTCCCTGCTAAATAAACAGTATGCCTGATATAATGCATAGGGATAGAATAGTGCAAGATGTTAGATAAAAAAGTCCAGGTACGTACTTTAGTATTCCAAACTGGAAAATACCCAGAAGGCAAGGGAACAACTGTGAACAGCAGAGCGTCTGGTGCTGGGCCTAATAAGCATCTCCCACTTGCTGGCGATAACAATAGCGGGTCTGACAATTTATCACACTGTGACTCTCTTAACTCTGGATTTACAAAATCCAAGGTCTGAGTGGCAACAGAGGCTGTAAGAGATACCCGGGGACCCTGTAGCCTAGCCAAAGCCTCCCTACTATCCACAATCACCTCGGAGATTGAGGTCAGAAGGCTCAGCTGTGTTTTCAACTGGTAAAATATATTGTCCAAGTGGGTGTAAAGCTTTGACACCAAATCCCCAATTAAATAACACTGATTCCCCACATAACCAGTTGTAAACCCCGGATCCATATTCCTTGGGGATGGAGTACAAGGATCCTCAGTCACCTGTTTGGAGGTGATCATTGGACCTGACGAGAGCATAGTCCCCAGAAAAGGAGATGACAGATCTTCTGCCACTAGGTCAGTAGGGCCAGGCGTAGAGACTCTCCTTGGTGGAGCAAAACATATATCCTCAGCTGATTGGGGGATTGAGGAGCTTAGCTCAAGCAAAGGCAGATGCCCCATAGGGTCAGCTGGTAAGCCCCCAACCCTCTGGGACACATTCAACTGCAATGTATCAGGGAACCCCTCACCAGAACAAATACCCACACCCAGTTGCTCAGGCTGTGGGTACCCTGCTCTAGTCAGGGATCGCAGCTCACGCTCCTCATTACTAAGGGCAGGGGAAGAGCCCTTTAAAAATTCATTCAGCCTTTGTTGCCTGGATGCCCACCTGGTTCCAGAGCTTGCACCCTGTCTTTTCCCTTTCTTCCCTTTCTTTGTCATGTCTAGGCAGTGGCTACTGTAAGGCCTGCTCTAATAAGAGCAACACGCCCCGCTGTTTCAATGCCTGGGGAATTATGATCGCTAGTCAATGATATTCCTCCCCCAGAAACTCGCCCGGCAGGTATGGCACAAATGCCCAATCTTATAATGATGGAATTATGACCCAGGAGCACTAAACAGTGCTCCCAGCAATATTCCAACTCCCCACTCACCTATAGACCCCGAAGGGCCCCAAAGGGCCGCACCCTTCGGCTCGCAACCACTGGCTGGCGGCCCGCAGCACAGCCACAGGTGGATTCCTTATATGCCGCCCAGCAGCTTCCGGTGACAGGTGAGTGGGGGAGGGGAGAGGGGTCTCAGTTCAGTTGATCCCACTATCCCCCACACTCACACGACCCCTTGGATCTTTTCCAGGAGGACAGCAAGCAGATGGGACTCCCAGCACGAAGGCAGGATCAGTGTCAGCGGGGGCAGCGAGGGTCCAGCCCGGAGCAGCTACAGCGGCGAGGGGCAGATGGTAGAGAGCGCGCCCATTTTATCAGTGTTAGAGTGTCTGTGTGAAAAGGGCCAATGACCTATGTTGGTGTGTTCATTTAGCAGGGATGCTTTAGGTTTAGAGTATCCTATCCACCCTCAAGGAAGAGGGTTGAACCACATGACCATTCTGGTCTCATTCAGCGCTCTAGTTCTGTGATTATCTGACTTTAGTTACATGCCAACCCTAGAGCAGCTGCTCCAGAAAAAGCTGGAGTAACCACACCAAGTTTTGGTCCATGTGTAGGCATGGTTACAAGTTGAATCAGTCACCTCCCCCTAACATCCCAGGCCCTTGCTACACATGTGGACATGCCCTAACCTACACAGCCTAGCTCTTCAGCTCAAACTGTAGTGCTTCATGGCTTTAGTCTGTATGTGCTCAGTCCCTGGTCTGCTAGCAAGATGGCAGCCATCACCAAAACACTTGGAAAGAGACCAGTGTCTTCCTATTGAGAACAGGTGGCAAGGAGGAAAAGGCAGTCCGGAATGACTTAGAATCGACACTGTAGCAGTGAGAGGTGTGTGAGACTAGCCCTTTGGCTTTCCTGTGGATATGTGTCATGATGAAAGAGAATTATCTTTGGCTGGGGTCAGTGAGAAGGTGTATGGAAAATACCACTCTGATCACTGCTCTTGGAACTGCAGAACTCTCCTGGGTTTTTATTTATTTATTTATTTATTTTGAATAATTTCTAGCCCGCTCCCTCCTGCTCATAACAGCAGCTTGGGGCGGCTCACAAGATTTAAAAGTATAAACAAGTAAATAATTAAAATCGAATACAATTCAATTCAAACTTTTATTGTTTAGCCATAGGCCGTAACAAAGTCAATAGAAAAAATACAAAACACAATAGAATAATAAAATAACTTCTAGATAAACCATGCAGGCTACAGAGGTGTACCCAGACTGGGGTAACCCAACAATACTCTCGTGCCCCTTAATGTCAATATCCCTTGCCCTTCCCGTGAGTTATGATGGTGACGATTAACCCCAACGTCCAGTATGGTCACTACCTGCTGGGCATATACAGGAACAAAAACCGCAATTCAAAGTTTGATAGGCCCCTTGTTTTAAGCAGTTGAAAGGACTTACCGTCCCGCTGCACAGACTAAACATCTAGGGGGCGAGGGTCTAGATTCCAAGTCTGGGGCCAAACTCGCCACACTACGATTTGTAAATTGCGTTGGGCGTATTTGATTGAACTATCTAGTTGCAGAGGTTAGGCAATGGATTCCCTTGTGCTATCCAAGCAGGGGGTTAACCGGCAATCCCCCAGCCCAACGAGTCTCGGTTATAACCCTCATCCAGGTCAATACAGGGCTTCGAGGGGATGTGCAATCACGCAATATCCATCACGGATTAAAACCCCTTGTTGGCAAGGTGTCCTATAGCTTGATAGTTTGAACTTCATAGCCACTACTTCCCCTTAACTGCTACATCGGTTCTATATAATAACTTCACACCATTCCCTTCACAGATTGGGGAGGTTCAAGCTGTTGCTTCCTAAAAATTTCCAGCCTGAAAATCCCTAGAGCATCCGGTCGCACTATTTCTTTATCCTGGTTGGCAAGAATAAATGAGATCTGCTTTTGCTGGTCCCAGTGATCCCTGCCCTCGAACCAAGGGCTAAAAAACTCATTACGAATCTCAGTTGTCTTAGGGCAATACAAGAGATAGTGCGGCAGATCTTCTACGGCTGCTTGACCACAGTAACAAAATCTTAGTTCGGATGGGATACCCCTGCATCTACCCTCGGCAGCCTTAGTAGCCATCATATTGAGTCTCACCAATGTCAGTGCCCTTCTGACTTTGTAGTTCTTAATGTCAGTGAGATAATTGCCCACTCCCTGCTTAAGCAGCGGATACCAAGGGGCAATCTGTTGATCATGGATTGCTGCACTGTCGTTCTGGATACTTATATCCCTAATCCTACTTCGAATTTGTAATTTGGCCTGTGTTAATGTGGTATTCTGGAAAATAGATCTCAAGAAGCCCAAGTTTGCCAAATTTTGATCTATAGAATTCTGCCACCTAAAGGATGCCAAAGAATTCTCCTGTTCCTGCAGACAAAGACTGGGGAAATCAAATACATAACATTTATATAAAAAATCATTAAAACAGCAGAACCAAACCCCCCCAACCCCAACCCCATTCCACCCTACCCATCTCCCTCCCCTAAAGCCTGGCAGAACAGCAAGGTTTTACTCTGTCTCCAGAAAGAGGGGAGGACTGGGGTCAGGTGGGCCTCCGTCAGGAGGGAATTCCACAGCCTAGGAGCAGCCACCGAAAACGCCATCTCCATCTTCACCACCCGGGAAACCCGGGGGACTTCAAGTTGGACGTCCCCAGCCGACCGCACCACAGCCTGGGGAGTGAGGCATTCCCACAGGTAAGTAGGGCCCAGACCGTTTAGGACTTTATAAGTCAACACCAACACCTTGAATCGGGCCCAGAAGACAATAGGCAGCCAGTACAGAGAGCGAAGAACTGGTGTAATGTGCTCATGACGACCCATCCCCATAAGGAGGTGGGCCGCAGCATTCTGCACCAGCTGCAGCCTCCGGATCATCACCAAGGGTAGCCCCATGTAGAGTGCGTTGCAGTAGTCCAGTCTAGAGGTGATGAAGGCATGGATGATGGTGGCCAGGTCGCAGTCCAAAACACACGGCCGCAGATGTCGCACCAAATGTAACAGGCAAAAGGTACTCCTCACCACCACCGCCACCTGGGAATCCAGGCAGAGCTGCGAATCAAGAAGCACCCCCAGATTACAGACCTGACTAGCTAAAGGAGGGCAGACCCCCATCAATGATGGGGGCCACCACCCCTTCAGCCCTATCCACCAATATCACTTCTGTCTTGTTGGGATTCAGTTTCAGATGGCTCACCCACATCCAATCCCCCACAGCCGCCAGACATCGGGTAAGCACTGAGACTGCCGGGTCTGGGTCTACAGAAAAGGAGAGGTAAAGCTGTGTATCATCAGTGTACTGGTGGCAACATACGCTGAACCCTCTCACAAGCTTGCCCAAAGGCTGCATGTACATGTTGAACAGGAGAGGGGACAGAATAGAACCCTGTGGGACTCCACACGTGAGGTTCTGGGGAGATGATGAACACTCTCCAAGCACCACCCATTGAGTTCTCCCGGCCAGGAAAGAGTGGAACCATTCAAGAACAATTCCGCCTACCCCAGCCTGGTCCCGCAGGTGGACCACCAATATCTCATGGTCAATGGTATCAAACGCTGATGACAGATCTAATAAAATCAAAAGAGACGATCTGCCCTGAGCCAATGGGGTTCCTCGTCATTGACAACGAGACAGGACAGGTGACTCCAGCCACTCATGACTGGTTGCATGTCATCACTGACTACAGGTGAAGAAGAACAATGTGCGTTTATGTCATGGGTCCATTCAGTCTGAAAAGGAAGCACTCAGTGGGAGGCAGGTGCCTGGATCACTGAATACAAATGGTAAGTCACCCTTACAGATCTAGGCTGCAGTCATCTCTTGGGTGATGAAATTTCTCTCTTTGCTTTGGCTTTCGCCCAGCTTCTCCCTCTGTCATAGATAATCCATTCTCACATGCTGTCCAGCGTTAATTATTTATGTTAAACCAACAAGAGGACGTCACTGCACATCTTATCAGACGTTCTGCTGAAAAATGCTACGTTCAAGTCACGATCTGGGACAGTTTGGAGAAAAGCAGCAGCGGCTTGAACTTTGGGGGGTTTATAGTGTTGGCTTGAACCATGAACCATGAAAAGAAACACCTTCCAGTGGTCAAGCTGCTAAATACTCATTAGGCGCCTTTCATGATAATGGTCGTGGGAGTCAACACCTGTTGGAACCTGTTCTGTGGCAAGATTATTGACCTTTGGGGCACTGATCTGGATCCAGTAGCTGAGGTCAGGAAGCACAGTCCTGTCTCTTCCTGCCACATCTATGTGTCCCATGAGTTCACCTCTTTGCACATAGTACACGTAGCATTGAATTTGCTGGTTGCGTTTCATTTTCCAATCACTAATTCAAAAGCCTATGGGAGAAAACCTAACTCTATTGGAATCAATGAGAGTTTTGCCATTGACGTCAGCAGAGCTGTGATTTCACTGCATGAGTCAAATCTTCTCTCTCTTTGCTCAGACCATATTTCACTCTCAGTCAGGACCAGCCTTACCGTGAGGCAACCCAGGGTGACTGCCCTGGGCCCCATTCTTTCTGGGGGCCTTTAGATTTCCTGTGGAAACCTGTAATCCCCTGTTTTCACTAGGGCATGTTGTAGGGGACCCACCCCTCCCAGGGGGCCTCAAACACAAGCCACAACCTCACCATGGAGGATGACCCCAAGAGGGTGGGGCCACCAGGAGCCCTGCATTTTATTTTCACCTTGGGCCCCACAACTTGTACGGCTGGCCTTGCTCTCAGACATGGAACATTCATTCCTACTGAAGTTGAGGAGCTCAGGATTTGGCTTGCTATTAATTAGAAATGGACTTGGATAAAAAATCCAGTTTCAAATGCTTCAGTGATTTGGGGATGATTTGAAATCTGAACTTAAATAAATGTTGCAGTTGCTGTGATTCACTAGCATTCTTTATGGGCAGTTATTTTTGCTTTAGGGAAACTTCTCAGACTGCAAGAATGTCACCTGTATGACTCCTTACGTCAGGAACTTTTAGCTGCCTTTTGTACTAGGTACTAGGTATAACGATAGGACTTATCACAACCTGTCCTTATTGGCCCTGGCAGATGTCGATTCCAATTTAACCCGGATTATTGCACTATATCTGGTAGTTGCAATTAAGCTTCGCCAATCCTTTATTCAATTCATTTCAGGTACAGATGGAATATAGTGATCGTGACACAATTATAGGTCTGATTATTTATTGGCTGGTTATATCATTTTAGTGATTATAAGAATGAGATTGGAACCTGTATCCAAATTTTTTATGTTTATGTTTACCCACTGTTTTGGGTAATTTGATTTGTATTGTATTGTGTTATATTGTAATGCCCTAGTGCTGTAATAAACATATTTGATTTTGATTTGATTTGAGACTGCAAGGTTAAGGCGTCGGGTCATGGGGTGAAAACAGACATGACGCTAACCACCCTTTAACCACCCTTGGTGGTCATTTATGCATGTTTCAGGACTGCAGGGCACCAATACAGCCCTGCAACATGCATAAATAACCACCAAGGGTGATTAAAGGGTTGTTAGCATCATGTCTGTTTTCACCCATGGTCGACCTTTGCAGGTTCAGGTCCCAGCTGGATCAAGCAACAAGTCCAAGGGCCAACCAACATATAGACCTGAGGGTCTCAAACCAAGAACCAGTCTACTCAGGCAACCAAACAAAAGGGTGATGCAGATAGCCTGGACAACAGGCAGAGTGGGCACCAGTGAACTAGGAACAGAGCTGGAAGGCAGGTACAGCTGGAAACTAGGAGTAAAAACTTAATGTTCTTATTTAGCTGGGTAGATTTAGGGAATGTACCCTCTTACTGTTGGGAGCCGGAAGTGAACAACAGGGAATGGATCACCCCATTGTGACCTGTTGGGTACTTCTTCCAAACGACTGAGATTGGCCACTGTTGGAGACAGGTGCTGCACTCGATGGGCCATTGGTCTGACCCAGTATGGCATGACTTAACCCCCAACATAGGGATTTTATGAAGCCGGTTTCACAAACGTGCAGATTAAAATGTATTTTTAATGTTTAAACAGTTAATGCAGATTTAAATTGTGCTTTAATCTGCATTTCTGCTCGTGAAAACATTAAAAGCAGTTTACTTTAAATGTGGATTAATTCTAAATCCATGATAACACACACATCTAACGCGCAGCTCAGGAGGCGCTTCTCAGCCCTATTATGTTCTTAATAGGGCTGAAGGACAGGCAAGGCAAATGCAGTTCTAGAGCACTGTTCCATTCCACTTCCTGCTCCTGTTGGGTGTGGTCATCCTATGTACTTGGGACCAGGCAGCCAATCCCACAAGTAGGGGGCCTGGCTACTGCTAGAAGGCCTCAAATCCATTTCAGGCCAGGGATCAAGGGACTGCAGTGGTGGTGTGAAGCCAGCCTGGCCCAGGAACCCAGGTTATGACCATTTAAAGGCCCATGGTTCCTAACAGTGAGCTCTTTGGGGCAGGGATTGTGATTTCCAGAGAAGGGGGACTTTATACACCCATGCACACACACTTTAATGCAGCCCATAATGTCTATTCTTTAATAATAATAATAATAATAATAATAATAATAATAATATTATATAATACCCTATGGTTTAATGAGACAATTAAGGATTTTACTGATTTACTCCAAAAGGCATAGAAATTGTAAGTTAAGACCTCCATTTTAACTCATGTGCTAAAGCAGTAAAGACATACAGTCTCACACATATTGTGCTCACTTATACCTTACGCTCCATTCAGCCATAGATTTCAGGGTATGCATTCTACCATATCAAAGAGTGATGTTCATAATCCCAGCCAGTCATGACAGTTTCTCCTGTTTGACTTTCACCACCCAGGATGGGCATAGATCTAATACACAAATGGTCACATGACTTCCTTAAACCACACCTTCTGCATCAGGTGGCAACACCAGTTGAAGCTGATCCAAAGAAGCAAGACAAGACTGAGCCTCCCCAACCTCTCTACAGTCAATCTAGCAGAACCCAAACCTTGTCAGAGTGATTTTGTCTGCAAAGTAGATGACGAACTCATTACACTGGGCAACACTGAATTCTCTCTCTGAAGACAACTTCAGTTCACCAAGCCATTCACCACACAGAACACCACCACTGGTTGGTACTTCACAGGCGCTGTGGCAGCAAAGTTGAAAGCTTTCTTCATCATCACCACCACCACAGCCATGGTATGGTGCTCGGTTGCCAGGGTATGACATAAAGGTGCTACAATCTTCAGAAGGGACAAATCCGAGTGTCATGTGACCATAACTCATTCACTCCCTTGCCTCTTTTTATCAGTGACAGAAAAGGATCCTGTGACTGCATCTTCAGACCAAAACCTGTTTTTTTGACCTGCTCTTACTGCTGTAACAATACACTTAGCACAAACAGCCTCTTGCAAAACTAAAGAAACTCTTCTTACTGCTCACAGGAGGGGAGAGAGAGGAAATAAATATGTGTGTGTGTGTATTATATATATATAATTATATAGCTTAGTGTTTGCCCTTTATGACACATATTTTTCAGAAGTGCTGAGCCGCGTGGCTGATTTGACCTAAGATAGGGATGCTTGGGTCACGATCCACAAACCATTTACTCCAGAGTTGTCCCCATAGCAAATGACTTATAAGTAATGGGTTTGGTCTGCTGAAATTCAGGCTCATAATAAGGGGAGAGCTGAGAATGATATCACCATGGTGATAATCATTAGATCTAAAGTGAAATGTGTCACAAAATTCAAATGTGACAAATTTCACAATTTTGCAAGTGTGTGTTTGAGTTCAAATTTGAATTTGTGGCTGCTTTTGCAAAGTTTCCATGTGAATTTATTCCACAGTACGTTGCAAATTTGGTATTCGGTGCTATAGAATGTGCTTATGTAAGCTATGATTGGTTGGCGACTGTTACTTTCTCCAGCCCTATGTCACAAATTGAAGTGCATGTTATTTGATTGGATGCATGAACTGTCACTTTAAAACAAAAACAAATTCAAAGTGAATTTGAACTAATCAAACTAGGGGTGTTTTTAGACGAGCACCAAATATCGCGGCTCAGTACTTATCATGCATTGAAATTGTTCTTATTTTAATCCGGATTTAATGTTTACATGTGTGTGTTATCATGGATTTAGAATTAATCCGCATTTAAAGTAAACTGCTTTTAATGTTTTCACAAGCAGAAATGCAGATTAAAGCACTATTTAAATCTGCATTAACTGTTTAAACATTAAAAATACATTTTAATCTGCACGTTTGTGAAACCTGTTTCATAAAATCCCTATGTTGGGGGTTTATGAAACCAATTTTACATCTTGAAAATTCCATTTTAAATCCGCATTAGATTTCTCTAATCCACATTAGTTATCTCATCTAAAAATACCCTAGGAAAAGCTGAAATAACCAAAGTTGGGTTCTCAGAGGGTGTGAATCTTAATTCAATTAAACACATTTAAGAAAAAAAAATCCTTTTATTTGATTTGTGACTTCAAGAAGGTATGTTTGCTTCTCTAGAGTGGACATGATGAGCTTTTTTTTTCTAGTAAGGACACATCTGTCCACAGAGATTTGGAAACATTTACTCCTTTCTTGTATGCCACTTAACATCTCTGAAATAATGACAAACAAAACATTTTGGCTGGATCAGATTTAGGATCTAGTAGATGAAAAGAAAAGAAAAGCTCCCTGTACCATTCTCAGGCCCACTGAACCAGCCAGTCCCCAAAGGGTTCTGCGTATATACATTTTAATAAAACGTTTTTATATAAAGGAGGTGGTGTGGCGATTATTTTTTAGAGAGGACTGGCCTGTTAGGAGATATCCAGTTCAGGAGACTGCAGGTATTGAGGCCCTCCATGTGGTGTTTGATTTGATTGGAGGCAAGCTAGGGGTGCTGCTGGTATACCGGGCCCCTTCCTGTCCGGCAGCATCCCTTACCGCTCTAGCAGAGCTGGCCTCGGAGGTTGCGCTGGGCTCCTCCAGGACTTTGGTCCTGGGGGACTTCAATATCCACGCCGATGCCGGCCTTGTAGGAGCGGAGTGAGAATTCATGGCCGCCATGGCAGCCATGGATTTGTCCCAGGAGGTCACCTGCCTGACCCACGTGGGGGGGCATACCCTCGACCTGATCTTCGGCTCTGGCCTTGAGGTGAGGGGTCCGGTAGTGAGGGAGGTCAGGGTGGTGCCCTTGCCATGGACAGACCATTATCTCCTTCAGGCCAGTCTCTCAGCACACCCCCTCCAGAAGGGGAATGGACCAGTTAGGATGGTTCACCCTCGGAGGCTGATGGAACCACAGTGGTTCCAAGAGGTCCTGAGGGAGTTAACCTTGGACCTGGACGGTCACTCTGACAATGAGCTGGTCCAGCATTGGAACAGCTTGCTGGAGGAGGCCATCGACAGGGTGGCTCCGAGACGCCCTCTCTCTCGTCACCGCAGGGCCCCTTGGTTTACTGAGGGGCTGCGGTGTACGAAGCGAGTAAGCAGGAGGCTGGAGCAATGCTGGCGTTGAACTCGATCTGACTCTGACCGACTTCTCCATCGGGCCCATTTGCAGTCCTATGTTGAGGCTGTGAGGACAGCAAGGAAGGAGTTCCTTGCTGTCTTCATAGCATCTGCGAAGTCTCGCCCGGTGGAGCTATTTCGGTTGGTGCAGGGCCTGGTCAGTCCGGCCTCCTCCGCCTGGACGGGGACTTGTCCCAGGCCCGCTGTGAGGAGTTTGTCAGCTACTTCGCAAACAAGATCACTCGGATTCAGAGCGACTTCGACACTGGATTAGGGGCAGTAGGTGGAGAGCGTGAGGTCACGGAGGCCCCGTCTGGTCCAACTTTGTGGGGAGTTTCAGGAAGTGATGCCAGCCAATGCGGTGGATGTTTTGGGGTCTGTGAGAGCCACCTGTTGTGAACTTGATCCGTGCCCATCCTGGTTAGTGAAAGCTTCCAGGGAGACGTTGGGGACGGTGCTGGCAAGGGTGGTTAATGCATCCTTGCAGCAGGGGAGGTTGTTGCCTAGCCTCAAGGATGCTGTGGTGCACCCCCTGCTGAAGAAACCATCATTGGATGTGGACACACCCGCCAGCTACTGACCTGTCTCTAACCTTCCCTTTTTAGGGAAGGTTATTGAGCGGGCGGTGGCAACCCAGCTCCAGGTGCATCTAGATGGTATTGGTTTCCTGAACCTTTTTCAATCTGGGTTCCACCCCGGCTATGGCACCGAGACAGCGTTGGTGGCCTTGGTCAACGATCTCTGCTAGGAGATGGATGCAGGATGTTCGACATTTCTCATCGTGCTAGATCTCTCAGCCGCTTTTGACACCATGGACCATGGACTGCTGTTGAGATGGCTGCGTGACCTTGGGGGGTCTGGACAGGACTGTTCTTGAATGGTTCCATTCATTCCTCTCGGGGAGAAGCCAGCAGGTAGTGTTGGGAGCTGAGACATCTTGTCCCCGCGCTTTATCCTGCGGCATTCCGCAGTGTTCTATTCTGTCTCCATTGTTATTTAATGTATATATGCAGCCCTTGGGGAAGGTCGTTAGAGGGTTCGGGGTGCGATGTCACCAATATGCTGATGATACTCAGCTGTACCTCTCTTTTTCAACTGACCCACACTCTGCTGTCTTGGTGCTATCCCAGTGTTTGGAGGCCGTGACGGAATGGTTGTGGCAGAGCAGACTGAAGCTCAACCCTGATAAGACGGAGGTGATGTTGGTGGGGAGAGCGAGGGAGGTGTCGGCCCCCCTGATTGGGGGGGTTTGTCCTCCTATAGCCCAACAGGTTCAGAGTTTGGGGGTGGTATTGGATGCAGATCTCGGCCTGGAGCGACAAGTGGAGGTAGTGGTGAAGGCTGCCTTCCCCCAGTTGTATCTGGTACGGAGACTGTGTCCGTATATCTCTGGCCCGAACCTGGCCTCCCTCATCCATGCCTTCATCACCTCGAGGCTGGACTACTGCAACACCCTCTACGTGGGGCTGCCCTTGTTCCTGGTTCAGAGGTTGCAGCTAGTGCAGAATGCGGCAGCCCGGCTCCTTTCAGGGACGGGCCATCAGGAACACATAACGCCTGTGTTCCAGACTCTGCACTGGCTGCTGATAGCAAGCCGAGCCAGGTTCAAGGTTTTGGTATTGATCTATAAGGCCCTTCACGGTCTGAGCCCCTTGTACCTCAGGGGCCGCCTTGCCTTCTGCACCCCAGAACGGCTCCTTCGGTCTGCCGAGGGTGCCTTCCTGGAGGTCCCCCGTGTTAGGCGCGGGGCCACAATAGAGAGGGCATTCTCTCCCTGGCTGGGCCGCGACTCTGGAATTCCCTCCTGGAGGAAGCTGACCTGTCCCCAAGCCTGTTAACATTCCGGCAAATTTGCAAAAGCTGGCTGTTCGCCCAGGCCTTTGGGGAAGGGGGGGTTTATCCCCCTCCACCCTTATTTATTGTATTAATTAATTTATATGTTCCTTTGCCCTGTTTTAATTGTTGCAATTTTACAAATGTTTTTAAATGTTTTATATTTGTATTTTTTAATATATTTTTTAAAGTGTTACCCGCCCCAAGCTGTTTCAGGAGGGGTGGGGTAAAAATATGATTAAATAAATAAAATAAATAAATAAATAAATATACATTTTCTCTTTATTAATAGTTTAAATGAGAAAGTGTACAAAGGCACATATTTAGTATCCTTACATATTATCATAACACATATATCCCGCCCCATACAAACTACACAAGCTTACATTCTAACCCTTTAGGAACAGTTTTTTCAGTATTGGTTTGTATAATATCCATGTTTGGTAGTCAGTTGCATTACAGTCAATATCAAATTTGTGTGTCCTACAAGCCTGTTTAACACAGATAAAGTATTTTTTTTCAAAAAGAATGATCAAATAATATTGTCTTGTCGTGTTTTGCAAATTCTTCCCCTTCTATGGAGGCTATAACTGAAAACCAACTTGCCTTGAAGTCCTTGCGCTCGTTTTTGAGATTTGCCATCAGTTTCTCCATTGTAAAGAGGAACCATATACGACTGACCCATTCCTGAAGCGGTCAGGGAACCCACTTGGCGGACTGACCCATTCCTGAAGTGCATCAGGGAACCCACTTGGTCACAGCCTTTCCAACATAACCCCTTTGGATCCACCCCAATATATTTCAATTGTACAGGAGTCAGATAATACCTAGTAGACATTTTTAGTTGTGTTTCTTTCACTTCCATTGCCGATGCACAGTTTTGCATATGATTCCATATTTTTTAATCTCTTTTTCTGTGAATTTGCGGGCCAAATTCTGTTCCCATTTTTTTATATAATTATTTTCCCTTGCATGAAAAATGTCTCCTACCTAGGGGCTTTATATATATATAAACTTTCTCACACAAACTGAATCCACTTAAGAAGGAGAAACGAAATTTGCAAAGAGACCATAAAATTGGCTTTAATTAAAAATAAAATACAATGGTAGCATTCTAATCCAGCCTACACACTTTGCATGCAAAATAGGCAAGTCTGTACAACAAGTTTGTATCGCTTAAACCACGTCACTTTTTTTATTTACTAAGCATTTCACTAGAGAGAGCCATCTAATATTTCCTTCCTCTGTTCTAATTTCAAACCAGAGCAACGCCAAAGAAACCCATCTGATGTACAGTTCCCTCCCCTGCTGATGTAACAGACAGAGCCTGCCTGCCCTCAGCGTCTGACTGGAAAGGAAGTCACTGTGTCAAACCCATGCTCCAGTGCAAACAGGAAGCTTGGAGCACAAATGTTCTCTGTGGCTTTGAGTTTCAGATCGCACCACTGGTTCTGTTAACATCTGTACAATGTCATTTGCGTGTTGGGTCCCATTTCGCATAGCACAGGACTTTGACAGATTTAGGTCACTGGGATTTCAGCAAGGGGGTGCAGTTACAGCAACGCAACAATGCTAAATTGGGCATGGTTTCTACCAGTGCAGCGCGATTTCTACTCAACCAACTCACTGTGGGGCAAATGATAACTGACATCGATTTAGGCCAGGGGTAGGGAATCTCAGGTCCAGGGGTCAAATGTGGCCCCTTTCCAATTCCTGGATATGGGCCTTGGATCCGGTTCCTACCCATAAACAAGGAAAAACTGAGCTCAGGATAAGGGAGCAGAGATAAGAGCATGCACCCAAGGATAGCGGGCACGGGCAGATCAGTGGCACAAGTCCCCTGCTGCCAGGATGGAACAGCCAGAGGGTGGGCAGGGGTGGGGGGGGCCTCTCTGGGGGGTGCAGCCATTGGGGTCATGACAGAGATGGGGAGATATGGGTCCAAACGGGGTGGTATTAGATCAGTGAAGCAGGACAGGTGTTTGCTGCAGAGAACCCCCAACCCTTCGCTGCTGCTGTTGAATGTGAGATCGGTGGCTAATAAGGCAATAACTATCCAGGAAATGGTCCAGGGCTGTGCCGCCGATCTTGTGGGTATTACGGAAACCTGGCTGGACCTTGAGTCGGGGCCTATTCTAGATGACTTCGTTCCAGCTGGGTATTCTGTGCAGCACTAGCCATGGTCAGAGGGATGGCGGGTGGGTGGGGGGGGGGCAGTGTAGCTATAATTTTTAGGGAGAGGTGGTCTGTTAGGGGGTATCCGGTGCAAACCATGGCCGGTATTGAGGCTCTCCATCTGGTGTTCAATTTGGCGGGGAACACTTTGGGAGTGCTGCTCGTAAACTGTGCACCTACCTGTACAGCAGCCTCTCTGCATGCTCTAGCAGAGGGGGTGGCAGGGGTGGTGCTGCGATCCCCAAAGGCACTAGCCTGGGGGGGACTTCAACATCCACATTGACCTCAGGGGAGCGGAGCATGAGTTCATGGCCACCATGGCAACCATGGGCCTGTCCCAAATGGTTAGTGGCCTGACACATCTGGGAGGACATACGCTCAGTCTTGTGTTTTGCATCGGCCTTGAGGTGGGTGTTCCGATATTGGGGGAGATATCCGCAGTGCCCTTGTCATGGTCAGATCATTACCTCATACAGACCTCTCTCCTAGCACATGTCTGCCTCCGGAAGGGTGTGGAGCCAATTTGAATGGATTGTCCCCGGAGACTAATGGAACTGGAACGGTTCCAGTTGGCTCTCGGGGAGGTACCCTCTGAACTTGATGACCGTCTCATCGATGACCTCGTCACATTGTGGAACACTCTTCTGACCGAGGCCATTGATCGGACAGCTTCTAGACGTCTACTGCCCAGGCAACAGCACCACAGTCCTCCGTGGTTTTTAGAGGAGCTGCGTGTGCTGAAGTGGGAAGGGCGGCGGTTTGAGCGACGGTGGCATTGTTATCGTGCTAAAGCCGACAGATTGCAGCATAGAGCCAGTTTACGAGCCTATGTCAAGGCTATGAAGGCAGGAAAGAAGCTTTTCTTTGCTGCCCTCATAGAGTCTGCAAAATCTTGCCCAGCGGAGCTCTTCTGGGTGGTGTGGGGGCTAGTCAGTCTGGCCTCCCTCCACCTTGGAGTGAAGTAATCTATAGCACGCTGTGATAGGTTTGTGGATTATTTTGTGGATAAAATTGCTCGTATTCACCACAATTTCGATGCTGCACTTATTACACTAGGGGAGCCAGAGGTTATGGGAGTCACACCTTGTCCAGATTTATGGGATCAGTTTCAGTCTGTGACACCCGCTGATGTGGTCGGGACCCTTGGGGCTGTTAAGGCCACTTCTTGTGAACTAGCTCTGTGCCCGTCTTGGCTAATTAAATTTTGCAAGGAGACAATGGGGCCGCTGCTGGCGGGGGTGGTCAATGCCTCCGTTCAGGAGGGCAGGGCTGTCTCAAGGAGGTGGTGGTGCAGCCTCTGCTCAAGAAACCATCGCTTGACATTGACTCCCTTGCCAACTATCGACCTGTCTCTAACCTTCCCTTTTTAGGGAAGGTTATTGAGCGGGTGGTGGCGCAGTAGTTGCAGGGGCATCTTGACCACATCAGTTTTCTTGATCCCTTTCAGTCAGGATTTCATCCGGGTTATGGCACGGAAACTGCACTTGTGGCCTTGGTGGATGATCTGTGCCGGGAAATGAACCGGGGTATTTTGACCCTGTTGATTCTATTAGATCTGTCGGCTGCTTTTGATACGGTTGATCATGAGATGTTGGTGGCACGCCTGCGGGACTGTGTTGGGGTGGGCAGGACTGTTCTCGAATGGTTCCGCTCATTCCTGACTGGAAGAACCCAGTGAGTGGTACTCGGGGAGTGTTTTTCATCATACCAAGACCTCACGTGTGGTGTCCCGCAGGGTTCGGTGTTGTCCCCCCTCCTGTTCAACGTATACATGCAGTCTCTCGGCGAGGTGATCAGGAGGTTTGGCATACAGTTCCATCAATATGCTGATGACACCCAGCTATACCCCTCTTTTTCAACAGACCCAGATTCCGCAGTCTCCATGCTTACTCAGTGTCTGACAGCGGTGGGGGATTGGATGAGGGCTAATCGTCTGAAGCTGAATCCCGACAAGACGGAGGTGATGTTGGTGGGTAAGGTGATGGAGTTGACGGCCCCCATCATAGATGAGGTCTGTCCTCCATTGGTTCCCCAGGTGCGGAGTCTGAGGGTACTCCTCAATGCGCAGCTCCACCTGGATGCTCTGATGGAAGCTGTGGCGAGGAGTGCCTTTCACCAATTACATCTGGTACGTTGGCTTCGGCCATATATTTCAGACTCCAACCTGGCCACCGTCATCCATGCTTTCGTCACCTCTAGACTGGAGTATGGTAACGCACTCTACTTAGGGCTACCCATGGTGAGGGCTCGGAAGCTGCAGCTGGTGCAGAATGTGGCAGCCTGTCCTTTGGTGGGACTGGGTCGCCGGGAGCACATTACACCAGTGCTCCATTCTTTGCACTGGCTGCCGATAGTCTTCCGAGCCCAATTCAAGGTGTTGCTGTTAACCTATAAAGCCCTAAACGGTCTGGGCCCTGTCTATCTGCGGGACCGCCTCACCCCTAGGGTACTGGACTGGCCCCTGCGGTCATCCGGGGGTGCCCTTCTTGTGGTGCCCTGAGTCTTCTGGGGGACTATGCAGGGGAGGGCATTCTTGATGGCTGCACCGAGGCTGTGGAACTCCCTTTCGGTGGGGACGTGGCTGGCCCCAGATCTCCCCTCCTTTTGTAAAAATTGCAAGACTTAGCTGTTCCATCAAGCATTTGGTGGGGGAGATGGGGGAGGGGGGGAATTATATGTTTTAATAGTTTTATGGTTTTATATTGTGTTGATGTTGTAAGCCGCCCGAGCTGCCTGTAGCAGGAGGGGCAGGATATTAAATTTTTAAAATAAATAAATAAATAGGTCATCAGCCAACCAGGAAGCTGGGGGCATGGAGCGAGGCTGAGGAGGGGTATAGCTTGCCTGGAGCTGGAGGAGGTTTTATAGCCAATACTGGGCCCTAGACAGTAGGAATATCAGTGGTGCTACAAAGTCAGCTGCTGCACCAAGGATGCCGGTTCAAGCCTGGGTCCTTACGCCCATGATTCATTTAATCAGTTCAGGGTGTGGGACCTTCACTCTCTCCTAGAGGGGTCCCAAACACAACCACCGCTAGGACCCCACAGAGGGTGCACCCAAGGGAACAGGGCCATAGGGGAGAGGGTGAGATCACCAGGGCCACCATGTTTTATCTTCACCCTGGTCCCCACAAATTCTAAGGCCAGTCTGCAGGTAGCCCTTCATGTAGAAGACATGTAGCAGAACCTGCTCGTCTTCCAGAGGCAATGTAAGACTTTTCTTTTTGGCCAGGCATTTGGCAGGCAAGGATAGGGTTTGTGGGAGATTGGAATAGGGGTTTTTAGACTGGTTTCATTTATGTGAACTTCTAAAATAGATATAAATATTACATGTACTGTAACCCACCCTGAGTCCTTGGGATAGGGTGGGTTTAAAAAATGAAATATAATAAAATAAATAATATCTGCAACCAAAACAATGCTTGCATATCCAGTTTGCGGGATATTTTATTTCTGTTTTGGAGGTTTCTGTTTCTTTCAGTTATTTTACGGTTTTGTGGGATTTTTTGTCATTTTGGTAATTGTGCTCCCAGTTGTACCCAGGCCGTATGGCCAACAGGACACCTCCCCGGCCGCAGTCACCATGAGGTCGGTGATTTGACCTGACCTGGGCCATCTTGCCCAGGATTATGGGCTGGATATGGGGGGAGGGGGGTATTCAGTTCTCTTGTCCCTGCTGCACTGGGGAATGGGTGGGGAAGAGATCACCTGGGGAGGGAGAGATGGCCGCCATCAGTCCTGGGGTCCTAGAGATCAAGGAAGGAGCCTTATCCATCATTGTTTTTGGCAGCTGCACATATACCAATTGCACAAATTCAAATATTGTTGAATGACATAACCAAACTGAAATGATCAAACTACTGAAATAACCAAAATGAACAAATGAAAAGTTGAAACTCCCCCAAACAGAATAACCAAAACAGTGCGGGCAGATGTTGGTTATTACCTGAGCCACCATTTTGGGTTTGGGTCGTGTCAATCCAACAGGTTTACCCATTTAGTTCAGCTCTAATGTATAGCAGTGGAGAAACCCGCTGTGGTCCTTCCTTAGGGTGATTTCAGACGATACGGGGCCCTTTGGCCCCGTACCGGAACCACCGGCTTCGTTTCCCGCCAGGGTCACCCCGTAACGGCACAACAGACGTGCCGGGGGGATCCCGGCGGGGAAAGTGGGAGGGGCCGCGCGGCGCAACGTGCCCCCTCCACGCACCCCTCCGCCCACCCTCCGAGGAGACGGGCGGGCGGCGGGGCCATTGCGGGCGCCGCGTCGGGCCAGAAGCGCCGTGGCCCGGGATCCCGCCGGGGATCTGGCGCACCGCAAACAGACGTTCGAGACACGGTGACCACAGGTGGGTATTCACCGTGGTTCACCGTGATCTCGTAATGTCTGAAGACACCCTTAGATACCCAACCATGGCTCAACACTCTCTGTGCCCTGATAAACCAAGAGGGGTTTGCTGCAGCTGAGGTTCTGAAGAAGGCATTTCAGTGATCAAAAATCAGACTGATTTCAACCCTCTCCTTACAACAGGGAGATACTTTATTTAAATTGTGCATGTGCATGTGTATAATGAGGGAATCAATGAGACAAACCAGTTTTCCACTTTCTAAAAAATTAAAAATATGATAAAATCATGACCTCGCAATAAATCTCCTCTTCTTCCTTCTCCTCCTCTTCAAAAACTGTCAGGTAATCTCATCCTCTATTTATCATGAGAAGAATTAGTTCTTCTGTTCTTTTCAGTTCCCAGAAGCAGCTGAATAGTTTCTGATTGGGGTCAAGGGGAAGAGCAACCACATGCACAAACCTTCAGTGGTGACTGCAGACACAACTACTTCAAGTAAATTGGAGTGTGGGGGTACTTTGCAACTCAATCCATGCTAGTAGCATGGACACAGTGGCTGTACAATCCTGCACACAACTTTGCTGAATGTTTGGAAATTTTGTTAGGTTTTATATGAAAAGGCCAGCAAGCAGTAAATACAGAGAGATTTTTGAGGCTGCCTGCCCCCGCAGCTGTTTTAGGGGTGCACCCCCAGGACCGCCCACTTGCAGCCCTCTCTGGGTCTGTTTTAGACAAACCCAGTGGTTTCCCCAACCCGCAGTCCCCCACTCCACACCGCAGAGTTGCATGCGGATCACCCAACACTACACTGGCACTTGCAACTCTATGGTGTTGCCCGGGGCAACAGCTGGCTAAAAACAGAGCTGCATCATGGGTCGACTGAGCAGACGGACAGCAGCTACACTTCGGACCAGTGCCCCAAGTTTGACCCGCTCCCCATCCACATCTAGCAGGATGCTTTTAAATGGACCAGCCAGCTTGGAGGTGAAGCAGGCTGGCATGGGCAGAAGCAAAGCTGCAGCCTGACTAAAACCACCCAGTATGAGACTTGCTGGTAATAACATCTGCATTGGCCATTAGCACAGGTGAGAATCCCATTTGCCTCAATGGTACTTGCACCCATGTTGTTAGTACAGGCTCTATCCCCACAGAGGATCATTAGAACACAAGAAGTGCCATATTGAGTCAGATCAATGGTCCATCCACCCCAGCATCATGTCACCAGAAGTGGTCAACGTCAGTCACTCCAGAGCAGTGCATAACAGGTCATAGATAGTGGAGTGAAAGGAGCTTGGGCAAGGCAGCTGTGGCACAACAGACACACAGCTGGCGATTCAGCTGCCCTGGGGCATGGTTGGTTGGCATCCCTCATGTAAATGCACCCATGGACACAACCGTTTTGGTCATAGGCTAGGTACTGCTCTGTCAAGATGGAGAGGCAGTCAGGACACCTTAGGCATCATTCAAAAGGCAAGCCATCTGTGGCTGGAGTCCAAGCAGGGTTCAAGATATAGAGGCAATCCCTAGGAGCTTAAAGGCAAGGAGTAGGAAAGGGGTTTCAGGTAGGAAGCTGGGCTGAGGGAAAGGCTGAGTGGGAACCAGGAGAGACACAGGGAGGAGGTGCAAGAGTCAGGCAAAGCATGTAGAGCTGCTGTGAGGTGTTGAGCTGCTGTGAGGAAACTGATATCGGTGGTTAGCTCTTAAGGGCTGCTGGGAACCCTGTTCACCAGTGAGGAGGCCCCTAGCCCCAGAGCCTTGCAGGAGGTTCAGCTGGGTCACTCTTCCATGGTAACGTGGCACAGATGCAAAGAAAGAAGACTCCATGGAGTCAGACCGAAAGAAACTCTAGAGAGTCAGGCTGAGGGACGCGAGGAAGTCCAGCTAAGGGAAACCCTGACCGACACACTCCCAGACTGTTGCATAGTGAGCATCAAAGAAGATTCCAGATCAGGCTACATGGCGGACATGAGTCTCAGAGATACAAACATGGCAGGACAGGCGAGGGGAACAAGCCAGAACCAGGGAGGCTACGTGAGGCAAGAAGGGTTGACCTGGAAGGAAACAGGAAATACACAGATGATCTGTCCAGCTTCCTGTGGCTGAAGGCCTGCCTTTTACACAATAGGCAGCCAACCAGGAAGCTGGTTGTGTGGAGCAAAGCTGAGGAGGGGTATGGCCTGACCAGTGCTGGGGAAGGCCTTCAGCACCAACCCTGGACTCTGGCCAGACCTCCAGGGTCCCGAAAGTGCTGGTTTGAGCTAGGGCTGTCAGAACCAGACATTTCAATTGTTCTGATCAAAAATCAGAACAGACAGAATTACATTCCAATTTCTGATCGGAATGAACAAAAAACCTCACCATTTTGCACATACACAAAATGGCCAGTGCCGTACAACAAAATGGCAATCCTAATCCATTCACAAAGCTGGCCAACTATCAACACCTCAGTCTTGTCTGGATTCAGCTTCAATCGGCTGATCTTTATCCAGTGCCTGACAACAGCCAGGCATCAAGTAAGCACTGAGACTACAGGGCTGGGGTCAGATGAAAAGGAGAGGTAAAGCTGAGTGTCACCAGCATACTGATGGCATCTCACGCTAAACCTCTGAATGACCTCACTCAGCGGCCTCATATACACATTGAACAAGAGGGAAGACAGACTAGAACCTGCAGGACACCGCAGGGGAGTTCCTAAGAGTCTGACGAACAATCGCCATCACCACTCTCTGGGATCTCCACAAGTGCAGTCTCCATACCATACCCAGGACAAAAGTCCGACTGAAACAGGTACAGGAATTCAACAGCATTGAGATGAGCCTGGAGCTGTAGGGCAACCACCCGTTCAATAACCTTCCGTAAAAAGGGAAGGTTAGAGACAGGCCAATAGTTGGCCAGGGAGTCACGTCCAAGGATGGTTTCTTAAGCAGGGGGCCGACAACTGCAGTTTTAGGGGCATCTGACTCCCTACATTCCCAAAGGGAGGTGCTGACAACCCCAGCCAGCAACTTGGGGAAGAAAAGCTGAGTCTTATCCTGCAAGCACGTGCAGGGGAAGACCCATCTGTTAAAAGGGGAAATCCAATTGAAGAATCACACCTTAGGTCGCTGGCACAGCAAAATAGCTGACATAGCCTGGGAACTCACTCAAGTTTCCTACAAGTCTGGAATAATGAATTCATAGTTAGTGGCAGTGTAGAGGCCCAAACTAAGGGTCTGAGGAAAACTGGGTTGTGACAGGATTGTTAGTTGGGGCCAAATGTTCAATAGGATGGATATTTTTACATGAGAAGAAACTATGCCACCAAAATGTGTATTATTGGTCAAAGTTGAGTTCTTCCACCCCTATTCTCAGTAGCTTATTGTTTGTGGTAATAGATCCAGGAGTCATTTGTTCATTCTTTATTGTTTTATTTGTTCATTCTTCCCCCCCCCCCTTTTTTGGGGGGGGGCATGCACAGATGCTGAATAGAATAACCCTGCAACCCGAAATAGAGTAATAAGAAAAGTTAACATCTGTAAAAATAAGGACAGGATGAGGAAAGATCTTGGAAATGATAACCCATCTATAAATGGCCAGCATGATACATTGTGATTTGTGAAGTTATGCCTGACATTAACCGTAAGAGACATCCTACAGATGGAAGCTGCAAGATATTACACGGAATGTCTCCCAGCAAAGAAGAGATCTTTATGGTTCCTACAGATTAGCCAGGGAGAGAGATACCTGGAGTAGTGGTACTAATGCCTGCTTGCATGGCCTATAAGGTGTTGTTTGGAATTTCATTAATGGCAGTGTCTAGGGGACAAACACACTGTGAGCCAAATTTATCCCTGGTGTAACTCCAGGTGTAAAACTAGGTAAAGGACTCAGATGTCAGAGGATGAAGACTCTGCTGCTGCGGTGTGCCTTAGACAGTTGTTGCAATCAAGAGGGAGAGGGTGGTAGCCGGGTTGGTCTCAAATGGAAGAGACAGACAGGTAGTTCCAATGATACCTTTTATCCAAAAGATAGATTGCAATGGAAGATATCAAAATTTGCTATTTAGAATGGAAACTTCACAACCTGGAAAAGGAAGCATGACTCAATAGCAACATCTGTTTTCTGAGCAAATGCAAAAAAGAAAACATCATTCTTACAGGCAGGACCCCATGTTCACTGCATTTTTCCTGTTGCCACCAATAAGGAAAGCGCAGTGAACATGGGTTCCTGCCTACAGGATGGCCTTCTCCTGTCCTGCATTTGCTCGGCCTTTATAGCTTTGACTTGATACATGCCCGAGGAAGGGTCCTGCATACTCAAAAGCTTGCATATGCTCACCAGCAAAAATTAATCCGTCTGAACTACTTTGTCTCCATCCCCCAAATGTAGGTAATTCTAGCTGAGCACTGGACCATCAGGACCACATCTTGGCACATTAAAAACTCAAGCACTCAAATCTGCCTCTTGACCATTTGGGGGTGTGGCAGAGTTGAGCCACAAGATGGCACAGAAGCCTAGATGCATCACAAGACGGCAGTCTGAGCAGAGCCAAGATGGCCAATGGCAGGAAGTAAGAGCATTTGGGGTGGGGCTCCAGGTAGGGAAGAGAACATGTCTCGAGATGCCGTCTGAATGCTCAGAAGAAAGGAGGATGGATTCTGAAGGAAGGAGACCTTGGAGTGGGATGTTAGTTAGACAGCCAGCCATAGGACTGGTGTATGGCTAGGCTAAGCCTTATGTAAAGTACTGGCATGTATGTTGACTGGCCAGAAGTTTGGTGCCTGGCCTGGGACTATGTAGTAAATAAACTGATCTGCTAGTTCCTTGAAGTGACTGAGTGAGTCAGGCCTGATCCTGCAAACACTTACCCATGGTGAGGTTGGATCCTATGACAGGGGGGTTGACTGGAAAAGAGCATGTGCAACTAGGCCAGGAGGCTTTGGATGCCCTCCATCTCTTTCCCACAGCACCCTTGGGTGAGAGGGCATTTTCTGCAATAACTAGGTTCAAGAGCAAATACCATGAGCATCAGCTCTCACTGGAAAAAGATACAAGGGCCTTTCTGTCATCAGTTCCTCCCTCAGTCAGTCAACAAACTGTGCTGCTTATCCACATCAAGTATTTCACTAAAATGACCAGTATAATATTATGGCAATAAGGGATACTTTAATAGGCCAGTTAATACCCATTTCATTTTGTCTTTGGTTACTTGCCAAAAGGGTTTCCAGTGTCAGGCTCCACTGAAGCATGTGGTTACGTGGTTAGTACTGATAAATAAGTGTAGGTGTGCAGCAAAAAAATAGCTGAAGCATAGATGTTCTTGAGCCCAGAGAAAAGACTGGGAACCAAACCTCGGATCTAGTTTCTGGCCAGCTGTGGACAATCCTAACACCTGTGCCCATCAGCGTCAATGTCCAAACTAAGGCAACCATCACCTGTGACCTAAGATGTTAAAGGCCCTGTGGTTGGTGATGCTGGATTTCAGCAGCAGACAATTGCCCAAGGGAACAGATTAGGATTTAGGGCTGGGTACTGAGAAGAGGCCATTTCATAACTTGCAAGGGCTGATCCCACCAGGTGCTAAATTCCTGCCTCCCTAAATAACAAAGAGGTGTGCCCACACTCATAAAACTCAAGAGATGAAACCTCCTGTGGGGGAAGATCTGCAGTCCTGACACAGTGGCTACAAAGGCAGCACAAAGCAGCTAGAGCCATGCCCTTAAGGCACAGCTGGTGGCACAGGAGGACGCTAAGGAGCTGGCACTACAACATTGGCTCCCACTCTCCGTTTTTCATGGGAGTTTTATCACTGCAGTCACGTCTATTGTTACTTAGGGATCTCGGTGTTCAGCACCTTGTGAGATCAACCCATTTAGTAAGTTATGAAATGTCCTCTTCCCAAATGTTCAGCCTGTTCCCTTGGGAGACTGTCTGCCAGTGCAACCTAGCTTCACTGGCCATATGACAGGAAACATTATAGCCCAGAAGTGACCTTTGCCTTAGTACGTGCGTGGTAACATGGAAACAGATTTTGTGGCTGCCAACATGGGGCCTGACACCAGACAACAGGGGTGGGGATTGGGAACCTTTTCCCTACTGTGGGCCACTTCGAAAATTAGGGCAAGCTCCACGGGCCAGATAGGAGTTTGAGGTGGGACTGCTTACAGGGTGTGCTTGGTCTGCAAGAAGGAAAGGAAAGGTACAGATTATGGAGCTATCCCCTCTCCTTGACTGCATGCCCTTTTCTCCATTCCTTTCCCCTAAACTCACTCGCTCAGTGCTTGAGGGTAGGGACTGTATCCATGGGCAGTGTCCGGGAATTGGAAGCAGACAAAATACAAAACAGCCACAGTCCGGATTTGGCTAACCGACTGGAGGCTTTCATCCCTGCTGACATACAGTCTACATTAATTGGCGCGCCTTAGCTACTCTATGTGGGGGGGTGGCATGACAAAGCGGGTGGAAGAGATGGCACACCCAGCGCTCCGCTACAGCCTTGCCTGGCACACAATCCCTAGGGTGCCCCTGTAGCTGCTATAATGTAGAGTATCTCTTGGGTTGCACTGAGGGCTGAGCGCTTCAGTAGCAGGGGAGGAATGGTTTCTGTAAACTCAGCTGAGTTGAGAATGTGGATCACTATAATGTGCAGCTGGTGCTTACAAAATTTTGGAGCAGTTGGAGGAGTAGGAGCCAGGGGATGGGGGTGGGAGACTATTTATTTATTTATTTATTTATTTATTTGAGAAACTTATTACCCTGCCCCTCCTACCAAAGGGAGCCCCAGGGCAGCTTACAATATCAAATATATAATATATAAAATACAGAATAAAATAACAATAACAACAAAAGGGGGCAAAAACAAAAGAGGGAAAATGCAGCCTCAAGAAGCAGTAAAACACATTTAAAAACCCCACCCCAGCCCCCCACCAAAAACAATAAAACCCACTCTCACCTATCTCCCTCACTAAATGCCTGGTGGAACAGCAAGGTCTTGCATTGACATCTAAAGGAAGGAAGGTCTGGGGCCACCTGGGCCTCTGCCGGGAGGGAGTTCCACAGCCTTGGGTTGGCCACCGAGCTCGCCCTCTCAAGAAGGGCGCTTCCACTGGCTGCAGGGGCCGATTAAGGGCACGGGAAGTGAGGCAATCCCGCAGATAGATGGGGCCCAAGCCATGTAGGATTTTATAGGTAAGAACCAGCACCTTGAATTGGGCCCGAAAGACTATCAGCAGCCAGTGCAGCACTCCGAGCACCAGCGTAACGTGCTCATGGTGACCCGTCCCTGTAAGGAGGCAGGCTGCCACATTCTGCACCAGCTGCAGTCTCCAGCTATATCCTCTCAGTCCCACTCCCTTCATGCCCATCTACTTCCATTCCCTTACACACATATACATTAGGGATGAACATTTGGATCGAATCATGGATTCGGATCCGTTACAGATTCAGATCGGTAATTTTCAAATCTGTTACGATTCAGATTCGGATCCCATTGAAGTCAATGAGAAACTGGACCTCCTCCACCCCACCCCCATCCTCCTAGGTCCTGGCATGTCCCACAGAGGCCTTGGTTGAAGCTCTGCTAGGCCACTGCTGCTGTGGTAACCTCCCTTTGCCCCAGTGTACTGACAAGCTCCATGCTCTGCAGTGTACATGTGCAGAATGGCCACAGGGGCTGTTTTGTGCATGCACAAAATGGCCGCCACCCTTAACCAAAAGGGCGGCAGCTAAAATGATGTCACTGCCATTTTGGTTAAGAGCTGACAGCCTTGATGCCTTGGTTAATTTATGGTATGACATTCTGGCCCAGGCTACTGACACGGTGGTACCCAGGCATCTGCTCCCTCCATGGTGGCAGCACAGGTCTCCCTGGTATATGGAGGACCTGAGGCTGCTAAAGTGAGAGAGTACACAGTTAGAGCACAGATGGCGCTCGACTTGTGCCAAAGCCAACCAACTGTGGCCTAGACTGTTTTTGAAGGACTATGTTGTGGCTGTGGCAGCAGCAAAGAAAGTTTTCTTCACTGCCACCATAGCGTCTCCAAAGTGCTGTCCAGCTAAGCTTTCTGGGTCATGAATACCTTATTAAATCTCCACCTGGAGCTAGAGTCATTGGCTGCCTGCTGTGACAGGTTTGCCACCTACTTTGTAGATAAAGTCACTTGTATTTGGCTCAACTTGGGTGCTGCTAGTTTGAGTGAAGAGTCAGAGTTTCGGGTTGAGGAGACCTGGTCTTGTCCAATTTACTTGAATCAGCTTCCATTAATCTCACCCACCAACGCAGACCATCATCTGGAGGGGTGCGGGAAACCAGCTATGAATTGGATCCATGCCCAGCCTGCCTGATGAAAGCCAGCTGGGAGACACTGGGGGCGTTGCTGGCTGGGGTTGTCAGTGCCTCCCTTAGGCAGGACAGGGTGCCTGATGGCCTCAAGATTGCGATTGTCCGCCCCCTGCTCAAGAAACCATCTCTTGATATTGACTCCCCTGCCAGCTATCGCCCCATCTCTAACCACCCCTTGTTAGGGAAGGTTATTGAGTGGGTTGCCTTGCAGCTCTGGGTGCATCTTGATGCTATCGGTTTCCTGGACCCATGTCAGTCAGGTTTTCATCCTTGGCATGGCACTGGGACTGCGTTTGTGGACCTGGTTGATGACCTCCACTTGGAAATTGACAGGGAAAATTGTACCCTGCTGATTTTGTTAGATCTTGATACCATTGACCATGGGATGTTGCTAACATAGCTGCAGGACCACTCTTGAGTGGTTCCACTCATTCCTGGTTGGGAGAACCCAGAGCGTAGTGATGGGCTGTGGCTCGTCATCCCCTCGGGAGCTTCCTTGTGGGGTCCCGCAGGGTTCCATCTTGTCCCCACTCCTGTTCAATGTGTATCTGAGACCCTTGGGCAAGATCATTCTGAGATTTGGAATGAGGTGCCATCAATATGTGGATGACACTCAGCTCTATCTCTCCTTTTCATCTGACCCAGGTCTTGCAGTTTCGGTGCTTACCCAGTGCCTGGCTGCCTTTGGGGGCTGGATGCAGGCAAGCCAATTGAAGCTGAATCCAGACAAGACCAAGGTGAAGATGGTTGGCCAATCTTGTGGCCTGGGAGAAGTGAAACCTCTGTTATTGATGGAATCCAGCCTCCCTTGGTCACTCAGGTTCGCATCCTTGGGGTGCTCTTGGATCCGCTACTGCACCTGGATTGTCAGGTTGCAGCGGTGGCCAGGAGCATTTTTTACCAACTTCATCTGGTGAGAAGGCTGTGACCTTTTCTATCAGATTCGGATCTGCCACCATCATCCATGCCTTCGTAACCTCGAGGCTAGACTACTGCAATGCACTCTACGTGGGGCTGCCCTTGATGGATGTTCAGAAGCTGCAGTTGGTGCAGAACACAGTGGCGCACCTTCTGTCAGGGATGAGTCACCAGGAGCACATTACACCAGTGCTCCAGAGTCTGCACTCGCTGCCAATAGATTTCTGGGCACAATTCAAAGTCCTGGTTTTAATCTATAAAGCCCTAAATGGCTTGGGCTCAAGGTATCTGAAAGACCGCCGCTTCCCCTATGTCCTCGCATGACCTTTGAAGTTGGCCAAGGGTGCCCTCTTGCAAGTGCCAACTGCCCATGAAGTTTCTACAATGAGGGCATGCAGGGAGGCTTTTTCGGTTGCTTGCTACCCCAGAATTATGGAACTCCCTCCCCTTAGAGGTCCACCTAAGTCTGAGTCTGTTCATCTTCCAGAGGAGATGTAAGACCCTTTGTTTGACCAGGTGTTTGGCAGGTAGGAATAAAGTTGGGTAGGAGTGAGTAGTGGGGTTTGGGGAGGATGATGTTGGGGTTTTAAAGGATTTTAATGTATTTTATTGTGTTTTACACTTTTGATGTTGTAAGCCACCCTGAGTCTTTGGAGAAGGGCGGGCAAAAATGTAATAAATGAATAAATAATACATTTTGTGCATGCTCTGCCAGGGCCATTTTGTGCATGTACAAAATGACTTCCGTCCTTAACCAAAATGGTGGCAATGTCATTTTGGCCACCACCATTTTGGTTAAGGGCAGTGGCCATTTGCGCATGTGCAAAACAACCCCAGTGCCCATTTTGCACATGCATGCTGTGGAGCAGGGACCTCAACACCACAACATAGCATGGGAGCAGGCTGGGAGCCACCTCCTCCCCTAGCAGTGTCAGGCAGGTGGAGCTTCAATCAAGCTCTCCGAGGCCGGTAAGTACATGCCAGGGCTCAGGAGGGTGGGGATCCATAACTCCAGATTGATAACTTGCACAGACGGAGTTTCTCCCCCTATTCCCCAAAAGGAATCTAGAACTGCTTCCTCAGTCTTAGAAGCAAGTAACTGTGAGCGAATTCCAGTGACTGGGGCTGGAATCAACCCCAGACTGTTTGGGGCAGCTGCAAGAAAGTTCCATTGTGCACTTGCTCACAGCTCCTGAGCGCAGTGCTCTGGGTAGAGCACAGAGCAGGGCTAAAGATCAATTTCTCTTTGTGCTCTACCAACCACACAGCAGCCTGTGCTTAGGGAGCAATGAACAGGGACAGAATGGAATCTGCTCACTCCTGCCCAAGTCAGCAGTTCAGCGACAGAAGCAGGATTTTCCACTGGGGCTGAGCCCCCTTAGGCCACATGGATGAACCACCACTGGTCATGTGGCCCAGAATTGCAGTATAACTGGGTTGGAGCCTTCCAATTGGGTTTTTCTATTAATCTGCTATCCCCATCAGAATGTGTTTTTACCAGTGGGGAGAACATTTCTTGTCCTCTCCTAGCACCCTTTAACGGCTTTGCTGGGGGGCGGGGGGACGGGATTTCCCATTGCCTAGAGCCAAGTGGTTTCCTAGGTAAAGAGATGCACTAATTTCTCAAAGAAACAATTTGCTTTTAGACTATTCACTCCATTCCTGTCCTAGAAAATACACTAAGTGCAGACAATATTAACCTCCTTGTACCCCTAGAAAAAAGACAAGTCTATTCCTGTAAAATGTGTTTCTTTAAGTCTCCTCTACAACTGCAGGCTCATGACATTTAGAACAGGATTCCTAAAGCCAAGTTTCCCTTTTTTGCTGGAATGCTAGTTCCTACCATACATGCCGTGGATACATAGTTCCATACTTGACTTTGCAATATCCAGACAAGACACTGGGGCTCAAAAACAAATGACAGAATTGAACACAGACAGCAATGCTAGCAACTTAGCAAGCCTACTTCCATACATACACCACTAGGTCAAAGCTCTGTACAGTATATACCTAGACAGGTACAGCAGTCATGTCCTTTTCCCACCGCAGTTCAATAGAAAAACCATGTGAAAAATAAAAGTTTTCAAACGTTGTTGGTGCACTTTAAATATGTTTACAAAAAAGCCATTGCCCTGTAAAAAAACACTGAGAATGTGCCCCCATCCCCACGAAGTAGGTCATTAAGAAATCAAGTTTCCCCACTTTTGGTTTTTACATTCAGTTTAGAAAGACGCTTTGGTAAAAAAAAAAAAAACCCACAAAAATCCCGCTGTATCAGCTTTTACCAGTATATAGAACTAGCCAGAGACTGCTTGCCTGTACCCACTATGCACTGACAGCTCAATAGGATCAGAGTGAACCCAGTCGAACACAAAAAGCATGGGACACTAACATTCTAGCTAGACAAGTCAGGAAATGCTCTATACAGATAGAAAAACGATTCAGGGGCTGCTGCGTTCTACTCAAACCTTGTTTATTTGAGAGGAAGAGGCCTGTTTAATCCTTCATTCAGGAGATAATCCTTCAGCACACAGAGGGACAAACTTTGTCTGGTACGTCAAGAGCCAAAACGTTCCAAAGTTACTGAGGGGAGCACCGCCTGTTGGAGTTCCCACATTGGAGTAAATCTGATGTATCTGGTCTTATACATTTTGGCTAAAACTGGCCTCTTCAGTTTCATTGTTGGGCCTAGCTCTCCACCAGTAATGGAGAAGTCTTTCTCCAGAAGGACCCACTTCTGGACTTTCTGTGCTTTGGAGACCGATCTGTCATTGACGACAGTGATCCCCTTCTGGATGGCAGCATACACAGCTTTGTCTTTGCTGCCTACGATGTCAGAGACTTTGGTTGCTTTGCTGCCCAATTTCTGGTAGTACTCGATGGCTTCTGGAGTGAGGTCATCCTCGGGTTCTCCCATGTCTCCGTTTACAATGCACTTAGGGTTAGGAGCATAGAAAGGAATTTTGCTTTGTCCCCCACAAGCATCACGTTACTATAATGGGAACCGCCTCTTTTACAGCATCCTCAATAGGAACCGGAGGAATGTTCTCACCCTCTGCAGTAATGATAAGTTCTTTTATTCTGCCAGTGACATAGAGGAAACCATCTTTATCATGTTTGCCAAGATCCCCCGAGTGCAGCCAACCTTCTTAATCAATGACTTCTTTGGTTTTGTCTTCCATGTTCAGATAGCCCATAAAAATGTGTTGCCCTGAGAAACATATTTCCCCAGTGCTGTCGCTGTCTGGCTTCTCAATCAGTGTCCAGCTGCCCATCATCTCCTTACCACACCTCGTCAGCCTGAAGAAATGTGGAATGGTGATCAGAAGAGGTCCGGAGCTCTCGCTCATGCTGTACAGCTCATACACTGGGATATCCAGGCTCAGGAAGAACACCAGCGTCTCTTTAGTGATTGGGGCAGCCCCCATATAGGTTTCTGTGCATCGATCCAGTCCAAGGACCGTATGGACTTTCTTGTACACCAGTTGTCTGGCTAAACGGAAGTTCTTTGGGAGTTAATGAGACCCGTCCATCTGTTTCAAGTTGGTTTCCAAAGCGACATCCTTGGCCCACACCCCCACTTTCCTTCTCAGCACCGAGTACTTGGTGCCCACTGATTTCATTCTCTCTTCCATTTTCTCCCAGACGCGAGGAACCCCCATGAAGGCTGTTGGTCTCACTTCCTGCAAGGTTTCTACCAAGCTGCCCTTCAGGGCATCTGGCTGGGCAAAGCAACCCTGAACACCAAATCAGATTGGCAGCCAAATATCAATCATCTGCACCACAATATTACTGAGGGGAAGGTAGCTGACCACGAACTCCTGACGCTCCAGAGGCATCGTCAGTCCCACATACTTTCCTGCTGCAAATGCAGTCCACGTTATGTTGTCATGGCTGAGCATAACTCCTTTTAGTTGGCCGGCTGTTCCCGAGGTATATATGAGTGTACAGCATTGGTTGGGCTTCTGGGACTCAATGATGCTATCAAGCTCGGAGTCTGGAACATCACTTCCGAGGGTCATAAATTCCACCCAAGTATAGAGATTGGGTCGCTTCTCCTTCATTTCTTCACCATATTGAATTATTGCTTTCAAGAGAGGGAGCTTATGCTGAACTTCCAGTATCTTCTGCAGCTGTTTGTGGTTCTCCACCACCAGGATGTTGGCCCCGCAGTTTTCCGCTACGTACCGGCAAGCTTCAGGAGAGTTGGTCATGTAGATGCCAACAGCAAAGCCTCCAGCAAGGATAGCTCCAATGTCAGCAATAAACTACTCTGCAGAATTAAATCCCCAATTGCCCACTCCATGGAAACGCTCCAATCCCAAATTAAGAAAGCTTTTTGCTGTCTTCTGGCATTCTTCATAATACTGCTTGTAAGTAATCTTGATCCATTTGTCCCCTTCTTTGGATGCCAGGGCATAGTAATTGCCATAGTTTTTAATAGATTCCTGAAACAGTTCATGAAATGTGATTGGCTTCCTGCTCCCAACCCCAGTTTCTTCCAGTCTCAGTTTGACTTCGCCATCGCATTTTGAGGTCCACAGGACCGGGGCAGGGGATGCTTTAGATCTGAACATTTCCGGCTCCTTTGTCTTGGTCTCTTCAGTTGTCTCGGCTCTGTGGTTTACAGCCCTTGGTGAAGAATTCATAATCACATCATTAAGGGACACCTTGCATGGCTCTAGAATGGCCAATTTCAAGAAGCCATTAATGGCAAGTTCCGACAGTGCCGTACACATTTCTGGTTCAGACAGCGTTGTCCCGGCTGCCACAATGCCTCCCCTCAGAGTAACAGCTGCAGCCGCTACATTTCTTGTCACCAAAACGTGACTCCAGATGTTTTCATCAGATGCAATGCTCCATTTTTCTTTCTCTTTCATCAAAACGCTGCCTGTTATCTGCTGTCTGAGTAGGATTCAAACAGATGTAACCACTCTGCATTCCTCATGTGCTCTCACCTTGTACTTTGCAATATACATTTCCATAGTCTCCGATTCATAGACGCTTGCCAGCATTTCCATTTCAAGGGCTTGAAAGCAAGTGTCAAAATGTGTTCTTGACTTTCAATGCCTTATTGCACTCACTGTTGCACGTGCAATTGAGAAGCTGACACAAAAGGAACACAATGGACACAATCCAGTTCCTACTAAAGTCAATAGCTAAATTTCCATTGACGCCAATGGGAGATGGATTGGAATTGGTGAAGAAATATTTTAGGGGCATTTTTTGCAACACCTGCTAGAGATGTTGACAATGTGTTGTAGTATCCACCTTTTATTGGTAGGCAGTTTTCAGATTAATGCTCTAATGCCGTCATTATGTAGAAAACCGGAATTATAGTCACGTAGTTTTAATCAGGATTAAGTGTTCAGATTCAGACAATTGTGGTCATGCTGATATAAATAATTAAACCGGTATGGACGTCTGACTGCTTATGCCGGTATAGGGGTAGCAGGGAGGACTCAATCAATCCCATGGTTCACTGCAGCTGAATTTTAATTCCTCTCCTGCCGATCCCGTTATGGAGGTGGGCATGGTTCCCGTTGCAGAGGGAGATCTGAGGGTCAGAGATGTGGTGAGCAGGATTATCATCCCGTTTACCTGCTTCTGGCTTGTGGTTTTTTATTTTATTTTTTTTGTATAATATTCATCATCATCATCATTTTATTCATGGCACTGGCTTTCACCGTGGCCCATACGAAATACAAAATATACAGACAACAACATACAAACATGCAACATAAAATAAAACTAAGTATACATCACCTAACGCGAACATTGCTCATTTAAATATTCCAGTAAATTCCATAACCCAAGTTAACTTCTTGGAAGAATTTTTAAATCAATTGAGTTGG
>QEPC01013938.1:3100450-3116099 GCA_003113815.1 Sphenodon punctatus
TCCGATATCTCCGCCTGGATGTCTCAATGCCAACTCAAACTGAACATGGCGAAAACTGAACTCCTGATCTTCCCTCCCAATCCTTCCTCTCCCTCTTCCCTGTCAATTACCATTGATGGGGTCTCCTTCCTCCCTGTCCCCCAAGCCCGCAGCTTGGGCTTCATCTTCGACTCGCACCTTACCTTCAAACCCTATATTGACACCGTTGCCAAATCCTGCCGCTTCTCCCTCCACAACATTGCCAAGATCCGCCCTTTTCTCTCTGTCTCCTCTGCCAAAACTCTCATCCATGCCCTAGTCATTTCACACCTCGACTATTGTAACCTCCTCCTCACTGGCCTTCCCTGCTCTCACCTTTCTCCCCTTATCTCTGTTCAAAACTCTGCTGCCAGGATCATCCACCTAGCCCATCGCTTTGACCACGTGCAGCCTCTTCTGTCCTCTCTCCACTGACTCCCTCTTCCTGAGCACGTTCTGCACAACCTCCTTGTATTCACCTACAAAGCCTTCACAACCTCGCTCCCCCGTACCTCTCTGCCCTGATCTCACTCCGAACCCCTGTTCGAGCACTGTAAGGCATCCCAAAATAGACAAATTGCTTCAAGAGTGTTATCTCAGGCTTATCTTTTTTCCACTTGGGGTGTTCATGTGGGGGAAGTATTAAAAGATCTGGTTATATCCCCTCGTTCCTCCTCAATCTGCAACTAATGCAGAATTACCAGCACTGCTAATAGCAGGATCCCCAAAGGAGGAGCCATGTCCAGGGGGGAATACAACGCAACCTCTCCCTCAGGAAACCCAATTCAGGTTAGACTTCAAAAACTTGCACAGGGCATAGAGAAAGGGAGAGGATTACTTTCAGAGATTTTGTCAGTAGATACCACTGCTGTGGGCAGTACTCCTGCAGAGGAGACGAGTTTAACCCCAAGTTTTAATGAGGCTTTTCATAGGCCTCCACAATTAGCTTCGGAAAACTTGGAAATTCCAAATGTAGCTTGTCCCCAGTCCTTACCAACTAATCCCAAGGCACCTCCTCAGTTTGGAGGATTTACTCCTGCTTTAAATTTGACCAATCCCAACTCTATCAAAGCCCTAAAGAGAACCTTTATAGCTCCACCTGTGGACCCTGTTTCGTTAAGGCTTAGGGCTTCTGCCCATCCTGCCGATATTTGTTTTTCTTTATGCTCTGCTATTTTGTCCAATTCTAAAGATAGTGCTCCAGCATCCATCCAGTTGGATAATATGGCTAAAGGACCTGCTGCCCCTGGAGATTTTTCTAAATCTCCCACTTTATTTTCTTTGCCCTCCCAGGAGCCTTTAAATGAACTAGCTCAGGCCCCTTGTTCTTTTTCAGGGCCTCCAGTGGTCTCTCAGAAGAGGGATCCCCTAGGATGTGGGGCAGACTCTATTTCATCTAGAAACACTTGATTGGTATGTCCCCCAGTCCCAGGTTTGCTATTAATTTGCTCTTGGAACACTGCAGGCTGGGCTAGACATTTGAACAATCTTGGGTTTATCTCCTATGTTGAGAGTTTCCATATAATCCTGATACAGGAAACCTGGGCCAAAACCCAGATATCTTTGGAGGGTTATAAGGTTTATGACCTCCCTGCCATTTCCAATAACTCCAGAGGTCGTCCTCGTGGAGGCTTGGGCTGTCTGATCAGGCACAATTTGGCCACTAGAGTGGTGAATGTTGTGGCATCCCCAGCTTTGGTCTTAGGTATAATTGGTCAATGTCCTTTGTTTAAACTCATTTTAGTTACTGTGTATATATTCCCCCTTGCAACGCTGACTCATACCGTAAGGACATGTGGACACGGTTGGATGTATTCTTGGAGGGACTTTGTGATCAGTACCCTGAAGGCTTGCTAACCATTACTGGTGATTTCAACGCAAGAATAGGGTCAGATGATCACACTCTTGGCCAGTTTTATGATCTGTTTCCACCAGACCCCTTGGATATATTATACCCCAGGACATTTAAAGATAAGCGGATAAATACATCAGGGATTAGGCTTGCTACATTAGCTCTTAGCCATAATCTCTAGATTCTAAATGGTGCAGGCTTTAGTGATTTGGGTGGGAATATACATACATGGGCCATTCGGGCTCCAGCACAGTTGACTATATCTTAGTATCAACTAGAGTTCTCCCTTACTTTAAGGATTTTGCTGTAGGCAGTAGCATGGCCGGTGACCACTTGCCGTTATCCCTCTCCTTGGTCTTTACTGATTCTATTCCAAGGAGTCTAGAGGTAGGGACATTGGAGACTATGGCACTAGAATCCTATAGGGTCCCCAAGTGGGATGACACCTTGGATGGTTCTGTTACCCCTGATAAAAGGGCCCTTTTGTAGCCTTCCTCGGGAACTTCTCCTTGACATTGTTAGTGACTCAAGGAAGGTGGATTTATACAATCAGTTTAGTTTGACATGTTCCCAGCAGGTTCAGACCCTTAATAAGGCCTCTGCTAGCCAAAGTTGCAGCAGTAGCAGTAAATCCTGGTTTGATAGGGAGTGCCGATTGGCTAAGTCTAAATGACATGCTACGTATTTGAGGTATAGGACAGTGGGGCTCTCTATTCCACCCCGTGAATATTTCTCCCTTAAATCGGAATACAGAAAATTGATAAAAACTAAAAAAAAGCTATTCGTGGAAGCACAATGGACGAACTTGCAAGAGGCTGCAGATCAGAAAGGTACAAAAAAATTCTGGCTCCTGGTCGATTCTTCGACCAAAAGAGAATTAAGGACGCTTCAGTATCTAATTTCTCCTCAGACATGGGTGAAATATTTTCACCAGTTATACAATCCAGCTGGAGACTATCATTCTTTGCTGAGCCCTCCTGTTAGCCTAGAGGCCCCACCTTTTTGGCCACCTATTCTGAAATTTGAGATAGAGGCCCTCGTGGCTTCGTTTAAGAATGGGAAAGCACCTGGCCCTGATCTCATACATGTTGAATTTATTAAAACTCATAGGGACTGGTGGTACCCTGCTCTAGCTGCATTGTTTACAGCTATTAATAATTCAGGTATTATCCCAGACGACTGGAGAAGGGACATTATCGCTCCCATTTACAAAAAGGGCCCTGCTTACGATCCGGCAAATTATAGGCCCATTAGCCTGCTGAGCATAGTTGGCAAAATTTATGCCAAGTCTTTACTCAGCAAGCTCTGTAAATGGATGGCAGACTGTAATATTCTTGCACTGGAACAGGCCGGCTTCCAGAGGGACCAGTCAACAATAGAATAGTTCGCTGTACTCCACCACCTTGTCTGTAAGTATAGAGCGCAGAATGGCTCCTTCTTCGTCGCATTCCTGGATCTTAGGGCGGCCTTCGATTCTATAGATCATACAATTCTTCGGGGGAAACTAGGCAGATCATCTATAGATAAGAGACTTCTTGGATTGATTGATTTGTTATATTCCCAATCTTCCATTTTAGTTAGAATAAATCACCAGGGTCATGTCACGGACCCTGTTGGAACAACTATTGGTGTAAAACGGGGTTGTGTCCTTGCCCCGGCCTTATTCAACTTTTACATTAATGACATCATTTCACAAATGGCCGCACCAGATTTTTTTCCCCCCTAAACTTGCGACTAGATCCATGGGCTGCCTCTTTCATGTGGATGATGTGACCCTTCTGTCTCAAACCCGAATTGGGCTTATGAGACAGATGGGTAGTTTCGCGTCCTTATGCAAGGCAAATAAACTTACTATAAACTACCAGAAATCTAAAGTCATGGTGTTCACAAATAAAAAGAAGATTCACAAATGGGCGATAGAAGGCAATCAGGTGCAGCAGGTTACCAGCTTTCGATATTTGGGGTTGCTATTTCACCAGTCTGGGAACTGGAGTGAACATGTACAGAGGGCCATTACTGCTTCTAGAGGACAATCTAAATCTATCCTCGGCTTCTTTATGAGATCTGACAGGAGTGCAGTTAATTCTGCTATTCAGGTCCATAACACTAAGGTAACAGGTTAGAGCCCAGATAATGTATGGTGCTGAACTTTGGGCCCCCTCCTTATCTCACAAATTAAATCTCCAGCAAGCTAGGTTTCTGCAAAATCTTCTTCGCATTCCAAAAGGAACTCCGTATGCGGCTATTATGATAGAGGCAGGACAACTAAGTTGGCAGCATTTAGCTATGGAGCACTCACTTAAGTTCTGGTGCAAGATAGCGGGAAACCAATGTTCAGAGCTGCTTAGGGGTATTGGTACTGATGTCTTTAAAAACCCCGGGCTCTCAGGGATAGAGACCAAATTACGTCAGATGGGCCTCTCTATAGAGTACCTCCTGCATAAAACGCCTGCCTCTCTCTGCAAGGAGGTCATCACGAGATCCAGGGATATTGAAAGGCAGCAGGAAATTGGAAGGATTAGGGCATCTCCCCACATGGTAGCCTTTCTTTCGTGGGTGCCTAATATAGGGCAAATGGCCAATTATTTGGGAATGGTAATCTCTCCCAGAGGTAAACAGCTTATTGCTAGTGCTCGCATGAATGCTCTTCCCTCCCAGGTGTGGGAGGGTCATGTCCAGGGTATACCATTCAAAGACAGGTTATGCCCATTTGATCGTATGGCAGTTGAGACAGCCGGACATATAATGTTGGACTGCCGCTTATACGACTCCCCACGGGGAGAATTTTTGGGCTCTCTCTTAAGTAAATACCCGGGAAGGTCTGAACTATTTATTCTTTCCTTTTTGTTGGATAGCTCTGACCCTCAGATCATAGAAAAGGTTTCCTCTTTTCTTATACAAGTGTGTCATATTAGAGATAATTTCCTGAACTTTAGACCTATACCTCATGACCTTGAGGGTGTTTAGAGGGATTGCCATCTTTATGCAACCCCATTAGGGACTGTTTTCTTTCTGACCTTGCTATCCTAACTTAACCTGTATGGATTTGAATTTAGTAAAAGGATAGTAGGGCATTTATGTGTCTTAGCCTGGGTTTTAGAGTTAGCAATTGTATTGCTTTTTTTAATGGTTATTTTAATATTTGTTTTAGGATTTATGTTGTTAAACAGTATTGTTTTAATATGTCATTATATTTTTGATTATGCCCCCTCTTGGGGTTGTCATGTGATATGTTTGTCATGTTCGTCATGTTACGAAAGCAATGGCCTTCGGCCACACTAAAAAATAAAGAAGGGCCCTCCGCCCCCCGAATCGCGGCGGGGGGAGATTGCCGCGCCCCCCCCCTTTTCCCCACACCGGAGAAGAGGCGGGGAAAATGCAGGGGCAGGAAACCCCGTTGGGTTCGACCCAGGCACTGCTGAATGGTGGCCCGGGTATCAGGTGAGCGTGTACTGGCCACCTGATTGGACGGCTCGGGGGAAGCTCCTCCCCTTCCATAGGAGGGGGTAGGAAACAGTTGCTGCCCGAGCAATTTCACCTCATTGCAGCCCTGATCAACACGTGCAGCAGCAGCGTAGAAATGCTGCTCTTGTTTTCAAAAAAAAGATGGGCCGGCAGAAGAAGAAGTCGGCAGGAAAAGAACAACGGGCAAAGAAGCGCCCAGCTGCTGCAGCAGAGGATGAACCCCCAGCGGCCACACAGCGCCCGGTGAGCAGGGAAGGGGAGAGCGCGCCTCCCCCCCTTCCCTCTAGGGAGGAGATGCAGGGCCGTTTGCAGGCCTGCGAGGCCCTGGCGGCAGCAATGAGAGCCCAGGGGGAGGGGGAAATGGCAGGCCCGGACCACGGGGAGGGCCGGGGCATGAGCCAAGGTACACAGACCACCCTAAGGGAGGTATGGGAGCGGGCAGGAGGCGAGAGGCCTGCACCAGTCAGGCGCGGGGATAGGCCCATTATTCCTCCAGCCCGATATAGGAGGGAAGATTGGGATGCAGGCCCCCGACCATGGGCCAGTAATCAGGCCAGTGGCACAGGCCCAGGCACAGTGCGGAGTGAGGGTATGTTAAGGGCCCAGCAAGAAAACCTTTATCATGACAACATGGGTCACCAGGATCAACCAGACAGGGATGATGGAATTTGGGGATGGCCTGGCCCCCAGGACCAAACTCCCATGACCCGGGCAAGGCAACAGCAGGACCGTGCCCAGAGAGGGCAAAGGGTACAACCGCCCGTGGCTTTGGGGGCCCCCCCACAGGCGGGGGGCTCGCAAGGGGGAGGGGGCAATATTTATGTCCCAGCAGATTTGGAGGAGGAGCTGCCTGAGGAACCCAGGAGGGAGTCCAGTACTGCAGAAAGGGAGCATGCAGATAGAAGGATGTGGGAAAGAATCCAGGCGCTGGAGAAGGAGCTGCAATCCACGGCCGAGCGAAGGAGACATACTCCCCACCACATGAGTGAGGACGCTGGCTGGCCCCAGGAAGGTGAGGAAAACCGAAGGTATGAGGGCGGTTACAGGGAAGGGGAGGCACAGATAGGTGAGTCCCACTGGCTGACTAATTATGATCCCAGGTTGCAGGGACAGCTGGAAAAAGCCAGGACAGAAGTAGGACAAAGAACAGAGGGTGGGCCAAATGAGTTGTTAGGGATGCAACAATTTCAGTCAGACAGGGGACAACAGTCACAGCCCGCAGGCCATCGTTCGGCACCACAGATGTTGTGGTGGAATGGAACATGGGTAAAGGTTACCCCGATACCCCCCCCAACTGGGTACCAGTCCGTGGCTGGGGGATTTCGCCCTGGGTGGGCTGCCCCTCAGAGATGGGGTACGGATACAGTAAGTCAGCAGCGGGTACAATCCGAGCTACCCATACTGCCCCCGGCCCGCCCTGTGCCACCTTTGGGTGGTGGCTATTCAGAGTTATCCTCCCCCATAGGCGAGCATCTCGCCTATGCCACCAGGGAAAGGATATGGAGAGGCGAATATATAGATATCTTCGCCCTCCTATTCAGCGATCCAATTGTGGATCCGGCTGAAAAAGATGACACAAAAGAGAAGGAGAGGTTCAGAAGGCCCAAGGCAGACAGGAATTGGGCCAACTGGTCATCTGCCTTCTCCGTATACTTAGGAGTGGTGCTGGAAGTTTTCCCCGAGCGGGCAGTGGAAATGTTAAAATACGCAGACATCGTAAAGAGGGCTTACGGAGTGGGCCCTCCAGGAGCCTGGCTTCGATATGACGAAGCATTCAGGCATAGGGCATCTTTTACCCCGGGACTGCGATGGGACCGCCACGCCCAAGATCTCTGGTTGGACTGTATGGTCGACACGACCAATACACCCAAGACAGACAGTGGGCATGTGTTGGTAAAAGGGGGAGTTGCCCCAGCAAATGATCCTAATAGGGCAGAGAACAGACGGCCCGGAAATGCTACCTGCTGGGAGTATAACAGGAACGGGAGGTGTTCTAGGGGAAATTGTAAATTCCGTCATGCCTGTTCCGTGTGTGGAGGGTCTCACTCAGTATCAACCTGTTACAGAGGAAAGCCGGGGGGCATTAGGAAGAACCAGCCAGGAATGGGACCGGGCCCAAGTAGCCAAGGTGGCCAGACAGGGGCCGGGAGAGGGAAAGGGCCCAACTCCAATTGAAGTGAGGCGACTCGAGAAGGCCTTAGTAGACCACCCAGACAGAGCAGAAGTTCGTTATATTATACAAGGTTTTGATTATGGTTTCATTATTCCGGTAGTTAACGTTAACCCCGGCCGTGAACCGCCTAACCTGAAGTCGGTACGGGGGATGGAGGAAGTAGTTAGGAGTAAGATTGGAAAGGAAGTGATAGAAGGGCGTATTGCAGGACCATTTGACGAGCCCCCCTTTGATAACTTTATGGTATCCCCTTTGGGAATCGTGCCAAAAAAGGCTCCAGGTGAATTTCGGCTCATTCACCATTTATCATACCCAAGGGGGCGCTCGGTAAATGACGCCATCCCGAAAGACCTTTCGACGGTAAGGTACACGTCATTTGACCAGGCAATCGAACGAGTAAGGTCATTTGGCAGAGGGGCACGACTGGCCAAATGCGATGTCAAATCTGCATTCCGCCTCCTGCCGGTACACCCGGGTAGCTTTCACCTCTTGGGAATGAAGTTTGAAGGGGCATATTACTATGACAGGGCCATGCCCATGGGCTGTTCGATTTCCTGCTCCGCTTTTGAGCGCTTTAGCTCGTTGGTGGAGTGGATTTTTCGTCAGCGCATGGGGATGGGGGACGTCTCGAAATATCTAGACGATTTTTTGTTAATTGCTCCACCAACCCCAGGAGTGTGCGAGGGCCTGCTCGATGAGTTCCAACGCTTAGCCAAACACTTGGGTTTACCGCTGGCCCCAGAGAAAACGGAGGGCCCAGCTACTAGACTCACGTATTTGGGGATTGAAATCGACACGGAGCGTACCCTTTCGTGCCTCCCCAGGGACAAACTTGATTTGCTCAAAGAAAAGCTGGAAGCGTGCCGGGTGGCCAAAAAAGTAACAGTACGCACAATTCAGTCACTCGTAGGTAGCTTGAATTTTGCATGTAGAGTAATTGTGCCAGGGAGAGCATTCCTGTCACGGTTATACACCCCTCTAGCAGGAAACCCCCCTCAACACCACCACGTTAGGGTAACAAGGGAGATAAAAGAAGACATAGGGACTTGGGCAACCTTCTTGGACAATTTCAATGGAGTTAGTTTTTGGCTAGATAAATATAAGGAAGGGGCTCGACTCCAGGTTCATTCCGACTCAGCAGGAGGAGTGGGATTTGGAGTATATTTTAATGGGCGGTGGTGCGCCGCACCATGGCCCCTATCCTGGTCACAGTCAGGGGTCACACGAGATCTGACCTTCTTAGAACTTTTCCCCATTGTTTTGGCAGTACAACTTTGGGCAACCGATTTTCACAACAAGGCAGTGATGTTTTGGTGTGATAACTTGGCAGTGGTACATGTTATCAACTCCACAACATCTAGGTCCCCAAGGGTTATGCGATTGGTCCGAGTAATGGTTCTCAATTGCCTCAAACACAATATATTGTTCACAGCCCGCCATGTTCCAGGGGTGGATAATACTATTGCAGATGCCCTCTCTCGGTTACAGATGGAGAGATTCCGGGAGTTAGCACCGGAGGCATCACCCTACCCAGAGAAGTTGCCCATGGGTTTGTGGAGCCTTGGCGAGTAGAGATGCGGAGGGTCGTACAGGGATCCCTGGCCACCCGTACCCAAACAGCCTATAATCATGCATTTAAAGAATTCCAAGAGTTTAGAAGGGGGAGGGGCTGGAGACTAGCTTTTCCCATACAAGAGGACGAGATGCTACAATATTTAATACACTTACGAGGTAGGGCATTGACAGGCAGGACAATAGCGGGAAAGGTTGCAGCTTTGGCATTCATGAATCGTTTACACGGATACCCCTCACCCGACAAAGGTTTTTTCGCACGACGCATGATCGAGAGTTGGACTAGAGAGCAAGAACGCCCGGTCGACAAAAGGGCCCCTATTTCACCGGCAATCTTACGGTCGCTTTGTAAAGCGTTGCCCGGAATTTGTTTTAATAGTTACGAAACGTTACTGTTTTCCACGATTTTCAAGGTTATGTTTTTTGGGGCATTCAGGATAAGCGAGGTCGCAGCTGAGGGCAAATACGACCAAGCAGGTAGGGCTATAACGGTCCAGGATATTGAGATTAGCTCAGGTATGTTAACGATCAGGATCCGTCGGTCCAAGACCGATCAGAAAGGGCACGGGCAAATAGTCACCCTAAATCGAACAAGGATGCTCGATATCTGTCCGGTCAGGGCAATTGAGGGATACCTCCAAGCACGGCCCTCGGGGTTGGGCAATTTGTTTATACATCTGAACAAGACACCAATCACACGATTCCAATTCACAAGGGTTTTTAAGAAAACATTGAAAGGGGTTGGCCTGCCGGTAGACAGATACGGGACACATTCATTCAGGATAGGGGCCGCGACAGCAGCTGCGGCGGTGGGTCTGACAGAAAGAGACATCAGGGCCATTGGAAGATGGCGCTCACGGGCCTACCAAGGTTACATCCGCCCACAGACAAAAAACTAATAATTTGTTTTCCCCATTCCTTCAGGACATAGACAACTTGCAGCAAACAAGATGGTGGTGTGGATAATCGGCCACAGTTTCGTTCGCCGGGCTGAGGAGGCGGCGAAGCGATCCAGTGGGGGGACGCAACTAGGTTTGACGCAAAGGGCAAACATTAACTGGATAGGAAAAGGGGGCATGAGGTGGGCCCAGTTAGTACCACAGTTGTCCCATATGAGGAACAAAGAGCACCCAAACATCCTTGTCATACATTTAGGTGAAAATGACCTACGGGTCAGAACTAGTGTCCATTTAATAATTCAAATCAAATCACACCTACCGTTGATTTCGGGTTTTTTCCCGGGGGTTAGAATTTTATGGACTCACCTGATACCACGCCTCTCATGGGGGGGAGGCACTCAACCCAAAAAGATAGATAAGGCCAGGAGAAATGTGAATCGGGAAATCAACAAGTGGTGGTTAGGAATGGGAGGGGTATGTGTAAGGCACAATCAAATTACATATGCAAGGACAGAATTATATTTAGAAGACGGTGTTCATTTGTCCCTTGAGGGAACAAAATTGTACTTAGATAACATAACAGCAATTTTAAGGGATATGGTCTGATTCAGGAGTTGGTGGGGCCACGGCATGGACCAGAATCTGGTGGATGCCGTGGTAGTGGCGGGGGTCCAGTATGGTTAATAGGTTTCCTTGTTAGGTAGATATAGCATAGAAGAAAGAGTCATCTCCTTAAGAGATGGGGGGGGGATACCTGCTGATAAGCAGGGCATGGCAACGGCAGGATCATTCCCCCTGGGAGAGGTGTCAAGCGGGGGTAAGGGCAAGCATGGCCCTCAATCTTAATGATACCATCCTCCTTACTCGTGCCTGCTTAGGCAAGTTTTCCCCTTCGGCCTTGGCCAGGGAGCTGTTCGAAGGGGATGTTTAGAATTTGAATGGAGTACTGGCATTGGAGGGCATATCCAGGCCAGATACTTGTGTTGGTTAATAATGTTGAGAATTTTAGGTATAAAATACTGGACCCGTGATTGCTTAGAAGCAATCCCACCAACTTCACTGATCTTTTGATTAAAGAGTGTGGCCATTTATAATCCACATCACTTCTCTGTGTCTCATTCTCCGGAGGGGAAGGGGTGCGTCGGCAACTAGTACAGTGACACTGCTGAGCCCCAAAATCTTCAGGGATGCTGGTTGAAGGCCCAGTTCTGATAGAAAGGACTGTATCTCTCCTATATCATTATTATTTATTATTTTCAATTCATACCCCACTCTTCTCCCCAAAGACAGAGCAACTTACAAAAATTAAGAAACTATCATACAATAAAATTACAAAAACCCAATGAAAACAAAAACAGTTAAAAGCCAGTTAAAACATTCTAATCTTTGTCCCTCCCCCACACAGATGGGTTAGAGTGTAGCCCACACCTATCCCTCCCCCATCTCAAGCCCCCCGTCACAAATGGGATGGGGCATAACCACCCCCACCCCCATTTTCCCCCTCTCACATAGGAGATGGGGCATAACACCCCCGAAACCAAAAACCCTTCACTCACAGAGGGGTCCGAGCATAGCCCACCCCCATTCCCACCAACAGTCGCCCTCACAGAGCGGGGGTCCAGACTAGAGCTGAAACTCAGTACTCAGTTTTATTCAGAATTCACTGAGGATCACAGTACTCAGTTCCAAATCTCTGAGTTCCAAAGTTCCAGAGTACCACGGATTCCGGTACTCGGAAAGCTCAGAACCCTCGATCAAGTGATGGATGCGCACGTAACTGGAGTGATCCAGACCTGACCCTACCTTCTCTGAGCTAGGAAATGAAACTTAGTGACATATTTGGTAGGCAGGGGGGTAATGGGCAGGGACAAGTGAGTAATGGACAACAATATGACAGTTTTTTATTGGCTGGAAGGGGCAAAGTGGTCTTTTGGGCATTTTCCATTCTCTTTGGTGAATTTGGCTGTGTGTTACACTGCTGTATCTGTAAGTATTTCAGCTGGAGGGGGCGCTGTCCTGGTCTGTCCATAGGGGCAATGCTAGGGGTTACTTAGCCACTGTGCTTTTTAAAAATATATATTTTAAAGTGGGTGCTGCTTGCACTGCTAGCCACCATAGAAGCCAGAGGGATCACTTTTGCTGTGGTTTTTGGGACACTCTACTTTCGATGTGTGTTCTACTTTGCCAAGATGTGCTCCTCTGAGGCAAAGGGGAGATACTTTCTGGTTAATTAATGGTGTGTGAGGAAGGGGCTTGCCTTGCATAGCGTGGCATAGAGCAAGAGAGGCATATGTTTGTTTGTTTGTTTTTGCAGGGGGGTGCATGTCTGGTTTCTTGTGGCTATGCCAGGTGGCTGGTGGCACACATGGGTGGGGCCATGGGCCCAAACTAGTTGAAACTTGATTGAGTTTTCTTGGGCTAGCTCAGGCGCCGAGTGTTTCCAAGTTTCCATGATTCCGAGTTCCAAGGATTTCCAAGGTCTGGAGTTCTCAGTTCCAATTTCCGAGTCCTTGGAAAAAGTTCCGAGTGATGGCCGAAGACTCGGTTCCGGTACTCAGAAGCTCAGAACTCCTCGCAAGTACCCTGAGCACCTAGTCAGTGCAGTCCTAGTCCAGATACTTACCACCCCATCCTTCAAAATCTCACTACCCTCCCACGCTTCCTCCCCACCCCCTAAAAGCAAGAACAGTCTCCAGTGCAGCTGATGTAAAAAATAATACTGGACAACACCTTGACCACCTCCTGCAGTGCATATCAGTGCAGCTTCCTTATGCGGGCCATTATGAGGTGATACATGTGTTAGCTGCTCTTGTTAGGATTCCAGAAATCTTTCCTTGCTGTTTAATAGCTGCAGAGTGGGTGGGAGGGAGGGATATCCCCCCAGAATGTAACAAGATGGTGTTTGCAGTTAAGCACAAACCAAAGCTTTCCATCAGCTTTTAGGTAAGTGTGACCCAAATGTTTGGCTATGTAGGCAGGTCTAGAAACTCTGCGTGGGCATGTGTGGTAAGCTACTGACTTGCCCACATCCTCTCCATCAGCAGTTGGGCCGCTGCAGTTTGGTTGATGTAATTATTACTGGAGAGCACAAGCAGGCAGTTGTGGACAAAAAGGGGGAAGCAATGGGTAGACTGGAGAGGGGCCAACTCAAAGTGTCCACATCAGAGGCATCTTTTAGGTTGCCCTGCAATTTTGCTTCCTTCTTTTGTGCATGGTGTCTTATCTATTTCAGCATTATGCAGAGCTAGGTTGGGAAGGGCAGGTTGCACTTGTTCCTGCCTGCTCTTCTGAGACTCTGCAAATCATTTGCAGACCTGCACATGTCTTTCTGTATGGTCATTCATTCTATTCCTATGACCACTGTAATGACAGCGGGAACTTTTATTCTAAAGTTGCTGTAATAACTGAAATGTCCATACCAAAGAACAAGGCTGAATTGCAAACATTTGCTGGGTGTGATCACTTACTTTGCAAAATTTATTCTAAGCATGGCATCAGTGACAACTCCATTAAGACAGTGGGAAAAGAGATGGAATTTGTCCGGATGCCAATTCATGAGACAGCATGGCTGCCTTTGTTCTAACCCCCAGCACTAGTTTTCAGTCTGCTTCACACCTAAGCATCCCCACCCCTCCCATGCAAACACAACATGGTAACTTTGGATCCCACTCCAAAGTTCCCACTGTCATTACAGTCATGATCCTCAAGTCACTCACTATCACTACATTACAGAGCAGTCCCATTGACCAAGCAAATACTTTGGAATAGTGGCCTTTGAGGAAGTGATGCAAAAGCTGGGGTCTTCAGAGGTGCCATTGGGGGACTTTAACATCTAGGAGGAAAATGTATGTACAGGTGGCTGTAGATGTTGAATCACAGCCTAATCAGAAGGCATAGGTCAGAGTCTTCACATGTTAAAGGCATTATTTCTCCATTCTCCTAAGAGACCCCAGCAAGGCACAAACCACAATGGGTGTTTTCAGATGGATACGCTGCTCTGGCCACGGCAACCTGCTTCACTCACAAGGGGCCTGTCCATCTGAAGGTGGCTTGCCAGATGCTGTGCCTGCTCTGGGGTAGCCTTGCCGGCAGCACCTGGAACACCCCCAAGCGCCGCTGGCAGAGCCAGCCAGCCAGCCATACCCAACGCACTGGTCGGAAGCGGAGCAGCTGCCCGTCTGATGCACAGACCCATGCTGCTGCTCCACTTCCAGATGGCTGTTGCCCTAGGCAACACCATAGTGTTGCAGATGCTCTAGCCTGCAACGTTATGGTGGAGGGCGGGGGATGCCACATGGGCGGACTGTGGGTCGGGGAACCTGCCGGGTCCATCTGATCTCAACCTGGCTGGGGTTGGGAATGGGCAGATGTGGGGATGCACCCCTGGGGCAGCTCTGGGGGCAGGGAGCCCCACATCCATCTGAAAACACCCAGTGACTCAGAACCAATGGCAGGGAACCTCCAGTCCATGGGCCAAATCTGTCATGGATCCCTTTTTCAGTTGGTCCCTTTCCATTTCCAGGATCTGTCCCAAGCTTTGCCCTCAAGCACTGAAAGACTCTGGGAGCTCAAGGGAAGGGAGCAGAGATGAGGGCAGGCTCCCAAGGACAAGGGATAGTTCCATGGAATAGATCCATAACTTGGACCCTCTTCTTCCTTCCCACCATCCTGAGAACTCCCCTTAAGCAGCGCAGTACCTCCAATTCTGTTTCGGCCCATGGAGTTTGTACTAATTTTCAGAGTGGTTCACAAGATGGAAAAAGTTCCCGACCCTGCTCTAAGCCATTGGACTCCTACCTGCTGAAATGCCGCAGTAGCAAACCTACAGTATTTATTTATTTTCAAATGTATACACAGGGCTCAGGGCAGTTTACAGTACCAAAGTTGAAATAGCCAGCAGTAACATGACTGCCTTCCCTAACTCCTCATCCGCATTGACTACTCCTTTATGCTTCTCCTTATACTGTGGGTGTCTTTCTTTAGACATAACATCAACAGGTGTCTGAATGTGTGTTTTGACCTTGTTATGAACACCAGTTTGGCCCTGTGGCGCTGCTTAGACACATAGCCCATCTGGGGGCAAATCGATGTTTTGCTTGCCGCCCGATCTCAGTTCGCAAGTGTTGGTGCCTCATTCCCTGTGTTGTACCGGCTAACACGCCACACAATATAATTAGACAAAACGCTGGCCACATGTTCAGCTGAAACACACAAACTGTCCTCGTGATGCCATGGTGTTCACATCACGTGTTCTAGGGGTTGCCAACTTGGAGTTGGGATTGTTATGGTGCTTACTAGGGGTGGGAAACCGGTAGAATCCGGTATCCGATAATGCCGGTATTGGGCGTACCGGCATTATCGGATTCGGCCCGGTAATCCGGCCCCCGGTACCGGATTTCAGTGTACCGTTTTTTTTACATTGCAGCCATTTTTAAATGGCTGCAATGTCAAAAAAATTAAAGCCCCAGCAAAACTGTTTAAAAAAAAAAAAACCTCCCCGAGTCCAGGCTGCGCGGGTGGAAGGGGGGACACCCCCCACCCACCCTGCCCAGCCTGGCTTTTTGTTGCAAAAAATAACAGAGTGAGACCCCGAGGCGAGCCCCCCCCCCAGCACCAGCGGCCGCGGCGTCCCCGCAGCCGCGGGTAAGTATGGCCCGATCCCTGGGGGGG
>QEPC01013938.1:3116409-3128777 GCA_003113815.1 Sphenodon punctatus
CCCCCCCAGGGATCGGGTCATACTTACCTGCGGCTGCGGGGACGCCGCGGCCGCTGGTGCTGGGGGGGGGGCTCACCTCGGGGTCTCACTCTGTTCTTTTTTACAACAAAAAGCCAGGCTGGGCAGGGTGGGTGGGGGGTGTCCCCCCTTCCACCCGCGCAGCCTGGGAGGGGGAGGAATTTATTCCATTGCTTTCAATGGGGACACAGCGCCCCATTGAAACCAATGGATTAAATCCGGTACCGGTATACCGGATTTAATCCGGGAATCCGGTTTTTGTGAAACCGGTAACCGGTAAATCCGGTAACCGGTAATGGGCCCGGGGTCCCACCCCTAGTGCTTACACACAACAGCCAAACACGTGCTTAGAGGTTTTGACACCCAATCTTTGTTATGTCTAAAGACACCCTGTGTCTCATCCTTCCGGACCCTCCTCTTCTCTTGTAACTTTCTAAACTAAGGATGTGCACATGGCTACTTTCAGCTTCATATACATAGCCCTGTCTTTCCCTATGTGCCCCTCCTCTTGTCCAGGGCCAGGGCAAAAATAGAATTTTGCAGGGCCCAGGGCAAAAATGAAATTCAGGAACCCAATAGTCCTGCCCCCCTAACCATGCCCACATAACCACATACCCATTTAACAACTGGCAGTCTTGTTCTTGCTGACAAATATAAACAATAGTGGTGCTCTGCCAGAGGAAATTTTACTTGGGTTTTTTGTTTGTTTATTTTCATTTTGTTTCCCTGGAATTTCTGTATTTAATTAATTTAATTGGACTTTGTTTGCCAAAATGACATTTACTGTGGCCAAAATGATGTCACCATCATTTTGGTTAAGGGTGGCAGCCATTTTGTACATGTGTGATATGGATATGAGAATGTCATAATGCCTCTATACAAATCAATGGTGTGACCGCACCTCGAATATTGTGTGCAGTTCTGGTCGCCGCATCTCAAAAAAGACATAGTGGAACTGGAAAAGGTACAGAGAAGGGCAACAAAAATGATCAAGGGCATGGAAGGTCTCCCATATGAGGAGAGGCTTGGTAGGTTGGGGCTCTTCAGTTTGGAGAAGAGTAGGGATGGGTGAACGCGGTTCGGAAGTTCGGAGTTCGGACCGAACTGGAATAGTTCGGTCGACTGAACCGAACTTCCAAACCAAACTGAATTTCCAAACTGAACTGAACCAAACCGAATTTCCAAACTCGGTTCTGTTTGCCCATCCCTAGAGAATTTATTTATTTATTTTATTTCAACACATTTATATCCCGCCCCTCCTGCAACGCAGCCCGGACAACTGAGAGGAGATATGATAGAGGTCTATAAAATCGTGAGTGGTGTGGAACTAATAAACAAGGAGCAGTTATTTACCCTTTCAGCTCTTATGTTCTTATGATCAGGGAGAACACCACAGCAAGGGGGCCTGCTGGAGACCCCCACAGCAGCAGCAGTGCTTCAGCCAAGTCCTTTGAGTCTGGTAAGTACCACTCCAGGGGCCTGGGGGATGGGGGCAAGGGGGAAATCAGGATCTGTAACTCTGGATCTATACCTAACAGGGCATAATTATGGGATCTTTGGGATTAACCCATAACAGCCCGTTACTGGCAGTTTTGGATTAATCCAAAACCATAATTTCCATTCCTAGTAATAAATAAGCTTTCGTTTCATTCTAGAGTGCAAGTCCCTTGGGGCAGGGACCTGTCTCTAATCACAACTGTTCAGCACCAGGCACACTGCTGTCACTCTATAAATAATAATAGTGGTAATAATAAAAGCTTACCAGACTGAGAAATTGACACAGAGAGGGCAAGAGACTCCCCCAAGGTCACAGAGGGACAGTGTCAGAGCTGGGATTGGCATTTAGGCTTTCAGTCACAGTCACACCTAGATCCTTTTATGTGCCACACTGTAACCATGAGCAAATTATTGCGACAATGGACCTTTTCACACAGCACTCTGACACCGATAAAATGGGTGTTACCTTTTATTATACATGTTGCAGGGTGCCCATAGAGCACACCTGCAGCCCTGCAACATGTATAATAAAAGGTAACATCAATTTTATCAGTGTTAGAGTGTCTGTGTGAAAAGGACCAATCAAAGAGTTCAAAAGAATAGAATTACTTTTCCATATGCATTGGTGGACTTCACTCTAATCAGAAGGCGAGATCAGAAGCAAGCAGATCATATTTATAATTTCTTTGAGATGAGCTTCATAGTGTAGCCACTAGGCATTTTCTTGTAAGAGGCAGCTCAACCTGAATGACCAGCACAATTGATTCATTAGTGCTGGAATATCTTAAAAGTGAGGCTAGCTTGTCTAATCAGAGAAGAGTAGGTCGGTCAAACCTTTGCTCTTTGCATTAAATTCACTGAATAGTATGACTAGTCAGGAAGAGTAAAAAAAATCCACTGAGTATCCAGTTAACAGAGTCCCAAACTGATAGCAAGGAAATCCTAAACATCTCTCCCACTTCTCTGCCTGGGAGGGATAGAGAGGGACTATCACTGATTCCTTGAAAACAGGAAAGTACTAGCTACCGTGAAATGCTTTCTTCTCCCACACTGTTCTTGGTGTTTACCCAGGAAAAACGCAGCAAGACAGTAGAGTCACTCCATGGAGAAAATTTTCTTTCTTACCAGTGATAACATCTAAATCACTTCATTTGGAAACTCCATGCTCATGGGAAAATTAGCCTACTCTTACTGAGTGATTAACCATCAAATGATTGGTTACCATTCCTAAGCGCTACAGATTTCTCAGAATCGCTCTATCTGACTAGGTATTCTTTTCTCGTCTGTGTAATTATGTTTTATTAAACATGTAAAGCATAATAAATTACCCAGACATGAAAAATACGCATTAACATGACAATATGATGTGATAAGTTTAGGAACAAATTATGGGTTGCCTAATCTTGCAATTGACCATATTAGTAAGGAAATTAATACTTAATGCAAAACAGCAAGATTGTTCACATATTTCAACACCATGTTGTTCTGAGGAGATGGTTTAAGGGTGAATCACATTGCTGTAAGATGTCTTCATTTGTAGCTAGGCTTAGAAGAATGTGCTCTACATAAGAACAAGAAGGTTCTTCCTTCCTCCTCACAGCGTTTTCTTTATCTCTAAGATGTCCTAGGACAAAAGTAAATAATAGGAGGGTAAAAACTGGGAGACAGAAGGGAGACTCTCCTCTGAGTTTGGGAAAGAAAAAGCAGACTTCCCTCCTTAATTTTGGACCTCCTGCAACTCTCAGGAGGAGAATGACTGCTGCCCGGGAACCCAAAGGGGCAGGAAATAAGGAGAGGACTTCCCCCTGCATCACAATGGCATCTCAATGTCCCAGCAGCAGACCAGTGACCAGAACCACCGCCATTTTGCCCCAGATGCCGGCGAACTCAACTGACAACAGCAGAGATCAGAACGGCGCTCTTTCTCATGGAAGTGGATCCGGTGGAAGCTGCAGAAGGAGCTGGAAGGTTAAAAAACAAGAACTGGACCCTGTGGGGACTCATGGGAGAAGAACCCATGGTACAGTATGTGCATATGGATGACTGAGAGAGTGAGTGTTCTGTGTGTGAGGGAGAGAGCTTGTGAGGGTGCAATGGCATTTGATTTAAGTTGGGTTACATGCATCGTGATTTAACTGGGCACACAATGGCATGTGATGGTGAAAGGGTGAGGCTTTGGGAATCAAGATGGTAGCGCTACTGCTCCCGGTTCCCTCTTATTTTGGACTGCTGTTACCCCTCCCCCTGGTAAATAAATAAATAAATAATAAGAAGAAGAATTAATAATTAATAATTAATAATTAATAATTAATAATTAATAATTAATAATTAATAATTAATAATTAATAATTTTATTTGTATAATGCCCCCCTGCCTACATGCACTCGGAGCGCTTTACATTTTACATGCAAGCACAATATAAACAGTTTAAAACAATTTAAAACAAGTAATTAAAAGAACATTAAAAATTGTAAGATAGGGGAAGGAAAAAAGTAAGACAACTACATTAAAGGGGCCAGCAGTGGATCCTAAAAGCACCTAGAAAATAAATACATTTTCAAGACCTTTTTAAAGCTAAGGAGGGAGGAACTGAGACAAACATCCAGGGGGAGTGAGTTCCACACTGAGGGGCCCGCCACAGCAAAGGCCCGATTGTTCGCCAACTTAAGACATGATGGCGGAACCCCCAAACAGCGAGTGGTTCCTGAACGCAGATACCCATTCGTGTGAGAGGCTTCAGAAGAAGGTCTTGAATATAGCCAGGGCCTAAACCGTTCAGGGCCCTGAAAGCCAGCAGCACAATCTTAAACTCGATCCACCATTCTTCAGGCAGCCAATACAGAAAATGTAGGACAGGCATAATATGATCACGGCTGCCTAAACCAGTAAGCAGTCATGCTGCCGCATTCTGAACAAGCTGCAAGACACAGATAAGCACTGCCAGCAGCCTGTAGAAGAGGGAATTACAAAAATCAAGCTTTGTAGTCACCAGGGCATGGGTCACTGTGGCAAGGTCAGCCTGGGATAAATAAGGGAGTAACTTACGCAAATTGCATAGCTGAAAAAACATTTCCGCACCCCATCTGATACCTGAGATTTCATGGACAGAGCAGGTCGAAAATGATTTTTTATTTTCTTTATTTTATTTTTAAAACTCATATGCCACCCCCTCCTGCCTCAGGCATCTTGGGGTGGCTCACAACACTTTAAAACATATTAAAATATACAATAAACAACAATTAAAACAATACATTAAAATCCATCCCTTCTCACCCTAACCCAGCCTACCCACCCCACCTCCCTCGGGAAAGGCCTGGCGGAACAGCCAGGTCTTACAATGTCTGCAGAAAGAGGGGAGGTCAGTAATTAAGCAGACCTCCAACGGGAGGGAGTTCCACAGCCGCGGTGCAGCTACAGAGAATGCCCTCCTCATGGTGGACACCCAGGAAACCCGGGGGACCCCGAGGAGGACGCCCCTGGCCGACTGCAAGGGCTGATCCAGAAACCAGAGAGTGAGGCGGTCCTGCAGGTAGGTGGGGCCTAAGCTGTTTAGGGCTTTAAAGGTTAATACCGACACCTTTGGGCCCGGAAAGCTATTGGCAGCCAGTGCAGAGAATGGAGCACTGGTGTAATGTGCTCGCGTCGGCCCGTCCCAGTCAAGAGATGGGCTGCTGCATTCTGCACCAGCTACAGCTTCTGAACCAGCACCAACGGTAGCCCCATGTAGAGTGCATTACAGTAATAAAAGCATGGACGATTGTGGCCAGATCCAAAACCGAAACATATGGCCTAAGCCGATGCACCAGATGTAACTGGTGAAATGCCCCCTTCACCACAGCCTCCACCTGGGCATCCAGGTGAAGCTGCTGGTCCAGGAGCACCCCCAGACTCCAGACCTGTGAAACCAGGGGAGGATGGACCCCATCAATTATGGGGACCACTACCCCCACCCCACGCTACACCCCGGCCCTCCCCACAACCATCACCACCGTCTTGTCAGGATTTCGTTTCAGGCAGCTCGCCCTCATCCAATCCCCCACAGCCGACAAACACCAGGTAAGCACAGAGACTGCCGGGCCTGAGTCAGAGGAAAATGAGAGATAGAGCTGGGTGTCATCAGCATATTGATGACACCTCACCCCAAACTCCCGGACAACCTCCCCCAAAGGTTGCATATACACCCAAGTTCTTTACCTGGCCCACTACCTCTATCCGGAACCCAGTCACATTCAGGGGCCCGAGGAAGGCAAGGGCATCCTCATATTGGCTGCCCCTTCCCACCAACATCACCTCAGCCTTCCATGGATTGAGCATAAGGTAACTCCAACACATCCAGGCAGCTATGTCATTCAGGCATTCCTCCAAGGCAGAGGCCAAGTTGGCAGGGTTCACAGGGCAAGAGATGTAAAGTTATGTATCATAAGTGTACTGATGATACTCAACCCCATGCTTGATCATGACATCCCTGAAGAGCTGCATGTATACGCTGAACAACATGGGTGAAAGAATAGAACCTTAAGGAACGCCACAATTCAGGCCCCTCGAGGATGACGCATATCCATCCATCACCACCGATTGGCTCCTCCCTTCCGAGTATGACTGAAACCACTGACCGGCAGCTCCCGTCACACCAGCCACATCCCCCAGCTGCCAAAGCAGAAACCCATGGTGAATCGTATAAAACGCCACCATAGGGTCCAGCATGACCAAAATGGCCAGCTGTCAGTAATCTAAAATCATCAGCAGATCATTCAAAACCCTGACAAATGCAGTCTCTACCCCATGGGAAGACCTGAACCCAGACTGGAATTTCCCCAAAATATTGTTGGAGTCCAGGTGTCTTTGTAGCTGCAGGGCCACAGCCTTCTCAATCACGTTCCTTAAGAAAGGCAGATTGGAGACCGGGGAATAATTGGCAAGCACTCCAATATCAAGAGATGGTTTCTTGAGGAGGGGGCAGACCTCAGCACTTTTGAGGGAGGCCGGCACCCTCCCCTCCCTAAAGGAGACGTTAACAATGCCCGTCAATAAAGGTGCCACTGCCTCCATGCTCACCCTCAACAGCCAGGACTGGCACAGGTCAGAGGCACAGGTGGTGGGTCTCAACGATCCCAGCAGCGCACGGACTTTCTCGTCATCAACCACATCGAGGTCAACCAGGGGAATACAGTCCCTTGGGACTTCGCGGCTTTCCACACCAAGAGGCCCAATAAGTCCCGCCCGCCTGCTCTTATCTTCTCTCCAAAGAATGTAGAAAATTTCTCACAGTGCTCATCTGAAAAAACTCTAGACAGATTGAGGCGGTCTGGATTCACCAGGCCGCACACCAGCCGAACCTGTTGCGCCGATCTGTTCCCTGCAGGAGTACAAGCACTTGGCCTCAGTAATAGCCTTTCTGTACGGCCACATAAACTCTTTGTACAGCTGAAAATTGACCTCTAGACAGCTCCTTAAACATCTCCTCTCCAATTTACACCCCAGCCTCTTTAAGTCTTCCTGCCAGAAGACTGGCCTTGCCCAGAGTAGAGAGGACTAATCATTGACAATCGACCCAACTGAGGTAAGGACTGGTCAATCCCCTGATCTTCCCTATCCCATGATGCTGCCACTGCCGCAAGGAAGATCGCCACTCTGATCTATGCTGCCAGCATCAATATTTGGCCTGGTGGTGGGGCGGGGGGGGGGGGGATGGGGGGGGATGGCAGCCACTCTGCCCAGTGCTTAATTTGTAAAAATAATGAATTGCCGGGGCACAAGCCTGCCCCTGAAACGATGCCTGCTGCCCCAGAAGCCAATGCCTCTGCCCTAGAACTTGGAACCAAACCCCATTTTCCAGCCAGCACCCCAACTATTGGAGGACCCTGCCTCTCTACAGCTGAATATAAGACAGGCATTCTTGTGATTTAATCTACATAATGGCCAGCACAGAGGCTGGGGTAGAAAAGTCATTAATGAAAGCCAAATAAACCATCCAGGTTTATTTCTGGCTTTTATTTTTAACCTTGAAATTATCATAATCATCATTATTCATTATTTATATAGCATGAGCAATGTGCCAGGTGCTGTACAACCAGTAGTGAGAGACAAGGCCCCTACCCCAATGGCCAATATGAGCCTTTTCCTGGTCTTTTGCTTTTTGGGGTGCACACTCCTATTGGGATCATTTCCCATGGCTCAGCCTTCCCCCCCCCGAAAAAAAAAATTTAATTGCAAGGGCTGAGCCTTAGCAAGCCTCCCCCTCCCACAAATTAAGCCCTCACTCTACCTCTCCACAGGGAATTCGAACAGAAGAAACACAGGCGCCTGTAGGGCTCTGTGGCCACTCGGAAATTGTTTGAAAAGAAATACGCGCGCACACACAAACTTTGCTTTCAGTACTATGCCATGATGACCACCCCACCTCTCACTCATACACACACACACACACACACACACACTACTATAGCATGCCTCCCTTACACTCATTTTGGGGTCCATTCTCCCCTTATCCCTCCTGACCACAGTGAACTAAGACAGTAACAGCCCTCTGCTTTTGAAAAACCTTCATTGAACGTTAATTGCCATCGCTCTGGCTCAGCTTCAGAGAAGGAAGAAGAGGTGGGGCTTACCAGCTGACCAATGAGATGTGAAATCAAATGAGACAATAGTTCACGCTGCTCATCAAATGAGACGATAACCCGCCGGTGTCCACGTTCAGTCCTTGCACCCCCACTCATCCCCCACTCACATGTTTTAGTGTGTAGAGCTAATAAAGGGGCAGCCCCCTGCCCACATTGCATGCGCTGGCGGGAACTGCTACTGGTGGCGCTACTTTCAGCACTTTCTCTTTCCCCAGCCCTGGCTCTGATGGAAAGGGGGGGGCGGGGGGGAATCACAGCCAGAGAAGGCTTCTTCCCTGGCCATGACCTCCCTTTCCATCAGAGCTGCGCTCGCATGCTGGGGCAGCTACAAGAGGAGAGCGTGAGGGTGCAGGAAGGACCTTCTCTAGAGGATCTGCACCTTCACTCCTCTCTCCATTTGAGAAAGGAACTGAGGGGAGCATCGAAGCCATGTGGATCATCCAGAGGAATCTCACCCATCCCTCGCTCCCCTCGGTTCCTTTCCCGTGTGGGCGCAGTTCCTCTGGTCCTTCCTGCACCCCCCAAGCAGCAGCCCACACTCATGGCATCGTCTCTCCTCTTACAGCTGCCTCTCAGCTGAAAGAGTGAGATCGCTCATTCTTTCCTCTAGCACGCAAGCGCTGCTTGTGATGGAAAGCGGGGTCACAGCCTGGGAAGAAGCCTTCTCTGTCTGTTATCCCTCTTTCCATTAGAGCACTCTCACTCCCACTTCCTTGATCCCTCCTCTCGCAGCCTCCTGTCAGCTGAGAGAGTGCAATCACTAGCAGCCGCACTAGGCATGACTCCATGGTGCTGGCAGACCTAGATGCAGGAAAGGCTGTGGACAAAACTAATTAACGAGATGCAGCAACATGGGTGCACATTAACACACACTCGTCTGCACATCTTGGGCGATGCCATGAGTGGGGGCTGCTTGGGGGGTGCAGGCTAACATCTGGCAAACACCTAATAGACAAGCAGACAAAAACCCACCTGGTGAGTGCTGTGTGCTATCATCTTGTTTATTTTCGTCTTCCCCTCCCAGGTAGCCTGAAAGGACAGGGAGCAGAAACAGGCAGGGTTAAGCTTGAGTTTCAGCTCCAGCAGCTAAGGGTGAGCTGGCTATGTGCAACAGTGAGCTACTTGTGTATCTGCTGATAAAACATAAGGACCCATTGCCGATGCACCGAAGGAGACAGGACACAAGGTCTGGGTTTTAAACGACCACACTCTTTATTAGGTCTGATCATAATTAAAATTAGGTGGGGGAAATCGCCTATTGCGATACAGATCCAGTACGTGAACTTTGTCAAACAAGCATACCGCAACTCAGGGGTGCTTTCGACGTACCTTTGATTACCACCTCACTCATGAACACAAAGTCTCCCCCTCTGTGGCCCCTGCCATGGGGAACCAATGTCCTTCTGGACTGAGTAAAGAAGAGGGCGCCTGTCGACGGGGGACCATACCACCCTCGCTGGCAACCCCTCCCAGGGAGACTACCCCGCCACTTGCCGTACCCTGCTTTTCCAGCGGGTGGATCTCCCCATCTCTTAAGGAGATGGCTCGTACTCATGGTCATTCTAATCACTCTAACCTGCAGTACTGGACCCTTGCCAGCGTGCGACAATATTTTTGACACGCACCTCTCCTTTAAACCCTACATTGACTCTGTGGCCAAATCCTGCCGATTCGCTCTCCTCAACATTGCCCGCATTCGCCCCTTTCTATCTGTCTCCTCGGCCAAAATCCTTGTTCATGCCATGGTTATCTCTCGCCTCGACTACTGCAACCTCCTCCTTGCTGGCCTCCCTCGCTCCCACCTGTCCCCCCTTGTTGCGATCCAAAACTCTGCCGCCAAGATCATTCACTCTGCCCGTCGCTTCGACCATGTAACGCCTCTCCTCCTCTCCCTTCACTGGCTCCCCCTTCCTGAACGTATCCTGTTCAAACTCCTGGTTTTCACGTTCAAATCGCTCCATGACCAAGCTCCCCCTTACCTCTCGGACCTAATCGCCCTACGCGCTCCTGCGCGCGCTCTCCGCTCTTCCGCTGTCCCCTCCCTCGCTCTCCCTCGCTTCTCCTGCTCGCCCAACCGCCTTCGTCCCTTCTCCCTCGCTGCCCCGCATGCCTGGAACTCCCTCCCTGCCGACATCCGCCTTGCCTCCTCCCTCCGCTCCTTCAAATCCCTCCTCAAGACCCACCTTTTCCATGCTGCCTTTCCCAATGCCCTCTAGTCTTTCCCCTTGCTCTTACTGTCAGCCCTCCTCTGCTGACTGCTGCTACCGACCACCTTGTAACCAAGCCAAGTACACGCACCTGAGACTTCGCATCCGCCTGAATGTTTGTTTGTCTTCTCCCATGTCTCTCCCGCTGTCCCCTCTCCTTGTCTCCCCCTCCTTGTCTTTTAGATTGTAAGCCACAGGTAGGGACCGCAGCTGATTATATGTTCTGTACAGCGCCAGGTTGTTACTGGCGCTTTATAAATGTTTAATAATAATAATAATAATAATAATAATAATATGTGAAACATGCACAACACCCTAGTTCTAGGGGGTAAACCAATTGGCGAATGCCCAGCACTACAAGGAAGGCAAAAAACGAGAACCCCCTTAGTATGACCAGATTAGGGTTCCCTTAAAAATTCCTTCCTGGTCCCAATGGCGACCGGTATGGCCCCACAGTGCATGGGGGAGGGGAGGGTGGGTGGTTTCTGTTAGGCTCCAGCCTGCAACTGGGGCTGGGGCTGCAGAATGCTGAACGTGCGCCCCGCCCGGTCATGCGGGGCCCACGTGACTAGCCCTGGGTTATCAGCACCCCCAGGGTTGCTTGGCAACTCCGGCAGGGTTCTAGCTTCCCCGCATCATGCAGCCACCTCTTTTCCCACCTCGGGGTTCTGCAAACCCTAAGGTGGGGAAACAGCCCGGCCGTCCTCCCCCGCTCCTAGGCGGGCGCGGCAAAGGGCCTGCCACCGTCCAATTTTAATTTATTTTTTTGCCTAGGGCCTCACAAAAGCTAGAGCCGCCACAGGATTCAAATGCTGGAGAGAGCAGAATGATTAATGTGATAGTCTCCTTAGCTTTGGCATCAAATGGACCACACAGGATCTCAAAAATCCAGGAAGGACATGCTTTTTCTGTTTCTCACTCCCTTACTTTTACACCCATGGAGGGCACCGCCAAATGCCAAGTTCACAGACTGGAAAAGAGCAACAGCGCAAAAATTTCTTTCTGTTGATAAACCTACACCTGACACGACTACCACCAAATGAACAGGTTGTTCTTTGCAGAGCTGAACATTAATTAGATCAGTCTGCACTTTGAAAACACCCTATGACAGTTCAGTCAAATCCACTTCACACCGCACAATGTTCATTATCATTCCGCTTGTTAAATATTCTCTCCTCCCCACCCTCTCCGGTTTTTATCTCCGTGCAGGCCACACACCTGCACAGAACACTGAGGCACAGAGCAAAACAACCAACCTCAGAGTGTTGTGATCTCCCAGAGTACAGAATGTGCCACGTCTCCCAGGCTTGATGGCTCTAGGGAGTTATTTTGGACACCCTTGTTGATAGGGTCAACAGAGTTCATCTCGTCAGCCTCACTACTAAGCATCAGAGCGGGATGACTTGTCTAGTCATAATTCTTCGTGCCCCACCTGGCTCCTGAGACAGCGCAGCTTCTTGTGCTGCATATGCTAATGCAGTGTCTAGTAATTATCCTATCAGGATGAGTCCTATGCAATTGTTTTGCCTGGCAGCTTCTGGATTTAAGTAGACCACACATCAATAATAGCCTGCCCTTTCTACAGCATTGCCATGCCATGAGGGGTTCAAAAATCGTGAGATTTAAAAGAATAGCTAGAAGTTTTGCATTTAATTTTCTTTTTAAGAGACTCGTGGGTCACGTTTTCAAGCTGTCTTCGATGATGCCATAAGGACAGGAAACGTACTCTTGAAAACAACTGCTGACTGCAACAGGTGCATCACACCCTGCTGGACATGTGCTGCAATTCTGTTTCCCTCCAGTTTACCCCCTTTACCTTACTTTCCCCTTCAGTGCTGCTTAGACAAGCGCAGGAAACCAAATTAACGAAATAAATTGCCCTTAGGCTTGATTTTCTCACACAAATGGTTCCTCGCTGATAACCCCTAGGGGCAGGGACCGTGTCTATTTTATTACTTTGTAAAGTGCCAGGTACACTGCTGGCGCTATATAAATGTTTGTTAATAATAATAATAATAATAATAAT
>QEPC01013938.1:3135984-3146930 GCA_003113815.1 Sphenodon punctatus
CTCCCCTTGTTCCCCCTTACCCTTTTCCTGGGTGCCTCCTCCGGGCCCGTTCCGGCTGCTGTCCCCGGGGCATCGCGACCCGGCTGCAGCTGTGGGCGTTGTGGCTGGGCCGCCTCCCTGGACGGGTGCACCCATGTGCCCCCTTCCTGCGCCTGTGCCCCCTCCACCTGCCTCGCTGCCCCTGCCTCCACCTCCTCCGGCTCCTACCCCGCCACTGTCGCTGTCTCTGCCTCCGCTCTCTTCCGCCTCCCTCCTCACTCCATCCCGCCACGCTTGCTGCCGATTTCGCTTTAAATCTCCCTCCGGTGTTTGTGTTGTTGCTGGTTGCCCGGCAGCGACGCTGCATGCCTCGTCCCTGGCTGGGGCTCGTTTCGTTTGGTTCCGCGCGGGGATTGGCGTCCAGACGTTACTTTTCCTTGGTTCCCGGCGGGGGTCCGTTTGACCACGCTTCCCGGGATATTCCCCTGGCTAGCCCGGGAAGCGTGGTTGAAATTGACCCCATGTGCGTATTCAGTGTGGTGAACATCTGGCACGCGCCAAACAGACGTTCAGGGCCCTTTGGCCCCCCCGCGGGGTTGAGCGGGGTTCACTGTGGTTGAGCGTGATCTCGTAACGTCTGAAAATACCCAATGGGGTCCCTTGCAGCATGAAAAAGTTTGGAAATTGCTGCTCCAGGATGTTGTCTTGTGCCAGAGTTATCGTGTTCTGTTCATCGAACATGGCAGTGAAAGTCTAAAAATCAGGATCTGATTTGTGTCATGGCTTGCCAGGCCTCAGCCTCAGCACCTCTTCCAGACCCTTTCCCCGCTGTTCTTCTGCAAGATCCTATTGTAGAGTTAGCTTTCTGCTGACTAACACACAGCAGAAGTTTCTTCAAAACAGAACTTTACTAAGAACTCAGAAGACATGCTTCGATCCTGTACAGACTGCATGGGACAAGATGGAGGACAGAGAGAGGAGAAGAGAGGAGACAAGGGTGGGAGGGAACTGTTTCATCCCCGACCCTCCATCTACTGGAGAAGCCCCATATTAAGCTTGCATGGCTTGCAATGGACTTTTACTTGTGACTGTTGCACAATCCAACAGATCCAACCCAGGGCTGGATGCAAAAATGCCAGCTGCAACTCTAGTCTCTCTCCTAATAGGGTTAGGGCTGATTGTAGGGGTGTGCAGAAGGCACATCAATCATTTTTGTTTTCGTTTCCAAAAACCCATTCGTTTTCAGCTATTTTAGTAAAAGACTCCCATTTTCATTTATTTTTTTGGCTTTAATTTATTAAAATAAATTTTTAAAAAAATTAAAATCATTTTGCATGCGCACACGCCTTCTCCACGTCTAATATCACATAAGGTTTCTTTGCTGGCTGTCATATCGCTTGTTTTTTCAGGTGACAAGGGAACCTGGCAGGGTCAGGCTGCTCTGAATTTCCACCTGCGATGTTTTTGTTCCCATGAAGTTTTTCCAGCAGGGCAGGGCAGCCCATGTGCATCAAGAGATTATTTCCTTCTTCACAAACAACTGAGAGGAGCCCAACCACTGCCGATGCCAACAATCTGATTTCCTAGAAGAGGGCATTTGGAGGCTTTGCCCAAATACTCTCTCAAGGCCTTTTGGCATGGCATGGCACACTCACGGAGGTGTCCAAACATGCGTGGAAAAAGAATGTGGAAGAGACGCCAAATGAAATTCTATCACCTGAGCATTCTTTGCACTGTGTGAACATTGGCAAACTCTAAGGGTCATCAACAGGGCTTTTTAAAAGTTCCTATCAATCCTTCCTTTCTCCCTCTGAGAGGGCAAGTTGTTTATTTGTAGGTCACATCATGTTTACTGTAAATATGGCAGGGCAAGCAGGAGAGAACAGAGACTTCTGACACTGAGCATTTTGTTTCTTTAAAAAATCATTGATTTGCTTGATTATCTGGAACACTTGCTCCTATGTAACTATTACTTTTATTCATTTCATTAGCTGGATCTTGGGTTTTCAGGATTCAGGCACATCTTTTTTAACTGTGAATGCAAAAATGCACAGACGCCTTGACTTTGAACATTGGCAAACTATAAAGGGAGCAGGGCAAATCTCTTTGCCATGTGACCATGCCCATTTACTTTGCTCTGCAGTGGTGGGGCCATCCCAAAAAAGGAGCAAAATGCCTTTTAATCCTGCCATTTTTTGACATGCCTCTCCCCTCCGCCCCCCACCCTCAAAACAATTCTAACCATACACCCTGCTAACCCAGGGAACTAGAAGCTTCACATGGAGCCTGGTGGAGATGATTTGTCAAATTCCTGACATTTGTGGTAACCTTAGTGGCCACATGTGCATTCAGGTTATGCTGCATCTAGAAGACTAGTTCAACGCTGGTTGGCTGGTTTGTTTATTTATTTATTTAGACTTATATCCTGCCCTTCCCTTAATGCTCCTGGTGGGTTACAGCAGAAAAAAAAATCCTCTAGAAACCCCAACCTCTATCCCCACCAGCCAAACACTTCGCTAAAAATAAAAGTCTTAACTTTCTCATATGCGTTAATACGCACCTGTTGGCACCACGGGGAAGTCCGGGACTCAAAAGACACGCAGCTTCCATCTTGTGAGAAGGGCAGAAATGTGGATCTTTGCCTGCAAACATACGCATCTGGCAGGGTAGGAAAAAGGTACTCTGCCGGACGCACATGTTTGCTGGCAAAGAGCTGCATTTCCACCCTTCTCAACAGATGGAAGCTGCACATCTTTTGAGTCCTGGACTTCCCTGTGACACCAACAGGTGCGTATTAACATGCATGAGAAAGTGATCTTACTTTGCCTCCAGAAAACTAGAGCTGAAACAAGTACCTGCACAAACAGGTGTACCCAGCAAACTTACGGTGTCCAACTTGACTTGGTAACATCGGGTGCTAATCAGTACCTGATTATTTATTTATTTATATTTATTGGCCACCCCCTCATGCCCACAGCATCCCGGGGCAGCTCACAACAAATAAAACAACAATAAAACTCATAAAACATCACAGAGTAAAAATGGTTTAAAAAGAATAATCCCTCCCGACATTTACTATAAACTTCTCCCCCAAATCCCCCCAACCTATCCTCCCCTCCCAAGGCCTGGGCAAACAGCCAGGTCTTACAGGCTCGATGAAATGCCATCAGACCCGGGGCCAGGCGAGCTTCCTCCAGGAGGGAGTTCAGGAGTCGCAGCCCGGCCACCGAGAACGCCCTCTCCATTGTGGCTCCCCGTTTAACATGGGGGACCTCCAAGAAGGCACCCCGGCAGACCGCAGGGATCGCTCTGAGGCGTGGAAGGCGAGGTGGTCCCCAAGGTATGAGGAGCCCAGACCGTATAGGGCTTTATAGATCAACACTAACACCTTGAATCTGGCTTGGCACGCTATAAGCAGCCAGTTCAGAGTGCGGAGCACAGGTGTTATGTGCTCCCGCCGCCTCGTCCCTGTAAGGAGACGAGCTGCCGCATTCTGTACCAGCTGCAGCCTCCGAACCAGAAACAAGGGAAGCCCCACATAGAGCGTGTTGCAGTAGTCTAGCCTCGAGGTGATGAAGGCGTTAATAAGAGTGGCCAGGTCAGGCCCGGAAATGTATGGGCGCAGCCTCCATACTAGATACAGCTGGCGGAAGACAGCTTTAGCCACCGCCTCCGCCTGATGATCCAGATGGAGGCCTGGATCCAAAACCACCCCCAGACTCTGAACCTGTTGGGCTACAGGAGGGCAGTCCCCCCCGCCCCCACCAGAGGAGCCAGCACCTCCCTCGCCCTACCCACCACCATCACCACCATCTTATCAGGATTGAGCTTCAGTCTGCTCTGCCACATCCAATCCACCACAACCTCCAAACATTGCAAAAGCAATGAGATGGCAGGGCCTGGGTCGGTTGAAAATGAGAGATGCAGCTGAGTATCATCAGCATATTGGTGACATCGCACCCCGAACCCTCTCACGATCTCCCCCAGGGGCTGCAAATACACATTAAACAAAAGTGGAGACAGGATTGAACCCTGCAGAACGCCACAGGTCAAGGCCCGGGAGCTCGATGTTTCAGCTCCCAGTACCACCCGCTGGCTTCTCCCCGAGAGGAATGAGCAGAACCACCCAAGGACAGTCCCGTCCAGACCCCCCAGGTCTCGCAGCCATCTCAACAGCATCCCATGGTCCACGGTATCAAAAGCGGCTGAGATCTAACAGGATCAAGTATGTAGAACATCCTGCATCCATCTCCCGGCGGAGATCAACCACCAAAGCCACCATCGCCGTCTCAGTACCATAGCCGGGGCAAAACCCAGACTGAAAAGGGTCAAGGAAACCGATACTGTCCAGATGCGCCTGAAGCTGCAGAGCCACTGCCCATTCAGTAACCTTCCCTAAAAAAGGAAGATTAGAGACAGGACAGTAACTGACGAGTGCGTCCACATCCAGCGAAGGCTTCTTCAGCAGGGGGCGCACCACAGCCTCCTTGAGACTGGGTGACAATCTCCCCTGCTGAAGGTACGTGTTAACCATCCTCGCCAGAACTGACCCCAATGTCTCCCTGGAGGCTTTCACCAACCAGGACGGGCACGGATCTAGTTCACAACTTATGGCTCGAACAGACCCCAGGACATCCACCGCGTTGGCCAGCATCACTTCCTGACACTCCTCCCAGAAAGATCGGCCAGATGGTGCCTCCATAACCGCATGCTCCTCACCTACTGCATCCAACCCGGTGTCAAAGTTACTCTGGATCTGAGCGATCTTGTCTGCAAAGTAGATGGCAAACTCCTCACAGTGGGCCTGGGACAAGTCCCCATCCAGATGGAGGGAGGCCAGACTGACCAGCCCCGGCACCACCCAGAACATCTATCAGTAAAGATGTTTTACTGTCGCTCATCTATCAGTAAAGCTCCCTATATCCATGATCTTTTCCTCTCTCGCTCCCTCCAGCTCCTTGCCCTTACTGAAACTTGGATCACTCCCTCGGACTCTGTCATGCCTGCTACCCTCTCCTGTGGGGGTCTCTCCTTCTCTCACCAACCCCGCCCTGAAGGACGGGGTGGTGGGGTGGGCCTCCTTCTTGCTAAATCCTGTCAGTTCCAACCAATTTCTCCTCCCCCCTCTCTCTCCTTCCATACCTTTGAGGCTCACTCCGTGCGCCTCTACTCCCCCCTCCATCTACGTGTTGCTGTCATCTACCGTCCCCCTGGTCCTCTCTCTTCCTTTCTTTCTGACTTTGAGTCCTGGCTCACTTTCTTCCTCTCTGTTGATATCCCCACTCTCATCCTTGGTGACTTCAACATTCATGTTGATGACCCATCTCAGCCCTCAGTCTCTCGCTTCCTCTCCCTAGCCTCCTCCTTCAACCTCCACCTTTGGACCAACTCCCCCACCCATACTAATGGCCATTCTCTTGATCTTGTCCTCTCTAGAAACTGCTCTGTCGCTGATCTCTCCTTCGATCCTCATCCTATATCAGACCACTTCCTTGCCTCTTTCAACATTTCCCACTGTCCCCCCTCCTCTTCCCCTTCTCTACGCCCCTTCCGTGACCTTCAAGCTATTGATCCCCTGGACTTTGCCTCCTCTCTCTCTCCCCTTCTTCCTACAGTCTTCTCTTCCTCCTCCCCTGACTCCGCTGTCTCTGCTCTCAACGCCTCTCTCTCCTCCACACTTGACTCCCATGCCCCTCTCTCTTCCCGCCCTGCCTTCTCCCACAACCCCCGTCCTTGGCTCACCCCTAGTATCCGCCACCTCCGTTCTTGCACTCGTGCTGCTGAACGACTCTGGCGCAAATCCCATTCTCACGCTGACTTCCTTCACTTCAAATTCTGTCTCTCCACCCTTACTTCTGCTATCTCCCTTGCTAGACAACACTACTATGCCTCCCGCATTGAGTCCTGTTCTCGGGACCCTCGCCGCCTGTTCTCTACCTTTGACTCCCTCCTCAAGCCTCCCTGTCCTCCCCCTCCTTCTTCCCTTTCTGCTCAGGATCTTGCCTCCTTCTTCACCTCCAAGATAGACAAGATCCGCCTCGACATCGCTTCCCACTCCTCTCTTCCCACTCCCACCCCTCTCCCTCCTCCCCCTCCTTCTCTCATGTCCTCCTTCTCCCCTGCCTCCCTTAAGGAAATCTCCTCTCTGCTCTCCTCCTCCAACCCTTCCACTTGCCCCCTTGATCCCATTCCTTCCCGCCTCCTCACCTCCATTACTCCCACTGTCGCCCCTTCCTTCCTGCACATCATCAACCTCTCCCTCTCTACTGGCTCTTTCCCTTCTGCCTTCAAACATGCCACAGTCTCTCCTATTCTCAAAAAGTCCACTCTTGACCCCTCTGACCCTTCTAGCTATCGTCCTGTCTCACTCCTTCCTTTTGCTTCCAAGCTGCTTGAACGTGTTGTCTACTCCCGCTGCCTTGACTTCCTATCCTCCAACTCCTCCCTTGACCCCCTCCAATCTGGCTTCCGCCCCCTTCATTCTACTGAAACTGCTCTCGCTAAGATCACCAACGATCTTCTGGTGGCTAAATCTAAACGTCTCTATTCCATTCTTGTCCTCCTTGATCTCTCTGCTGCCTTCGATACTGTTGACCACTCACTCTTGCTGGATTCCCTTCACTCCCTTGGCTTTTGTGGCTCTGTCCATAACTGGTTCTCCTCCTACCTCTCTGACCGCTCCTTTAATGTGTCTCTCTCCAACTCCGCCTCCTCCTCCTTCCCCCTCTCAGTTGGTGTTCCTCAAGGCTCTGTTCTTGGCCCTCTCCTCTTCTCGATCTATACCTCATCCTTAGGCAAACTCATTGCCTCCCATGGCTTCCAATACCACCTCTATGCTGATGACACTCAACTCTATCTCTCTACTCCCTCTCTCTCTCCCTCTGTTCAAGCTCGTCTCATCAACTGTCTCTCTGACATCTCTACCTGGATGTCTCAACGTCAACTCAAACTCAACATGGCTAAAACTGAACTCCTTATCTTCCCCCCTCATCCTTCCTCTCCTTCCTCACTGTCAATAACTATTGATGGAGTCACCATCCTGCCTGTCCCCCAAGCCCGTAGCCTAGGCTTCATCTTTGACTCACCCCTTTCTTTTAAACCCTACATTGACTCTGTTGCTAAATCCTGTCGCTTCTCCCTCCATAACATTGCTAAGATTCGCCCTTTTCTCTCTGTCTCGTCTGCCAAAACTCTTGTTCATGCTCTGGTCATCTCTCGCCTCGATTACTGTAACCTCCTTCTCACTGGCCTTCCCCGGTCTCACCTTTCTCCCCTCATCTCTGTCCAAAACTCTGCTGCCAGGGTCATCTACCTCGCCAGTCGCTTCGACCATGTGCAGCCCCTCCTCTCTTCGCTTCACTGGCTTCCCCTTCCTGAACGAATCCTGCACAAGCTCCTAGTCTTCACCTATAAAGCTCTTCACAACCTTGCTCCCCCCTACCTCTCTGCACTTATCGCCCTCCATACTCCAGCCCGTGCACTTCGCTCCTCCTCTGTCCCTTCTCTCACCCTTCCACGCCTTCCCTGCTCCCCTAAGCGCCTTCGTCCCTTCTCACTTGCTGCCCCCCATGCCTGGAACTCCCTCCCTGTCCACATCCGCCTTGCCCCCTCCCTTCATACCTTCAAATCTCTCCTTAAAACTCACCTCTTTCGCTCTGCTCTGTCTGACTCTTTATCCTGCTGAGCCACTATTCCTATACCTACGATCGGTTTACCCTTATCCTTGCAACATGGACCTGCCTGCTGTCATTCTCATCGTAACCAAGCCAAGTACGTGCACTTGAGACCTCGCATCTTCATGAATGTTAGACCCCTTGTCTCTCCCTCTGTTCCCCTTCCTAAGTCTCTCCCCCAGCTCCTGTCGCTCAGATTGTAAGCCCTAAGGGCAGGGACCCTGTCTATTTTATTACATTGTAAAGTGCCAGGTACACTGCTGGTGCTATATAAATGTTTGTTAATAATAATAATAATAACAGCTCCTCTGGATGCAACCTTGCAGACACTATGAGGGCAGCAAATAATTCCTACTTTGCTGTCCTCACAGCCTCAACATATGACAACAAATGGGTCCTATGAAGTAATCGGTCAGATTCAGAGGGAGCTGTAGTCTCCTGCCTACCTACTTCATACACCGCAGCCCCTCGGTAAACCAGGGGGCCCTGCGATGACGAGACGGAGGCAGAGGACGTCTCGGAGCCACCCTGTTGATGGTCTCCCCCAGCAAGGTGTTCCAATGTTGGGTATTTATTTATTTTATTTATTTATTTTTATTTATTTAAAATTTATATCCCACCCCTCCTGCCCTCGGGGCAGCCCGGGGCGGCGAACAACATTCAATAAAAACAATACCAAAATTTTAAAACAATTTTAAAATACAATATGTGCGGGGAAACCCCACCTCCCACCCCACCCCTACCCCTTGCCAAAAGCCATTTAGTGCCCAACAGGCTGCCCAATTTACTAAAATACCATTTCTGTCACCGAATTTCTGGTTTCCATCATGTACCAAGATTGAAAAATAGTCAGGAACATTCTGAAACACATGAAAAAAAGGTGAAATAAGTCAGAATGGGTTGGTAACATGGAAAATTGACTAGTAACACAGAAAATCGGAAACTCAGTAACAGTAATACCCAGTATTTTGGGTAATCAGATGCCTGACTCGGTAATCACGTACCACTCAAGCACCCAACAGGCTACTCAGGATTTTGGGTATTGCCCGCAGGTACAAATTAGCTACCTGTTTCAACTTTATGAAAAACGCTCAAGTTTAGGCTCTCACAGGCCTCATGAGGAAGAGAGTTCCACATCACTGAGGCGGCAGCTGAGAATGCCTCTCTGCATATGAAGCTTGTCATATGAAGCTGGACACTCCCAGCCGACTGCAGGAATTGCAATAGTACGTAGGGGAGGCAGTCTTTCAGATATGTGGGACCCAGGCCATTTAAAGGTCAAAATCAGCACCTTGCATTATGTCCAGAAAGCTATTGGTAGCCGGTGCAGACTCTGAAGCACAGGTGTAATGTGTTCATGGCGACCTACCCCTGAAAGGAGCTGGGCCACAACATTCTGCACTAGCTTCAGCTTCTGAACAGTCATCAAGGGCAGCCTCAGATAGAGCACATTGCAGTAGTCTAGCTTCCAGGTTATAAAGACATGGATGACTGTGGTCGGACCCAAATCAGAAAGAAAGAGTCACAGCCGTCTCATCAAATGGAGTTGGTGAAACACGCTCCTGGCAACTGCCACAAACAGATGTTCCGGGCACAGCAAGGGATCCAGGAGAATTCCAAGGCTGCAAACCTGGGTAACCAGAGTACACAGAGGAGGCTGGACCCCCATCAATGATAGGCATCCCAACCCCTCTCCCCACATCTTAGGGCCAGCCAACCACCATCACTTCAGGGTTGTCTAGATTCAGCCTCAGTTGGCTCACCTGCGTGTATCTAGTCCCCAATGGCAAACAATCACTGGGTAGACACCAAGACTGCAGGACCTACTTAGCTAACCTGTGTGTTCAGTTTCCACTACTGTACCCTTCCCCCCTTACAAACTCACCACTCGTTCCTCAATCTGTGTTTTCCTTGTTCTGCAATAATGTATTCACACAGCTGCTGTTATCCCTGCATTGCAGAGACCCACCCCTTAGATCAGGTGGCTCAGAGCAAGGGACTATCCAAGAGTGCAGGAAGGGGTAAGGATTACACACAACACTCAGAATGTGAGTTTGTGCCACTCTCTACTGTAGGGAGGGTTTTGTGAATGAGCCCTTAATCTGCTAGTTGAACACTGTGTTCACATGTGGCAATGAAAATCTGGTCCTTCCCTAATTTACCATTTGATTTGGCCTCCTGGCAAACTCCATATCATGACTGTCGAGACTGTTTTACACCAGGAATAACAAAAATAGCCTGTGTTGTAGTTGTATTGTAGAGTGGGAAACCACAATAATTCACCAAACCCTAGTTCTGAATGTGCGTGCTGCTGCACTTGAGTCATGCGTGATGTCCCCCAAGGCCAAAACGCTGTATTTACACAGGTTATCAGCTCTCATGGTCAGCCACTTTCCCTTCTGACCACAGCTGGCTTTTCCAAACACAACAAGAAATCACACTCTCTCTCTAAGCAGCTCAGCTTTAAACCATGTCCTTGACCATCGAATCTGGATTCCTACCGGAGTCAGTGGGCATTTTTACACACCCGTTAAAGTTCCGGATTTTTCAGTCTTCTGGGTTTACAAGTTCACAAGTAAGTTCCGGATTCAAGATTCCAGAGATTCCAAGATTCAAGATTCCAGTAGGAATCTGGATTCCTACTGGAGTCAGTGGACATTTTTACACACCCATTAAAGTTCTGGATTTTTCAATCTTCTGGGTTTACAAGTACACACAAGTAAGTTCCAGATTCATTTTTCACACACACACACTGCCCTGAGGCAGTTCCTGGAGGCATTCTTCACACAAACACTGCCCTGACGCAGCCTAAAGTAGCCACAGCTGTAGATGTGACAGGCTGCCATGGAAACCAATTGACCACAGCTGCCTGGAGCAAAGCAGTTTACTGGGAGAACTTTTTACACACAAAAGTTCTGGGAGAAGTTCTATGCAGAAGTTCAAAGATCCGGGTGTTTAAGATCTGGGTGAGTGATTTAGACACACAGAAAGTTCAGGATGTAACAGCAAACATCCAGGAGAAATGTGAAACACCCAGTGTCCTGTCTCTGAGCCTGAGCCCCTTACTTTCCCAAAGTCTCCGAATCCCAGGAATTAACCATTATTATTATTATTAACAAACATTTATATAGCACCAGCAGTGTACCTGGCACTTTACAAAGTAATAAAATAGACACGGTCCCTGCCCCTAGGGCTTACAATCTGAGAGACAGGAGCTGGGGGAGAGACTTAGGAAGGGGAACAGAGGGAGAGACAAGGGGTCTAACATTCATGAAGATGCGAGGTCTCAAGTGC
>QEPC01013938.1:3155942-3180321 GCA_003113815.1 Sphenodon punctatus
CATCCTCATGAATGTTGCATCCCTTGTCTCTCCCTCTGTTCCCCCTTCCCTGTCTCCCCTTCCCCTGTCTTTAGATTGTAAGCTCTCGGGCAGGGACCGTGTCTATCTTATTCTCTGTAAAGCGCCAGGTACATCGCTGGTGCTATATAAAAGCTTATAATAATAATCAGCTCTCCACCATTCCTCTTGTTTAACAGTTCTCCACCCACCCACCGACTCCCGAGAGCCAGGCACCACCCTCTGGTTTCCCGGATAGTTCACAGGGTTCACTGGTAGTGGTTAGGCCCTGTCCCTCCTGAGCCAGACAGTCCAAGCAACCCCCCATCCTAGGTCTCTCCTCTTACACAGGCTCTGCTGGCCAGACACAATTCCCATGTAGCTAGTTCAGAGCCTTTTGGAGACTGAGTTCTCTCTCCTGCCTCCTACTAGCTCTTTCTGGTAACTTGTCCAAGACTGAGGAGCCCAGCTCAGTCTGCTGAACTCTGGACTGGCCCCAGCCATGCCCAACGTTAGCCTACTCTGCCTGGCCTATCTGGCTATCACCGCTACGGTGCCTTAGGCACTGTCCTGCCCCTGCCCCGTCTGTGCCACCTCGGGCCAGCAGCACTAACCCTCTTATGGGGCCCGGCAGCCCTCCTAGCTGCACCCTGTTACAGATTCATTCCCAAGAAGCTGTGCAATAAGAGAGGAACTGGTGCAAACACAAACCTTACTCCACATTGCTGAGACTTGGGCCGCTTTTAGACGAGCGCGTGGTGCACTCGCGCTTGTTTTCAAAAATCCCACGAGACAGGATTAGACGAGACGCTGCCGCGAGTCACGCACACGAGAGGGGGACGCGCATTCTTTTCCAGCCGTGATTTGACCACCTCGATCTTCGACCAGGTTAAATCACGGCCGGAAAAGAATGCGCTTCCCCCTGCCGTGCGCGTGACTCACGGCAGCGTCTCGTCTAATCCCGTCTCACGGGGTTTTTGAAAACAAGCGCCAGCGCGCTCGTCTAAAAGCGGCTTTGGTCCCTAAGCACAAAGCCGTACACTGTGTCCCAAACCCCCTAAGCAGTTCAACTTTGAACCTTGTCCTTGTCCATCCAACCTGGATTCCTAATGGGGGCAGCTTGAGAATGGGTACTCAAAATCCTGCATCTGCTTGCTTGACTGAAGGGAGTAAGGAAAAAAGGATGGATCGATGGATACCGACTGACTTCAATGGAAGCAGAGCCAGGCTGAATCAGAGGGTGTTAACAGACATCACGCTGGTCTGGTTTGGCCCACTTTTGCTTGACTGGACCCAGCATGAATGATGCGTGAACATTTGTTCCAGGCCCGCTAGGCATGGACCTGGAACAAACCCCATTCAGGTTAGTGGTTGGGCCAGAAATGTGGGCCTGGAACAAGGTGGGCCCGCAGTCCACACCTCGCCTCGGCCCAGCTGTGCCAGAGCAGGCGGAACCGAGTGGGAGCCCCAGCTCCTCCTGGCATGGGGGGTTGCATGGCAGTCAGCCATGACTGCTTGCAATAGGCTGCACGTCATGGAAGGGAGCAGGGTGACACCGGGAGCAGGTCAGACCATGGGGACATTTGTTCCCATGGCCAGAGGGCACCCAGCCAGGCGAAGCCCTTCCAACCCCCAGGCAGGAACAGCAAGCGTGTTACATTTATACACACCTAGAGTCTTGTTAGGAATCTCCATCTTTAGTTACAATGAAGGTCCCTAAAAGGCTTTGGAATTCACAGATGAAAAAACAGGACTGACCCACCCCTCATTGTCCCTCTCAGAAGACCAGGCTATCCCACTTATCTCCTGCTTCCCTCCACCACAACCACACACACTGCAATCCCCCAGCCAGGACTGAGAAGGCAGAGAGCAAAACTTAGGCTGTGTTCCCATCTGCGGCGGCGGTGGCAGCAGAGGGAGGGACCAGGAAAGACGCGGCAGCGTGGAGGAGTCGGCTGACAGGAAAAGAGCCGGTGCGAACGGGGATCTGCCGCGGCTTCTCTCGCGCGTGTCAAGGCAGGATTTTGCGCCCTGACATGCGCGAGAGAAGCCGCGGCAGATCCCCGTTTGCACCAGCTCTTTTCCTGTCAGCCGGCTCCTCCGCGCTGCTGTGTCTTCCCTGGCCCCTCCCTCTGCCGCCACTGCCGCCACAGATGGGAATGCAGCCACAGTCTCAGAGTTGCCCTTGTGGACTGCACCATGCTGAGTGCTATGGATTTATTCCTAGTTCTATAACTATCAGTCTTAATGACCTGTCCATGACTATCACATTAATGCCAAAGTCTTTCTGTCTCTGTACCGCTCGCCTTTCTCTCTGCACAAGTTCCAGACACTGGCATTTGTTTTTCTCTACGTCCCGCATTCATGGTTTCTAGCCGTATTTGGTGCTTGTGGTCTGATGAAACTGTGAGAAAAAGATTGCATGAAAACTAAAATACACTGTGGGTTTTTCCCCCCAGTTCTTTTGCTTTTGATTCATCCCAAAATAAAAGGTCATTATTGGAGGCAAAGAGGAAACAAACAAAGAAGAGATGCAATTATTGCAGAGAGGAGAATGGGCTAACATGCATGAAAATTAGTGATTTGTTCTGCTGTAGAACTCTTGCCTCTTTCTTACACATCTTTTGCCAGAGCAGGGTCTCTCCATGTAAATGCCTTGCCATGCCTGGGGCTCTGTACATGGACACTGTCCACAGCTGCTTTCACTTAGGGACGGATGAGTGAAGTGGTTCAAGTAAAATCATGAGCTGCTCTCTGAACCTTTGCCCACAAAGAGAATTGAACCTTTTTGGAAGTTCAAGGATATTTGCTTACTTTCTTCCCATTATGTTTTCACTCCTCTGCCCTTCTGGATTCTGGCATGGTCCAAAAGGAAACTCGCCTGTGACGTTTCTTGCTTAGTTTTGTAGACTCAAGTGGTTTGGGTTAACAGCAGTGTGTGTATTCTGGGGAGCTAATCTTAACATGGATATCCAAAAGATTTCTACTTCACTATCAAGACCCAAGTGGGACATAGGCCTTGACCCCTACCTCTCTGGGTTTATAGGCATCAGTGGGATCAACACTGCCACCAAGCTGCTGTGGTGGAGCACTGGAATCACAGCCCTATGACTCCTTGCAAGCCTGACTGAACCCTGCTGCTGGACTCCTGATTGGCTACTGATGACCCACACCCTGATTGGTCAGTGACTCCTATATAGCTTCTAGGCTCACAGCAAACACCTATTCAGAACAACTAGACAGAGACCTGACTCAACCAGCTACCTTGCTTCCTGCACAGCAGCTGCTCCTGTCCACTTCTGGACTCTGTTAGCAATGATTTCCTAGACTCTGCCACTGCCTGGCTTTGATGATTCCTCTCACCTACCCCCATAGCCCCGATGCTTGGTTTGCATGACCCCTGGCTCTGCTCGGACTTTCGCCTTGGCCTGATCTTGCCGCATGGCTGAAATCCTGAAATTCATCCATCACCTCAGGGCCATAGCTAGGTTGAAATGGGTCCTGTTGCAGAAGATGGAATTGGCCCCTGCTGGGGCACTCCACTCCAGTGCGCATATGCAATCTACCTGCATGTGTGTCCTAGTGTAGCCGCACCTGTTATAGCTACTCACCTGCATCACTTAGCTGTTAAAAGGAAGGATGGCCCAGTAGTCCCCAACCTGTAGCTCGTGAGTCACATGTTCCATAGCTGCATATTGCTTGTGAGTCGCAGGTTGGGGATCACTGATCTAATGTTCTGAGGCACCCACATTCAAGTCTGTTCTATCACATACTTCTTGTGTGACCTTGGGTAACTCACTTAATCTCCTGCTGCTTCTTTTCCTTATCTATAAAAAATGCCTCATAGGGTGCTTGTGAGGATAATTGTGCTGAAGACCAGGAAGCCCTTGAATGCTTCTTGTAATAAAGGTCACATAAGGACCTAGACAGATGTGTTGCAACAGACCCACTCAACTTTGTGTGAGACAGAAGAATCACTTTGCAACGTCTCAGGCCTGTCACATCACCCTAGTAAGTTTCTTTTCACTCCTCAGCCAGTGAAGCACCCTCTTTGTTTCCACACTTCACCAGTCTGAGGTTTGTCCCATGTCGAGGTGTAGTCTCGCCACACCTAGGCCCACTGGCATAGTCCAGTTGCCTACAACAACACTCAGTTNGCGGGGGTTGCCAGAAGAGACCACGAGGAGGAACAAGGCGCTGCTCAGGAGCGCGCCTCCCCGGTAAGGGCAGTGCTATTTGCGTCCCCGTTGGGGCGCGACAACTCGGTCTTCGCCGCCAGCGGGTGGCCGCGAAGAGGGAATTTTCGCTGTCAAGCCTACTGCCTCACCCCCCAGGTTCTGGATCGGCCCCTACGATCACAGGGGGGTACTCTCCTGGAGGTCCCCCGAGTCTGCTGCGGGGCCACGATGGAGAGGGCCTTCCCGGTGTCCGCCCCACGGCTGTGAAACTCCCTGCCAGTGGAGGCCCATTTGGCCCCGGATCTCCCCTCATTTTGACACTGCTGTAAGACATGGCTGTTCTGCCTGGCTTTGGGGCGGGGGGAGGATGGGTAGGGGGGGAGAATGGGTTAGGGTGGTGTGTGGTTGGGGATATTTCTATTCCTCCCATTTGGTAATATTTTAAAGTTGTTTTTAATGTTAGAATTTGAAATGTTGTTCGCCACCCAGAGCTGCCTGTGGCAGGATGGACGCGCTATAAATGTTTTAAATCAATCAATCAATCAATCAATCAATAAGGAAAATCAGAGTTTGTCACAGCTCCTCTTGTGTGTGTCCTAGATTCACAGGCTCTCCAGGTTCATCTCATTAATAAACCCAACCCTCAGCTAGAGGGGATGTTAATGTCAAAACTCAGTTTGGTCTGGCTCCAGGTGTGCCAAGTCCAGCAGCACCAGTTCCCCAAGGACTGAAAGTGGGACCTGGAGCAGGACCTGGGAAGCAGGGAGCTGGGAGGTTCTCTTATCTCTTTCCTCGGACTGGGCTTCACTTGTGTTGTGGAGACACTACCTGTTTCCTGTAGGAGCTTTATATAGACCAGGACAGCCAATGGAGAGACAGTTAGAGATGAGCCAATCAGGAAATGAGTGGGGGTGAAGAAATACAAGACTATAGCTCCAAGAGACTGCCTGGTTGCTGAGTGGGCAAAGACCCTGCCTAGAGACCTAACTTCTTCAAACCCCACCTCCTCAGTCAACCACCACAGGCTTGTCAGTCGGGTGGGGTGAATCTGAAACTATTGCCAATAAACTAGAGCTATTGCCAATAAACTAGAGTGCGTTTTGAAGCTGCTATTTCAATTTAAATATTTGTTTCCTTTAATGAATAATCCCATTCAGATTTGCCCCCTTTGGGACCTTTGGGTCTGGCTCACGTGTGACCTCTCTCCATGTTCAATTCCTTTGACTTTGGGGAGGACGATTATTGATATTGCATTTTTGATTCACTGAGAGGAAAACAAAGCAAAATGTTTGCTTTTGTTTTGTTGTGAGGCATTTTGATCTAAGGGGCCATAGGCGACTCGCTGGGGAGGCACGGTGGGGAGGGCATGTGCCAACCCCATATTTTCAGAAGCCCTATAGAACTCCTGCCCAGACCACACTCCTGTGCCCCCACCCCACTTTCATCTGTGTAAGGGACCAATCAAAGCTGGTGACAGCAGAACCAGAAGGTAGGCAAACAGAATCCAAGAACTATCGAAGACGAATACCATACTGCTGAATGATGAACAATGTAATTATTTGAAAAGTTGGCAAATCTATACAGACCATGTCAGATCCAGGGATGTTGGGAAAAAGAAAAAGGGACAATTTCCCAGAAAATGGGAAATATTACCGTAATTAATTTTGTTGTTCATAAGATCCACTTCAGGGGCCACGGTTTCCTACGTGTCTGGCAATGATCAGCCTGTATGTTATGCATATTCTGTCATTCCTAGTTTGCCCATGTGCCTTGTGTATTGCCCCCCAATCCCCTTCCCGAATTGCCATGGGCCCTCCACAGGCCGGCACTCCCTACAGTTGAGGTTCTGTGGGCCGGCCTGTATTTTACTCCAGTGCATCTCACACTCATGTTGTCATTTCACATTTATTCATAGAACCCATGCATTGGGAGGAAGGGGCAGCTTGCAAGGCCCTTTTAACACACGGAGCCCTGTGTGGTGCAGTCACACAATCTGCAGTTGCCTGGATCCATCCCAGCACACAGAACTTGCAACTCATCATTCTTAATAGGCAACATTTGTCAGACTTGGACACACAGCTGCTCTAAAGTAAACTTTTATTCCCTGAGACTTGAGCTGGCACCCTTGTCAACCGAGGAGGGGCCAAGGGTCGACTATGTCCTACACACATCTGCTCCCCTCTGGAGAAACATCCTTTCCAAAGAGCACTCGGGCAACATGGGGATGCATATGCTGCTACTTCTACTGCTTGGGCTGTAGTTGTTCATAGGGCAGCATTGGGACAGTGTAAGAAATGCAATTGGTCAGGTTCCCCATCCCAACATAAGCCCCACTACAGGTTCCAAGTACTCTGTCAGAGAGGATGAGGTGGTTCCTCCTTCCCACTCCAGAGGATGAGGGGGCTGCACACAAGCAAAGGGTCCCATTTGTCAGGAAAACCCATTCCTATAGCAACAGCAGCGATGCCAGCCTAAATCATGAGAAAGTAGTACAGGTGACTTTACAAAGCACAGAAGTCTGCAATCTCCAGAACTTTTTATTCAGTTCTTTTCACCAGTACCACATTTGTTTCTCAAATGCCAAGCAGATCATGTCTTTTCAAACAAGTGTTCCCTATTTGTCCCTGGAGATCATGTTAATACTATTTATGATGGGAACCCAAATGGTTGCCTCATTTCAACTCCCCCAGCTCATCTTTAGTTTTGCAGGCCAAACCCTGAACACTATTACATCCAATGCAGAACATCAGTGAGAATATCTCACCTACCTTGGGGCCTACATATCTGAAAGGCTGCTTTGTATCCTATGTTCCATCATAATCCTCAAAGTCAACTAAAAATGACCTTTTGCAAATACCATTCATGCTCCAAGTCAGTCCGGCAAGGCATTCTCAGTTGCTGCTCCACAGCTTTGGAATTCCTCTTCCTGGAAGTTTGCCAAAGTCCAACCTTGAACATTTCCAAAGTCAATGTAAGACCTTTTTATTTGGCAGGTGGGGATAGGGTATGTGCGGAGTATGCTTTTAATGAAACTTTTACATTTTCATATTGTATTGGGATTTGGGGTGATTTAGTTGATATTTTTTAATCTCTCTATCTTGTTACACATCCTCAGTAGGGTTGTTGCCACCACCTCAGGTTTCACTTGGAGACTCTGAATCTCCAAACAAAGCCCAAATTATTCTGGCTCAATTAGGGTCAGGCCCTGGTAATCCAGAGAAATCAGGGCTTCTGGGGGCAGCCACGAAGATGTCATGATTCTCCATAAGGGAGAAGGTTACCTCAGAAAAGGATGTGACTGACAGCCCCTTTTACCCCAACCCCTTTCCAATGTGGCTCTACCCCCTTCCAGGGGAAAGCCTAACCCACAGATCTAGAACCCAAGTCCTTAGACCCTAAGGCTTAGAGCATTCAGAAAAAGTCACTGCCTCGGGGCTACCCAGAAAGTTCCAAGCACAGGAGCTCAAAAACAGCCATCCCAGAGCTACCTGGTACAGGATCTTGATTGGCTAACAGGGCCCTCCCTGGAATTAGCTGGATGTAATACTTCCTGTATAAGGATTAGCCTTCAGTTCACTAAGCATTCAAGTAGAGATTCAGTCTGCTCACGCTAGGATTGTCCTGTCCCCCTGGATTGATTCTCTGGCCACAGGCCTCTACTATGGAGGTGACTTCGCATCTGGCTTGCCCATGTGGACTTGAAAGCAGTAACATGAAATACCCAGGAATTTGCTGCTTAGCTAGAGCCCAGCATCAGCCCCTCAGCACTGCTGCCTCAAGGCTGAGATCCTGACAGGGGGAGCCTTTGGGATGGGTGGAATATACATCTGAATAGATAAATATCTTTTGGGTCCTTTGTCATCAGAGAGGCCTTTATCAGGGCAAAACTACTTCTGGTGAGCCCCAGGCTTCTAGTCAGCAACCAGTGACCATGTAGTGAAATGAGAGACTGAGCTTCCAGTGATGTTAGATCAGGAAGGGGAAAGGGTTGGGCTTGATGCTTTCTACTCAGGCTTTTTCAAAATAAGGTCCTAAACAGGTATTTCTGGATGCCAAGGCGGCTGCTGCTATTATTGTCTGAGACATTTTGTATTTTACACTATGAATGACAATACAGTGCGATGATCACATAGTCCCTCCACCTTTCTCCCCGTCTCCCAGGCTGGCCACATATTATGGAAGCTTTACTAGTGACTGAATAATAGCTTATATGTTACTTTCTAATTTACATTTAATCCAGGGCTAAAGTCCATCTGTTTCACCTATTTCTGCCCAAAGTTAATTTCCATTATAGCAGGATCTCATGGGTCAAGTGAAGTGAATCTCTCTGCAATTTAATTAGCAATAAAGTATTTTTCAAAATCTTTAAGAACTCCCCCTTTTGTGCAATGTTGCCTTTATCCTAATGTCCTTGGTAATCACTAACATGAAATCTCCATGCGCAAGACCCTATTGCACAGTAACTGGGTGAGGGAGATGGGTAGCGTGGTGGGGTGTAGGGGGAGGGTTTTATGCTACCCCCTTTTTTTTTACTTGATTTTTTGACTTGCTTTGTTTTATGGTTTTTATCTGTTATTTATGGTTTTAATGATATTTTAAATGATGTTTTGTAAGTCGCCTCGAGCTGCATCGCAGGAGAGGTGGGGTAGAAATTTTGTAAAATAAGGGTGTTTTTTTTAAACCACCTCATTTTCCTTCTCTGGGTGACAGCAACATGACAGAGAGAACACGTGGCGGACAGAAATCTTTTCAATAGCAATCTAAGCAGGTTGTTTTTCCTTAGGAATCCAAGAAGACTTTCCATGGACTGTATAGATAAAGAGGCCTGCCTAAACTGCCATGTCTGAAGAGAAAACCGAAGCCACTTCTCCTGCTATTATTTATTTGCTAGAGCTTGGGAAGCTTTTCCCTCCTGTGTGCCAATTTGAAAATTAGTATAAGCTCCGCAGACCAGATGGGAGTTGGAGGTGGGGGTGCTTAAGGGATGCACTCAAGATGGGGATGAGAATTGCGTCCGCCCCCTCCCCCACGGGGGTTGGGGGCGGGAGCCCTTTGCCGCGCCCGCCTAAAAAGGGGCAGGACGGAAAGGGTTAAAGTTTTCCCCGCCGTCGGAGGCTGATGCGGCTCTCCGCGGCGGGGAAAAACAACGGCGCACGGGGAGAGGGGAGGCAGCCTGGTTGCATCAGGCCCAGGCTGAGCCTCCCAATTGGCTACAGGGAAGCACGTGACCCCGCCCTGGGCGGGGATCACGAGCAGCGAGACACCGCTCGGGCTCCATTACAGCCCCAGGAGCGGCGAAGAACGGCACCCACCCCGCCCTCCCTGTGCACTGTGGGAATCGCCGGCCGCCGATTCAGGGGCCAGGAAGGAATTTTTACGTTTAACCCAATCAGGCCTGAATAGGGTTTTCCGTTTTTCGCCTTCCTCGCAGTGCCGGAAATTTGGCTAATCTTACCCCTTAGTTTTTAGGGGTGTTGTTGTGCTCGTTATTATTGTCGCACTCTTGCAGGGGTCCAGTACTGTGAGTTAGAGTAGGTAGAGGGGGCATAATTAGGAGTCATCTCTGTAAGAGATGGGGAGGCCCACCTGCCGGAAAGCAGGGGAAGGCAAGCGGCTGGGCAGCCTCCCTGGGAGGGGTGTCGTGCGACGGCGGTAGGGGCAAGTATGGCCCCCCGTCGGCAGGCATCATTCTCCTTACTCACAAGTAAGGTATCCCCTCACGGCCTGTGGCGCCGCTTGGAGGGGAGACGTGTGATCGTCATTGGGGGGGCATTCGAGGGTACATCGAAGCCACCCCTGTTCCAGGTTTTGGGTACTGTTTTTGGTAATGTTAAAGTACTGGACCCGCATCGCATTAGGCGATTTACCCCCACCTGAATTTGTAGGTTAATTGTTAAATAAAGAGTGCGGCCGTTTAAACCCAGCAAAGCGTCCTGTCTCCTTCGGTGCGTTGACAATTGCGTCCGCCCCCTCCCCCGCGGGGGTTGGGGGCGGGAGCCCTTTGCCGCGCCCGCCTAAAAAGGGGGCAGGACGGAAAGGGTTAAAGTTTTCCCCGCCGTCGGAGGCTGATGCGGCTCTCCGCGGCGGGGAAAACAGCGGCGCACCAGGAGAAGGGGAGGCAGCCTGGTTGCATCAGGCCCAGGCTGAGCCTCCCATTGGTTGCAGGGACGCACGTGACCCCGCCCAGGGCGGGGATCACGAGCAGCGAGACACCGCTCGGGCTCCATTACAGCCCCAGGAGCGGCGAAGAACGGCACCCACCCCGCCCTCCCTGTGCACTGTGGGAATCGCCGGCCGCCGATTCAGGGGCCAGGAAGGAATTTTTACGTTTAACCCAATCAGGCCTGAATAGGGTTTTCCGTTTTTCGCCTTCCTCGCAGTGCCGGAAATTTGGCTAATCTTACCCATTAGTTTTGAGGGGTGTTGTTGTGCTCGTTATTATTGTCGCACTCTTGCAGGGGTCCAGTACTGTGAGTTAGAGTAGGTAGAGGGGGCATAATTAGGAGTCATCTCTGTAAGAGATGGGGAGGCCCACCTGCCGGAAAGCAGGGGAAGGCAAGCGGCTGGGCAGCCTCCCTGGGAGGGGTGTCGTGCGACGGCGGTAGGGGCAAGTATGGCCCCCCGTCGGCAGGCATCATTCTCCTTACTCACAAGTAAGGTATCCCCTCACGGCCTGTGGCGCCGCTTGGAGGGGAGACGTGTGATCGTCATTGGGGGGGCATTCGAGGGTACATCGAAGCCACCCCTGTTCCAGGTTTTGGGTACTGTTTTTGGTAATGTTAAAGTACTGGACCCGCATCGCATTAGGCGATTTACCCCCACCTGAATTTGTAGGTTAATTGTTAAATAAAGAGTGCGGCCGTTTAAACCCAGCAAAGCGTCCTGTCTCCTTCGGTGCGTCGGCAATTGCGTCCGCCCCCTCCCCCGCGGGGGTTGGGGGCGGGAGCCCTTTGCCGCGCCCGCCTAAAAAGGGGGCAGGACGGAAAGGGTTAAAGTTTTCCCCGCCGTCGGAGGCTGATGCGGCTCTCCGCGGCGGGGAAAAACAACGGCGCACGGGGAGAGGGGAGGCAGCCTGGTTGCATCAGGCACAGGCTGAGCCTCCCAATTGGCTACAGGGAAGCACGTGACCCCGCCCTGGGCGGGGATCACGAGCAGCGAGACACCGCTCGGGCTCCATTACAGCCCCAGGAGCGGCGAAGAACGGCACCCACCCCGCCCTCCCTGTGCACTGTGGGAATCGCCGGCCGCCGATTCAGGGGCCAGGAAGGAATTTTTACGTTTAACCCAATCAGGCCTGAATAGGGTTTTCCGTTTTTCGCCTTCCTCGCAGTGCCGGAAATTTGGCTAATCTTACCCATTAGTTTTGAGGGGTGTTGTTGTGCTCATTATTATTGTCGCACTCTTGCAGGGGTCCAGTACTGTGAGTTAGAGTAGGTAGAGGGGGCATAATTAGGAGTCATCTCTGTAAGAGATGGGGAGGCCCACCTGCCGGAAAGCAGGGGAAGGCAAGCGGCTGGGCAGCCTCCCTGGGAGGGGTGTCGTGCGACGGCGGTAGGGGCAAGTATGGCCCCCCGTCGGCAGGCATCATTCTCCTTACTCACAAGTAAGGTATCCCCTCACGGCCTGTGGCGCCGCTTGGAGGGGAGACGTGTGATCGTCATTGGGGGGGCATTCGAGGGTACATCGAAGCCACCCCTGTTCCAGGTTTTGGGTACTGTTTTTGGTAATGTTAAAGTACTGGACCCGCATCGCATTAGGCGATTTACCCCCACCTGAATTTGTAGGTTAATTGTTAAATAAAGAGTGCGGCCGTTTAAACCCAGCAAAGCGTCCTGTCTCCTTCGGTGCGTCGGCAATTGCGTCCGCCCCCTCCCCCGCGGGGGTTGGGGGCGGGAGCCCTTTGCCGCGCCCGCCTAAAAAGGGGGCAGGACGGAAAGGGTTAAAGTTTTCCCCGCCGTCGGAGGCTGATGCGGCTCTCCGCGGCGGGGAAAAACAACGGCGCACGGGGAGAGGGGAGGCAGCCTGGTTGCATCAGGCACAGGCTGAGCCTCCCAATTGGCTAGAGGGAAGCACGTGACCCCGCCCTGGGCGGGGATCACGAGCAGCGAGACACCGCTCGGGCTCCATTACAGCCCCAGGAGCGGCGAAGAACGGCACCCACCCCGCCCTCCCTGTGCACTGTGGGAATCGCCGGCCGCCGATTCAGGGGCCAGGAAGGAATTTTTACGTTTAACCCAATCAGGCCTGAATAGGGTTTTCCGTTTTTCGCCTTCCTCGCAGTGCCGGAAATTTGGCTAATCTTACCCCTTAGTTTTTAGGGGTGTTGTTGTGCTCGTTATTATTGTCGCACTCTTGCAGGGGTCCAGTACTGTGAGTTAGAGTAGGTAGAGGGGGCATAATTAGGAGTCATCTCTGTAAGAGATGGGGAGGCCCACCTGCCGGAAAGCAGGGGAAGGCAAGCGGCTGGGCAGCCTCCCTGGGAGGGGTGTCGTGCGACGGCGGTAGGGGCAAGTATGGCCCCCCGTCGGCAGGCATCATTCTCCTTACTCACAAGTAAGGTATCCCCTCACGGCCTGTGGCGCCGCTTGGAGGGGAGACGTGTGATCGTCATTGGGGGGGCATTCGAGGGTACATCGAAGCCACCCCTGTTCCAGGTTTTGGGTACTGTTTTTGGTAATGTTAAAGTACTGGACCCGCATCGCATTAGGCGATTTACCCCCACCTGAATTTGTAGGTTAATTGTTAAATAAAGAGTGCGGCCGTTTAAACCCAGCAAAGCGTCCTGTCTCCTTCGGTGCGTCGGCAAAGGTCCAGACGATTGATCCATCTCCTGTCCTTAAATGCATGTAATCTCTCTCTCTCCTGAAAGAGAGACTTTGACCACTGGAAGAGGGACAGTGGGATTCAACACCCAAAGAGGGACTGTTGGGAAGTATGATCTAGTGAGTGTTCAGACTCTAGGGTCTGTTACATGATACAAAAGGTCACAGCCAGAGTTCAAATGTGGACCTTTTATTCAGGCCCTATCTTTAGCTTTTAGAGTTGGTGGTGGGGAGAGGGAAGCATCTTAAAATAGCTGTCACAGCTTTTTACTGATTTGGTTGTTTTCTTCCTCTGGATCCCTACATACAGCAGCACTTGCCTATGCTGGAGGTTCTTCCTGATGGAGCTGTTTGCCTCTTTAAAATGCACCATGATATGTTACATCATGTCCTGCTGCTGTCCTGATTCTAAATAGTGGTCACGCCAATTCTAAACTTAAACACAAATTATCATTTTTTCCCCCTGCACACCTTTCAGTAGAGTAAACTCCCTCCTAATTGGATTAGCAAATGCCACTGTCCTGTTTACCTTCATGGGCTGAACCTTAAAAAGAAGATGATTCCTGGAGAAAAGAAGTAGGCTGCAATATGAATTGGAAAAAAACCCATTCATTCATGCATTCCTTTCCAGCAACATTCCTTGGCCGGGAGCCAGATACCATTTTGACGTCACAGGCCTAACCAGGAACATAATGTCCTGGAGCTCAGACAAGAGTTTACTATGGAAAAACACAGCAACAAGTTGAAACATATCAAGGAAGTCAGGGGAGAAGGGAGCAAGATGGGGAAAAGAAGTGGGGCAAATTGGCAGAAAATGACGTGAAACTTAGATCTCAAAAAGCCACTTCTAGTTTGTTTTATTTACACTCAGAGCACTTCTGTGTGTCTTGTGGCAAGTCCCAGGATTGTAAACCCAGTATGAACAGCTGGCACAATGGCATGTTGCTTACCTAAAACACTTTCTCTTAACCTCCTTCCTCCTTTCTTTCGGTCCTTGTGATGTTTGCAAAGCTATTAAGACAGCTCTCCTTACCTCTCCCTTTTACTTGAAGCTATTTCAAACCAAATAGTCCCTTGGAGGGTTTGGCAGGGGAAGGGTTGGTGGCTATGCTATGTGTAAAATTACTTCCATTTGCTGAGATTAAATATTAAATGGGTCTTTCGGAATAAGGTCGTTTTTACACGGACGCCCCCCCTCCCCCGCTGGATGTGCGGGAGGGTGTTCCGTCTGTGAGGGCGTCCATGTACATGGCCAGCGGTGGGTGGGTGGGTAGTGTTCGCTCATGTGAACACTGCGGGTGATGGGTGGGGGTGCGTGAGTGCTCCTGCGCAACACCTACCTCCACCCATCCATCTCCACCCATGGAGCCCTCCGGAAAACCATAGGAGGCCCCGGGGGTGGGTTTCCATCCATGTAAAGGGACACACACACACCTCCACCCACTGCACCAGAACACCCATTCCTTCACCCACCCTCGTCCATGTAAAAACGGTCTAAGTTGAAAAAATAGGTGTTAGGGAGAGGACTCGGTACTCTAGGCCTATGTCCTGCTACAGCTCACAGCTCAGGGTTTCCCTCCCAACAATCCCTATCTAGGAGGGAGTGGGACAGTCCATCGTTGGTGCTGAATCCCATTGTCCCTCCTGTGGGGAGTCAAAGTCCCTCTTTCTGGAAAGAGAGACAAAAAGATTGGTATTCAAGATGCAAAAGAGGACAACTTCTGTCCTTCTTCAAGAACTCTCAAGGACCATTGGGAGAGGTGTGTATGAGGGGTGGAGCTTACTGGCCAAGGAAAATGGCTTCTCCCTCTGGCTGTTAGAAATGTTGGGAGGTATGTGTGGACATGGATCCTGAAGGACTCTGCACCTGACTGAGTTTTTCCATCCTGCCCCTCTCTGTGCCCCTGGCAAGTAGCATTACCACTCTTACGGGTTTCACACAGTGTTGCCAGGTTATTCCACCTCATTGCTAGGTTAAGCTCCAATATCTCCAAACTGGATAATCCAGGAGAAATTTTTTTTTTCAGGGAGGGATGTGTCGGAAGAAGGGTGAGCCAAAGAAGCGCTCCCAGCTCCTGCATTGTGATGCCATAATCCCAGTGCTTCAAAGGGGGCATGGCCACAACAGAAGGAGGCCGAAGAGTCCTGTTATTTGGCCTCTTGGGCATGGTCCAGCCCACTTCTGGGTCAATCCTTCAGAACAGATGGCAGCCCTACTGACAGGTGCAGGACCATCAGTAGGGATTAGGGACGGGAATTTCTGTTTCGGATAAAACCAAAAGTACCTGAAAATGGCCATTTCGGATTAATCCGAAATTTCGGTTCTTTTTCTGTTTCGGTGCTATCGGATCTTTTGCATTGATTTTTGTACCGGATTTTTAACATTGCGGTTTGTCCCCCGTTGAAAAAACGCAATGTTAAAAATCCGGTATAAAAATGAATGCAAAAGATCCGATAGTACCGAAACCCAAAAAGAACCGAAATACATGAGAACAGAAACCAAAATGGTTCCCTACGTTTGGGGTGCAGGAGACTGCCCCTTTTTTAGTTTTGGCCTCTGTAGCAGCAACAAAATGGCTGCCAACCAAGCCACAGCAGGGGCTAAAATGGAGGAGGTCACTACTCCCATTAGCATTTCTCAATTGCCAGCAGCAGGGAAAAGAAAGATGTTCTTCCTTGTAACAGTTTCAGTGCCTGTGACTGTGGTGGCAGCTTCAGAGCTGGCACTAGTGGCAGCGGAGTTGGTCATGACAGCGGCATTTCCATGTGAAGGGCCAAGTAGAAAGGAGGGTGATAAACCAAGAGGAAAGTTGTATATGAGATTGCGTTTATGTATGAGTATGAGAAAATTGATGCTCGGCTAGGGTGTAGGATGGCAAGGAGCAGGGGGCAGGGCTGCTAATACTCCACTGTCCGTGACGGAGCAAGCTCTGCATATCTATGTTGAATGCTGAATCCCATTGTCTCCTTCAGGGAGGTCAAAGACCCTCTTTCAGGCGAGATAGACAAAAAGACTGAAATTCAAGCCTCGGATACTCTTTCCTGGTTACCTCTCAGGAAAAGCGCTTGAGAGGACAATGAGAAAACAATAGAACAACAAAAAAATTAAGTGGAATGATAAGCGGAAGAGCTTCTTTCCAATTGGAATGGCAGGAGTTGGGTGAAAGAATTTAAATGCATGAGGGGTGGAGCTTATTTGCTAAGGGGCGGGGCTTATTTGCTAGAGGGTGGGGCTTGTCCCTCTGTGGCTGCTGGAAATGTTAGGAGATATGCCCCCCCCGGCTCCGGCATCTTCCTTCCCATAGCCCACCCAACCCTACCCGTGCCCAATGGGAGCACTGAAGGAAGTGAAGTGCTGCTGTCTTGTTGTATATACAAGCTACTGCACCCTAAGGCTGATGTCAGTGGGCTGAGGAGGGTCAGCATTCTTGAGGCTGTAGGTCATATGGGCACGGGCATGCGGGTGCAGCCACCAAAGCAGCAGCACTGGCTGACTCCCAGGACCCAAGCCAACAGCACAGAAATGACTGGCTCCAAGGTCATACAGCAGCAGGGGTCGTCACTATTGTAGAGTTTGCTTTCTGTTGAATAACACACAGCAGAAGTTTCTTCAAAACAGAACTTTACTAAGAACGCAGACGACATGCTTCCTACTGTACAGACTGCATGGGACAAGATGGAGGACAGAGAGAGGAGGAGAGAGGAGACAAGGGGCGGGGGGGTGGGGGGGACAGTTTCATCCCCTGACCCTCTCCCTACTGGACAAGCCCCATATTAAGCTTGCAAGGCTTGCAATGGGTCTTTTACTTGTGACTGTTGCACAATTCAACATTTGACAACTCTGTTTTCTAATAAAGCAGGATAAAATATATGGATATAGAGACACTGGGTGTAAACAGACGGACACGGAGGCTGCCTGCCCCCAGAGCTGCTCAGGGGTTTCCCTACCCTCGTATCCGCCTGCTTCCAGCCCCACCTGGGTTCACTTTAGATGGATCTGGCACACACCCCCACACACCCGTCACGGTGGTCGCACGAATGCCCCACCCACATGGGCAAGGGGAGGGGGCAGCCATGTAAAAAGGGCCTAAGTGATAAAGATTAACCAGACTGAGGAGAGATGTGGGTGCCTGGTGCCTTATTGCTGGGGAAATTGAGGCACAGACTTTAACCCTCATCTTGCCTCTTGAAAAATACAACATTGCATGGCTCATGGGGTAGATTTTTTACCCCAGTTCTTTGGCACTTAAAGTGCTTGAATGTGTAAACTAATATGAAATGTGATGGGGTAGATTTCTACCCCAGGCCGGCGTATAACTCTACCCCATGGTAAAATGAATTGAGGTATGTTTCTACTGCAGGGCCTTTGGGGTCACAGATAAAAAAGGGTTAATGGTAACCAACTTTCCTTTGGGGATATTGTGTACCTGTATGCAGGTGACAATGTCCTAAAAGGGCAAAGTTGGAGAGCCAGTACCTTGTGAGTTATTGCAAGCGATGTGCATCCGGACTACAAAAATACCCCAAGAGCTAATGCTAGGGTTAAGGGAGGGGGTCATCCAGCACACAATGGACGCTAGGAGCGGGGCTGAGGTCGACTGGGGGTCAAGGTGAAGAATCAGGAGCATAGCTAGGAGTCAGGGCTCGGAGACAAGGCTGAGAACGAGTAACAGGACTAGGAGTCAACACTGGGAGACTGGCACAGGGCTGGGGATAAGACAAAGGGTCTGGACTGGAGTAAGGGACCATGAATAGACATGAGACTAGTTCAGGGCAGGAACAGGAAGTGACACATTGCGCTGACCAGCTTCTTGTGGCTGCTGTGTGGTCTTTTATCCCAGCAAGGGGCCAATAAGGAAATGGAAGGTAGAGTGTAAGGTAGGGGGCGTGGCAAGAGTGCTGGAATAAGGGCAGAATAGGCAGGGGCTGAGCCAAAGCATGGCAGTGGGCAATGCCCCCACCCCTGGGTGGTGAGGAGTGCCAGTTCGAGGCTAGGCATCTGACACAGACACTAGCATTAGTGCAAGGGCAGAATGAGCTGGCTATTGAGTCCTTTAGGAAAACCACTGCCATCAGAAGCTAACTCTCCCCAGAATAGATCTCTGCAGATCTGATTTGAGCAAGGCTTTCTTGTTAAGGCAGGAACTTGTTGTATTTGTCTATTTGCTCTTTAATTAGTTCCAGACTCCAGTAAACCACAGCGCTCAGGTTCTTTGTTTTGTGCATACGTTTCTCATGACTGTGAAGGCTCAGTTTTACAGGGTGGCTGGGTATTTAAATTCTGCTTACAAATGCTGAGTCTGATGGTCACAGCCTGGACCAAATGAGAAGGAAGAACAATAAAACCACAGGATTCTGGATTTTATACCTTTGTGTGGTCACATTCTGGCTCCAGGATGCTATGATCCCCTATTTCTATGATCCCCTTCCCAACAGTCCCTACTTAGGAGGGACAGTCAGTCCCTCTTTGGGTGTTGAATCCCACTGTCCCTCTTTCAGTAGTCAAAGTCTCTCTTTCAGGAGAGGGGGGGGACTCTTTTAGACAAGCCTCTTCTCTTTGCAGATTTCTCAGTCTGCTCTAGCAATCTTGCGGTGGGGGGGCGGGCAGTTTAGATGTGTCTCCCTGCACCGGACGTTGCCCAGCCACCATTGAAAACAGCAGCGCCTGGCAACTCTCACATTAATTTGACATCTGGATTTGTCAAACCGCAGTATTGGGGTTTGACAAATCTGGATGTAAAATGCATGCTCGAGTTGCCCAGCGCTGCTGTTTTCAATGGTGGTCGGGCGACTTCCGGTGCAGGGAGGTGCATATAAACTGCCCCCCTTCCCCGATGAGATTGCGAAATCCATGAAGAAAAGAGGCTCGTCTAAAAACGTGCAGCGAGAGAGAGAGAGATTACATGCATTCAAGACCGGAGATGAATCCATGTGTTCTAGACCTTCCCCTTCGCTTCCCCATCTTGAGTAAGCACCCTCAGTCCCAACTGCCATCCGGTCTGGGGAGCTTAGACTAATTTCAGATTGGCTCACAGGAGGGAAAAGGTCCACAAGCTCTAGCAAATAAATAATAGCAGAAGTCGTTTCTGTTTAATTTTCTCTTCAGACATGGCAGTTTAGGCATGCCTCATTACCTGTATAGTTCATGGCAAGGCTTCTTGGATTGTTAAGGAAAAACAAGCTGTTTAGATTGCTATTGAAAAGATTTCTGTCTGACCTCTCTCTTGTTGCTGCCTGCCACCCAGAGAAGGAAAACGAGTTACTGTGCAATGGGTTCCACACATGGAGATTTCATGTTAGAGGATACCAAGGACATTGGGATCAAGGCAACATTGCACAAAAGGGGGAGTTCTTAAAGATTTTGAAAAACACTTTATTGCTAATTAAATTGCAGAGAAGACTCACTTGACCCATGAGATCCTGCTATAATGGAAATTAACTTTGGGCAGAAATAGGTGAAACAGAAGGACTTTAGCCCTGGATTGAATTCAAATTAGAAAGTAACATATAAGCTATTGTTCAGTCACTAGTAAAGCTTCCATAATATGTGGCCAGCCTGGGAGACGGGGAGAAAGGTGGAGGGACTATGTGATCATCGCGCTGTATTGTCATTCATAGTGTAAAATACAAAAAGTCTCAAACAACAATAGCAGCAGCCGCCTTGGCATCCAGAAATACCTGTTTAGGACCTTATTTTGAAAAAGCCTGATGAGAAAGCAGCAAGCCCAACCCTTTCCCCTTCCTGATCACTGGAAGCTCAGCCTCTCGTTTCACTATATGTTCACTGGTTGCTGACTAGAAGCCTGGGGCTCACCAGAAATAGCTTTGCCCTGATAAAGGCCTCTCTGCTGACAAAGGACCCAAGAGATATTTATTTATTTATTTATTTATTTTATTTATTTATTTATTTATTTATTCAGATGTATATTCCACCCTATCCCAAAGGCTCCAGCTGTCAGGATCTCAGCCTTGAGGCAGTAGTGCACTGCTGAGGGGCTGATGCTGGGCTCCAGCTCAGGAGCAAATTCCTGAGTATTCATGTTACCAATGTCAATTCTAGATAAATAAATAAAATAAAGATAAACAAGTCAGAACGAAGTCAGATCTGTAGTAGGGCTGAAACTCGATCTTGATTTTCTTGCCGAGAATCACAGTTCTTAACTTGTTTTTAGTGAGAATCGAGAAAACCCCCAGTTCTCAAAACTTCTCGGTCGAGTTTTTTCTCGATGTGCCGCAATTTACTGTGAGTTACCATGTACTATATACCAAGTTACCACATACTGTTTACCATGCACTGCATTCGGCTCAGTAATGCACATGTGTAAAATGACTGCCCTTTTCCAAAATGGCGGTGACACTGCGGGCACCATCTTAGAAGAGGGTTGCACATGTGCAGAACAGCTGTGGCAGCCATTTTGCGCAGGGGCATTACCTGAACGAACGCGGTACATGGTAAATGGTACACGATATCTTGGTAGATGGTAAATCACGGTAAATGGTAAACACTGTACACAGTAAATTGGGATGAGATTCTTGCCAAGACCTCAAACTGTTACCAAGATCGTCCCGTGATCTGGGTAATGATTCTCGATTCTCATGAGATTTTCATAAAAAACAAATTGATTCTTGTTTCAGACCTAGTCCATAGTAGGTATAGGGGCCTGAGGCCAGAAAATCAATCCAGGGGTCAGGGCAGTCCTAGCTGTGAACGGGCTGAATATCTGCTTGGATGCTCAGGACTGAAAACTGACTCTGACCCAGGAAGTATATAGCTCCCTCCATTCCCCATGGCCACTACCCGGACAAGAGAGAGGGGGAGAGGAGGGGAGGGGGAAAACTTCTTCACCTGTCACCCCAGAAAATCATTTCTCCTGTAATGGGGGAGGTAGTGTTCTCTGGATGCTCTAAGGACTTGGGTTCTAGACCTGTGGGTACCAAGTCCTGATGCAGGGTTAGGGTTATCATCTTCAGACTTTTGAGGCCACACTGGAAAGAGGGCTGGGCAGAGGGGCTGTCATTCACATCCTTTTCTGAGGTAGCCATGCCCCTTATGGAGAATCACATTGTCTAATCTATGTGGCTGCTCCCAGAAGCCCTGATTTCTCTGGGTTAGCAGCAGCTGAGCCAGAGAAACTGGGGCTTTGTCTGGGAATGCTGAGTCTGACTCAGAGTCTCTCCAGGTGAAAACTGAGGAGGTGGCTACAACCCTACTGAGGATGTGTAACAACACATGAAATTTAAGATAAAATAAATCACCCCAAATCTCAATACAATAAGAAAATGTAAAAGATTACATATTGCATTACAATAAAATATGTAAACGTCCCATAAAAACCAACTCCCCCAGACCCTATCCCCACCTGCCAAATAAAAAGGTCTTACATTGCCTTTGGAAAATACTCGAGGAAGGGGAATTCCAAAGCTGTGGAACAGCAACCAAGAATGCCTTGCCAGACTGACTTGGAGCACGGATGGTATTTGCATGAAGCCATTCTCAGCTGGCCTTGACGATTAGGATGGAACATAGGACAGAAGGCAGCCTTTCAGATATGTAGGCCCCAAGGTAGAAGAGATGTTCTCACTGATGTTCTGCACTGGATGTAATAGTGTTCAGGGTTTGTCCTGCAAAACTAAAGATGAGCTGGGGGAGTTGAAATGAGGCAACCATTTGGATCCCCATTGTAAGTAGCATTAACATGATGTCCAGGGACAAATAGGAATCATTAGCTTAGATTGTAAGCTGTAGGCAGGGACCGCATCCATCTCATTGTTCTGAAAAGTGTCAGGTACACAGCTGGCGCAATAATAATAATAATAAAAATATGATCTGCTTGGCCTTCGAGAGAAACAAGTTTGGTACTGGTGAATGGAACTGCATAAATAGCCCTGGAGATGGCAGACCTCTGTGCATTGAGCAAGGGATGGGACTTACCTCTTGGGGACTCTGTGCAAAAATCAATGTCATCTGTACTAAGTTCTGATGACTTAGGCTACTTTCACACAAGATGGTGTCTCCTGCAATTTTCTTGTTCCAGCGATCTTAAAATTGTGCGCTTTATTTTCTGGGCACCCATCACCCGAAACTTGTCTCCTGCAATTTTTTTCTTTGTGAGTTTTACACTGATGTTACTATCACAGGATCTACCATTCTCATGAGCGCAAATTTTGTGCAATTTTCGTCCTCCCCCTTGTGCCCTGTGTCTGCTGCCCAACCAACCTCAGAACAGGGTTAAAATCCACAAGCCAGCAGCAGATTGAAATTAACAACCCAGCAGCAGAGCTGGGTGAAATTATCAAACCATCGGCAGAGTGACGTGAAACTAAAAAGACAGCTGTAATTAACTAGTTGGGAATGAACCACGGCTCCATCATGCTGGTTTGCTGGTTTCCACGCCTGCTGTCACATGATTGTTATACCAATAGGTATTCCCACATTTCCAATTTTGCAGAACCATAATACCCGTCACTGTAAGAGTAGGACTTCAGAGGTCAGTAATGCACAAGCACTCAAAGAATAACTCGCGGGATGAATGTGGAATTGTGCACTCACATGTGCAGTTAACTTGCGGGAGCAAATTACAATCCCACAATTAGCATCTCATGTGAAAACAGCTATCTGGCATCTCTGCTGTTGCTGCTGCGCAGGGATGTGTTTCCCTGAAAAATGGGGGACTCTTTGCTCGTGTGCAGCCTCCTCTAAAGCCAGATAGAACAGTGACTGTCTGCATGATGCTTCTCCAGCAATAACATTGCACTATAGAAAATGCAGGCAGTGAGAGATGCATGGTTCAACTGATGTATTGAGAAGAGACTTGGGAAATTTCCTAAAATCCACTGGCCAAAATGATTAGATCTGGATCCTGAAGTTCAATGTCTACGGTTGAGATTTTCAAGGGAGCTAGCCATCCAAATCCCACTGAAAGATAATGGAATTTGGGCACTCGGAGATGAACTAGATAGTGGGTTTAGTATTCATGGGTATTTTTGGATAGTGCTTCAGGGACCCAAACAGTATCCATGACCAAAAATCAGTACTTCCTATCCATTTTTTTCAGGTATTCCATTTTACGTTTTTCAGTTTTTTGGCTCAGTCATTTTGATTGTATAATTTTCAGCAGTTGTGCATATGCATTAACTTCACATATTGCAGAAATGACAGAAACCAAATATGCCAAAATGACTGCAATATCAAAACAACAAAACTGAGGGGAGAAAAACACAGAAAATCACAATCTGTACCCAGCGGGGCGCAAACGGGCATCGGTCATTACTGGAACTCCCATTTTTGGTGCAGGTACTACAGATTTGGTGGGTTTACCCATTTTTTTTGCATACTCAGTCAAGCTCTACACCTAGTTCCCACCACCCTTCTGAAAATTCTCAGCCTAATTCCTCATGAGGACACCTAGGTCTGTTAGGTGTAGGACACCCATAGCTCTTGGTAAAATTCTTTTGGAATCCCCTTAACTCCACGGTCCCTCTTGCTCTGAAGTCCTGAGCCTTAGGATGCATTCACACATCATCCCTCAAGAGGGCCTCTTTTTAATCCAGCCACTAGAGAAAGGCTTCACCTATTACCAGGCACCCATGTTTACTGCATTTTCCCCATTGCTGCCAACGCAGAAAATGCAATGAACATGGGTCTCTGCCTATTGCTCAGTAAATTCAAATGCTGTAGCATCCTTAGTTCTGTGGCTGTGCAAGAGTCCTTGGTTTCCTCCCTCACTGTAGCCTTGTCTCACCTCTCAGTTAGCTTATTTGTACAATGAGGCAGCCGCTGTACCTTACCTTGTAAAGGAGGACGTTGGCTGAAAGGAAAGGGGGCAAGGTCTGAGGTGTATAGCAAGAACCAGCAGTAGAAGTAAGAGTCAAATGCATGCCCACCTAGGCCCCAATGTAAGGGGCCCTGGGAGGATTATTTCCTGTCTTTAAAATGTTGCTGCTTTGGGCCCTGTCAGGCCCCTGGGCCTGAGGAGGTGGGGAGCCTCGCACCCAAGGGCGCCTGAGAGGCAAGCACGTCGGCGGGCCACCCCCCGCCGCCCGGGGCATAGGGACACGCCCCCACAGTCTCTCCCCGCGCCCGACCCAGAAGCCACGCCCCCTACAACGCCGCCGCCGCTGGAGGCTCGAGGCACGCCCGCGGAGGACGCGGCGCATCAGGCCACGCCCCCTGCTCAAGCCGGCCTGAGGGAGACGCCCCCGCAGGCGCCGCTGCGCCGCTCCCAACGCTTGCGGCGGCACGCCCCTGCTCACACTATTTAAAGAGGGACTCAGGCTAGGCTCAGTGCTGGTTGATCAGAGCCTTGCCTGTGATACCGGCCCCCCCCTTGTGACTGTTCTGGACAACTGTGGACTGAGACTGAGAGAGAGAGAGAGCGAGAG
>QEPC01013938.1:3191437-3206084 GCA_003113815.1 Sphenodon punctatus
ACTCAGCGTACAATTAGGTTGTGGAATTTACTGCCAGGGGAGGTGCTCAAGGCCAGCAGTATAGCTGAGTTTAAAAGAGGTTTGAACAAGTTTCTGGAAGATAGTTCCATTAGCAGCAATTAGCCAGATAGGATTGGGGAACAAAACCCTTTACTGTCAGGAGCCTGGGGATGACCCACAGGGAATGGATAGCATGGTGACCTGTCGGGTGCTTCTCCCAGGCCCCCATGATTGGCCACTGTCAGAGGCAGGATGCTGGGCTCGATGGTCTGACCCAGTATGGCACTTCTTATGTTCTTATGTTCTTATTGTTGCAGAGTAATAACTGATTCGCAATCAGTAAGGACAAATGCAGCTGAAGGTTTAAAAACAGAACTTTACTTAAGCTTTCTCAGACACAGATCCTTAGTTGCATCTAACTGGTAGTAAGACAAAATGGAGACTGAGACAATGAGAGAGAAGGGAAGAAGGAGTGGTTACACAAAGGAATTCAGTGTAAAACCCCATCTCCCTTCCATGTACGCATAAACTTAGCAGCACCATCTGGTGGCTCTATAGTCAATTACTGTTCTTAATACAGCAGGCATTAACTTATGGATGTTGCATATACCAACACTTATGTCAAGCATAACACATGGGTCAATGTAATATTTTGAGGTCAGGTCAGTAAAAAAGCATTTTATTGTCCAGAGATTTTCTGTACTCTGCATGCAATAATCTAAATCTATTTATCCCTGACTGAGGCTGCTTCTACACAAACACAGTTATCCCGGTATTAACTGCAATTCCGGGATGACACAGCTGTCTACACGATCATTAATGTTCAGGGATAAGCACTGTCCTGGGATTGCAGTGTAGATACTTAGGCCACTTCCAGATGAGTGCAGGGGGTGTTTCTGGAAGCAGAAATTGCGTTAGGAGCGATCCCGGGAAGCACCACTCATGTGCGGGGGGTGGGTGGGGAGTGTAGGCCATTTCTAGCATGATTTCCATCACACATTGCAGAGGTCAAAAATCCAGCCCTGCAATGTGTGATGGAAATCACACTAGAAACGGGCTAACACCTCCACCCCCCACCCACCCCACCCCACACACACACAAGTGGAGCTTCCCATGATCTCCGATCCCGGAAGTTTCCCTGCCCCCCGTGCTCATCTGCAAGTGGCCCTTAGACAGCTTGTACACAAAAGTGGGGGAACCTCCAGAAGCAGAGATCACGGTAGGAGGCAGCACAGGAAGCTCTGCTCGTGTGCGGGGGAGGGGGTAGCCCATTTCTAGTGTGATTTCCTTCACGCATTGCAGAACTCAAAAATCCAGCCCTGTAATGTGAGGGAAATTGCACTAGAAATGGGCTAACCTTCCTGCACCACCCCCACCACCACCACCACCACCCCACACACAAGCAGAGCTTCCTGCAACGCCTCCTGCCATGAACTCTGCTTCCAGAAGTTCCCCGCCCACCGCTCTTGTGTGCAAGCGGCCTTATACCAGTATATGGGTCACAAGTACTGCTCGTATGTGTGAGGGGGACATCACAGCATGTAATCTGCACAAACCATACAGAGAAGGCGTAAATATACAAAAATGCATAAAGGTATACATTAAGAACAACTCTGTATTTGCTTCTTATTACAACTCTTCAGCTATGAGTCCTAGATGCTTCTTCATACCTCCCAGTCATCCGTATTTAGGAGCGACAGTCCCTCTTTGGGTGCTGAATCCTACTGTCCCTCTTTAGATCCTGGATGGGTCTAAAATGGATCTGATATTGTATAGTTTATGGCTATTGTTTTATGTATAGCTTTTAGCTTATGACTATTGTTACCAGTTCTACCTCTTCTGTCAGACCTTCTCTGACTACTCACCACTGTCCTCCCACCCCACCCCACCCCAGGGTGCAGCGCAGTTGAATTTCTGCACCTTGGGGAACTTCAACCAAGAGGAGAATGCCTCTGCTAGAACAATGGTCTTGTCATCAATGATCTGGGATGCAAATTGCAAGAGGGGATTCTAGGGATGTGCATTTGTTTTAGTTAATATTAATAACTAAAACAAAAAAGTCATTTTAGTTAGTACAATAACTAAAACGAATGGGTTAATAACTAAAAACAAATGAATGTTAGTATTAGTTATTAGCTTTGCTCTGCTGCACGCAAGGCTAGAGCACATGCCGTAGCTCCAGCCTGTCTGTGCCTTGCGTTAAACAGGAGTTCAGAAGGGGGGTGGGGAACCATGAGTGCAGTTGTGGTTCAAAGGCATCAGATTCCCCTGCAACCAAAACCCCGGCCCGAGGCCATTTATGCGATCGATGGTTCGCCCCTCATCTCGGGGCCTGTGGTATCATGCCCCCGGGGGGTTCAGGGTGTAATTGAGGACCACCACGAGGCCCTAAGTCTGGACATAGTGCATACCCCAGCATTTCCTGTAGTGCTTGGTCTTCCCTGGTTGACAGCCCACAACCCCTCCATAGACTGGAGTCAAAAGACCATGTGACTTAACTCCCCACATTGTCAAAAACAATGTGTACTTCCCTGTCCTAAGNCCCCGCACGTGCCTTCTTCAGCGCAGCGGGGGAGGAACAACAGCCGCCGCCCCCAAGCCGCTCCCCTGCGGGGAGAGCAGGTAAGGCGACGGGCCTTCTTTGTCAGTATGGTTGTATCAGATCTTTTGCACTGATTTTTGTATCAGATTTTTAACCTTGCGGTTTGTCCCCATTGACTTCAATGGGGAAACCACAATGTTAAAAATCCAATACCAACACCGATACCGAAAAAGAACTGAAATGCATGAGAACCGAAACTGAAAGTAACCAAAACTGAAATTTTGGCCAGCATCCCACCCCTACTACCCACCACAGAGGTGGGGTTTTCATTCTTGCCCCCATTAGCAAGTAAAGAAATATTCCGCTTCCCCCATAACCACCTTCATTCACGACAAGATATTTGGACATCAAATATTAAAGAGTTGGAAACTCTCCCGCAAAAACCTTCCCAAATGCACTGTACAGCCTGTGATTGGCACAGAAGAGAAACTGTGTAAGGTTTGCCTTGGCAAACAATCTTGGGTGTTCCAAAACCAAAAACTCCAATTCCAATGAGCTCCTCTTCCAATTGAGCTTTAGTTAGCACTGATAGCGTGCAAAGGTGCATTTCAAAGCTCCAGAGATGACGGACTGTAACCCATCTTCCAGATACATTTCTGTTATTTCTGTGAGACAGTTTAACTTTGAACATTATCCAGCTAAAATGAGGCTTCTACCACACACAAATTAACATTTCTTCCTCTCATTTTCCATACTTCTTCGTTCTCTAAGATGCTTGCTCTTAGCAGGGGACAACATACCACTTTATTGCTTAACAGAGAGATGAGACGTAGATCATCTACTCCACCAAAGAGAGACAATATGAAGTAGTACAGAGTGCTCACTGCAGGTGGATCTCGTGCCACAATTCCTGAACTTTATACTAGATCTGCTGCCTCTGATTTGCCGTGTGTCACACTTCAGGAGACAGGTAGGGTGAACACACAGGGCTTATTTTGCGGGGGGAGGGGGGGCACTTGCCAGGGATTAACCCCAGCAATTAATTTCAGGAGGAGCTGAGCCCTAGGAAATGCTCCCACTAGGGAGTATGCATCCCAAGATGTGAAAGGTCAATATTAGCCATTTCAGTGTTGGAAAGAAAGCCAGAATGAAAGCCAGAAAAAGACTGGATTGTTTTATCTGGCTTTCGTTATTGACTTTCAGACCCCATTCCCTGCACTGGTCGTTGTATCGATGACTCCTAATTATATTCATCTGTAGAGAGGTGGGGTGATCCAGTGGCTGGGTTGCTAGCTGGAGACTAGAGTTCGGTTCCCTGCTCTGACAAGCTCTGAGCCAGGAGACATGGCTTATGGAGCAGACTTGGGCCCCAGCAATTCATTTTTTTACAAATGGATACTGTGAACGCACCTTCTTGGGACAGTGCCAAAGAGTCCAGACTCTGGCAGTTCTGCTCCCTACTGAGCAGGGAGCTTGCAGCACAGCATGTATCTTATACATGTGTCAGATACATGTATACATGTATACATACATGTATGTATACATGTATCAGGCTTATAGCATAGGCAGGGTGCAGCTCCTGAGCCCCACCCATTAGCTGATAGGCAGGGAGCATTGGAGCAGCTGACATGTTTTGTCCAAGGCAGCAAAATAACTTGGGCTGGCCCTAGAATCTTGGTGGCAAATCACTTAACTAGAGCTGGATCCAGGCTACATGGGATCCATGAATGAATCTTAAATGGCACCATGAGTGTGAGAAGCATTGGTGTACAGGCCCACAGAGCCTCAAAGGCAGCAAGCTCCGGCCTATGGCGGGGCCATGGCAATTCAGGAAGGGGTCTCCATACATGGGCCCAATGAATAAGCAAGAAATAATAATGATATACTTTTAACATTAGCTTCATCTCAGCTGCTTTGTATCTCTCCTGAGCTTCGGGCAGCTTTAAAGAACTGGATTTTCCTCAGATGCTGCCATGTCATAGCATCATCTAGGATGAGAAGGATCTTCAGAAATGCAATTTTCTCTTCTTCCTCCAGACGTATCTGAGACTACCAATTTGTTTTTAACCACAGATCCCAGCATGAATGCAGTTCGATAGCATATAAATCTGTGATGAATTGTAGGTGATGAATTGGATGAACTGTCACAAATCAGCGTGACCCTGGAGGAGGTTCTAGAGCAAATTAACAAGCTTAATATGAACAAATCACCAGGGCCAGATGGTATTCACCCCAGAGTTCTGAAGGAACTCAAATGTGAAATTGCAAACCTACTAGTAGTAATTTGTAACCTAACGTTGGCATCTGGCACTGTACCTGAGGACTGGAGGGTGGCAAATGTAACCCCAATATTTAAAAAGGGTTCCAGAGGTGATCCTGGAAACTACAGACCGGTAAGCTTGACGTCTGTGCCGGGCAAAATGGTGGAAACTATCATTAAGAACAGAATCACTGGGCATATTGATAAACATGGCTTAATGGCAAAGAGTCAGCATGGATTTAGCAAAGGGAAGTCATGCCTCACTAATCTCTTGGAATTCTTTGAGGGCGTAAACAAGCATGTGGACAGGGGAGACCCAGCAGATATAGTGTACCTGGATTTCCAGAAAGCTTTTGATAAGGTCCCACATAAACGACTCTTGAGAAAATTAAAAAGTCATGGGATAGGAGGTAGTGTTTTGCTATGGATTGGTAACTGGTTAAAGGATAGGAAGCAAAGAGTGGGACTAAATGGCCAGTTTTCACAATGGAGGGATGTAAAAAGTGGTGTGCCCCAAGGATCTGTACTGGGACCAGTTCTTTTCAATGTATTCATTAATGATCTGGAAAAGGGTGTTAAGAGTGAGGTGATCAAATTTGCAGATGACACCAAGTTATTCAGAGTAGTCAGAACACGAGCAGACTGTGAGGAGCTGCAGCAAGATCTTACAAGACTGGGTGCCTGGGCATCTAAATGGCAGATGAGATTTAATGTGGACAAGTGCAAAGTGATGCACATTGGGAAAAATAATCCAAATTATGAGTACACAATGCTGGGTACTAAGCTAGGAGTTACCACTCAGGAAAAGGATCTGGGAGTGATTGTGGATAATACACTGAAATCCTCAGCCCAGTGTGCCGCAGCGGTCAAAAAAGCAAATAGAATGTTAGGAATTATTCGCAAGGGAATAGAGAATAAAACTGAGGATGTCATAATGCCTCTATACAAATCAATGGTGCGACCGCACCTTGAATATTGTGTGCAGTTCTGGTCGCCCCATCTCAAAAAAGACATAGCGGAACTAGAAAAGGTACAGAGAAGGGCAACAAAAATGATCCAGGGTATGGAACAGCACCCGTATGAGGAGAGGCTTGATAGGTTGGGGCTCTTCAGCTTGGAAAAGAGACGGCTGAGAGGAGATATGATAGAGGTCTATAAAATCATGAGTGGTGTGGAACTTGTAAACAGGGAACGGTTATTTACCCTCTCAACTAGTACTAAAACTAGGGGACACTCCATGAAACTCACAGGTGGCAGAGTAAAAACAGACAAAAGAAAGTATTTTTTCACTCAGCGTACAATTAGGTTGTGGAATTTACTGCCAGGGGAGGTGCTCAAGGCCAGCAGTATAGCTGAGTTTAAAAGAGGTTTGAACAAGTTTCTGGAAGATAGTTCCATTAGCAGCAATTAGCCAGATAGGATTGGGGAACAAAACCCTTTACTGTCAGGAGCCTGGGGATGACCCACAGGGAATGGATAGCATGGTGACCTGTCGGGTGCTTCTCCCAGGCCCCCATGATTGGCCACTGTCAGAGGCAGGATGCTGGGCTCGATGGTCTGACCCAGTATGGCACTTCTTATGTTCTTATGTTCTTATTGTTGCAGAGTAATAACTGATTCGCAATCAGTAAGGACAAATGCAGCTGAAGGTTTAAAAACAGAACTTTACTTAAGCTTTCTCAGACACAGATCCTTAGTTGCATCTAACTGGTAGTAAGACAAAATGGAGACTGAGACAATGAGAGAGAAGGGAAGAAGGAGTGGTTACACAAAGGAATTCAGTGTAAAACCCCATCTCCCTTCCATGTACGCATAAACTTAGCAGCACCATCTGGTGGCTCTATAGTCAATTACTGTTCTTAATACAGCAGGCATTAACTTATGGATGTTGCATATACCAACACTTATGTCAAGCATAACACATGGGTCAATGTAATATTTTGAGGTCAGGTCAGTAAAAAAGCATTTTATTGTCCAGAGATTTTCTGTACTCTGCATGCAATAATCTAAATCTATTTATCCCTGACTGAGGCTGCTTCTACACAAACACAGTTATCCCGGTATTAACTGCAATTCCGGGATGACACAGCTGTCTACACGATCATTAATGTTCAGGGATAAGCACTGTCCTGGGATTGCAGTGTAGATACTTAGGCCACTTCCAGATGAGTGCAGGGGGTGTTTCTGGAAGCAGAAATTGCGTTAGGAGCGATCCCGGGAAGCACCACTCATGTGCGGGGGGTGGGTGGGGAGTGTAGGCCATTTCTAGCATGATTTCCATCACACATTGCAGAGGTCAAAAATCCAGCCCTGCAATGTGTGATGGAAATCACACTAGAAACGGGCTAACACCTCCACCCCCCACCCACCCCACCCCACACACACACAAGTGGAGCTTCCCATGATCTCCGATCCCGGAAGTTTCCCTGCCCCCCGTGCTCATCTGCAAGTGGCCCTTAGACAGCTTGTACACAAAAGTGGGGGAACCTCCAGAAGCAGAGATCACGGTAGGAGGCAGCACAGGAAGCTCTGCTCGTGTGCGGGGGAGGGGGTAGCCCATTTCTAGTGTGATTTCCTTCACGCATTGCAGAACTCAAAAATCCAGCCCTGTAATGTGAGGGAAATTGCACTAGAAATGGGCTAACCTTCCTGCACCACCCCCACCACCACCACCACCACCCCACACACAAGCAGAGCTTCCTGCAACGCCTCCTGCCATGAACTCTGCTTCCAGAAGTTCCCCGCCCACCGCTCTTGTGTGCAAGCGGCCTTATACCAGTATATGGGTCACAAGTACTGCTCGTATGTGTGAGGGGGACATCACAGCATGTAATCTGCACAATCCATACAGAGAAGGCGTAAATATACAAAAATGCATAAAGGTATACATTAAGAACAACTCTGTATTTGCTTCTTATTACAACTCTTCAGCTATGAGTCCTAGATGCTTCTTCATACCTCCCAGTCATCCGTATTTAGGAGCGACAGTCCCTCTTTGGGTGCTGAATCCTACTGTCCCTCTTTAGATCCTGGATGGGTCTAAAATGGATCTGATATTGTATAGTTTATGGCTATTGTTTTATGTATAGCTTTTAGCTTATGACTATTGTTACCAGTTCTACCTCTTCTGTCAGACCTTCTCTGACTACTCACCACTGTCCTCCCACCCCACCCCACCCCAGGGTGCAGCGCAGTTGAATTTCTGCACCTTGGGGAACTTCAACCAAGAGGAGAATGCCTCTGCTAGAACAATGGTCTTGTCATCAATGATCTGGGATGCAAATTGCAAGAGGGGATTCTAGGGATGTGCATTTGTTTTAGTTAATATTAATAACTAAAACAAAAAAGTCATTTTAGTTAGTACAATAACTAAAACGAATGGGTTAATAACTAAAAACAAATGAATGTTAGTATTAGTTATTAGCTTTGCTCTGCTGCACGCAAGGCTAGAGCACATGCCGTAGCTCCAGCCTGTCTGTGCCTTGCGTTAAACAGGAGTTCAGAAGGGGGGTGGGGAACCATGAGTGCAGTTGTGGTTCAAAGGCATCAGATTCCCCTGCAACCAAAACCCCGGCCCGAGGCCATTTATGCGATCGATGGTTCGCCCCTCATCTCGGGGCCTGTGGTATCATGCCCCCGGGGGGTTCAGGGTGTAATTGAGGACCACCACGAGGCCCTAAGTCTGGACATAGTGCATACCCCAGCATTTCCTGTAGTGCTTGGTCTTCCCTGGTTGACAACCCACAACCCCTCCATAGACTGGAGTCAAAAGACCATGTGACTTAACTCCCCACATTGTCAAAAACAATGTGTACTTCCCTGTCCTAAGATGGGAGTCCTAGCGGGAACCCAGGGGTTGTGGGGAATTACCCCAGGAACCATACCCCCTGATTATCAGGACCTTGCAGACATCTTCCAGGAACAAGAATCCTTGGAGTTACCCCCGCATCGCAGTTATGACTGCATTATTGATCTCCTTCCTAACACCTCGCCGCCTTACAGAAGGATTTATGCCCTGTCGGGGCCCAAATTACATACGCTGAAGGAATATATCAATGCAAATCTGGCGAAAGGGTTTATCCAGCCCTCCGTCTCCCCAGGTGGAGCACCATTGTTTTTCGTACCAAAAAAGGATGGGGGCCTGCTGCCCTGTATCGATTACTATCAAGAATTGGTACCCCCTGCCGCTCGCTCATTCCTGAATTGCTCGACAGGCTACAAGGGGTGCGAATCTTCACGAAGTTGGATTTGCGGGGAGCGTATAACCTATTGCGGATAAGGGAAGGGGACGAATGGAAGACTGCTTTCCGTACCAGATATGGGCACTTTGAGTACCGTGTCATGCCCATGGACTAGCAAATGCACCGGCTGCGTTTCAGCATTTGATCAACGACATTTTTCGCGATATCTTAGACCAATACATCATCGCCTAACTTGATGACATTCTGGTATTTTCCCAAACCCCAGAAGAGCATGTGCAACATGTGCGCACAGTCCTACTACGACTCCAAAAACATCGGTTGTACTGTAAATTATCGAAGTGCACCTTTCACCAACATATGGTCCGTTTCTTGAGATTCATCATCTCCCCAGATGGCAGACAGATGGACCCTACTAAGGTGACCGCTATTGAAGTCTGGCCTGCCCCGCAAGCTGTAAAGTCTATGCAACGGTTCTTAGGGAGTGCCAACTACTACAGGCAGTATATCCCGAAATATGCCCATCTTACAGCACCTCTGACCAGGCTCCTTAAGAAAGGACAGTTGTACCTATGGGGGCCAGAACAGCAACACGTCTTTGACCAACTAAAGGCAGCCTTCATGGCAGCACTGGTCTTGCAGCATCCTGACTTCACAGCTCCCTTTGTCATTGAAACAGATGCATCCAGTACAGCCCTTGGGGCAGTACTATCTCAAACACCCCTGGGCACGTCGGAACGCAGACCCTGTGCCTTCTATTCCAGGCAACTCAACCCCGCGGAGAAGAACTATACCATTTTAGACCGGGAGCTCCTAGCCATAAAGGTGGCTTTTGAAAACTGGAGGCATTATCTAGAAGGTGCAGAGCACCCCATCCAGGTGATCACAGACCATAAAAATTTAACGTTTTTCCAAACAACTTGAATCCTGAATGCACGTCATGCGCATTGGGCGCTTTTCTTCGCGCGCTTCTGTTTCCACATCATCTATTGGCGCAGCAAGCAAAATATTGTTGCGGATGCCCTCTCACACTACTATGATACCCCAGGGGGGCCAACAACACAGGGAGAACCCATCCTCGCACCAAGGGTGTTTGCCGCGGTTGGGATCTCCCTGACGCAACTACAAAGACTAACGCACAATGCCCCCTCCGTGCGGGACTTAGCAGACATACAGAGCCCTTCGGGGCTATACCTGCACCAAGGAGCTGTCATCGTGCCCCCAGAGGCCCGACAACAAATACTATGGAGTCACCATGACACTCCACTGGCAGGGCACCCGGGGCAACATCGTACCTTCAAGCTGATCAAACGACACTTCTGGTGGTCTACCATGTGCCAGGATGTAAAGAATTATGTTCAAGGGTGTGTAGTATGCAATTGGATTAAAGTACCCCGTCAAAGAGCCACTGGGCTTTTACAACTTTCGCCCTTACCAAAAGGACTGTGGCAGCATATTAATTTGACTTTATTGTCGAACTCCCAAACTCGCAAGGGTATAATACTATCCTCGTTGTGTGCGACCAGTTTACCAAGTTGGGACATTTCATTCCCTGCAAGGGATTACCCACGTCGCAAGCTACGGCTAGCCTAGTCCTCCACCATGTAGTAAAATTACATGGACTCCCCACCACTATTATTCTGGGCCGAAGAACACAATTCGTAGCCCGCTTTTGGAGGGCCTTGTTCACAGTGGTGGGAGTTAAATTAGCTCCCACCACAGCCTATCATCCACAAGCAAATGGGCAGGTCGAAAGAGCCAGCCAGTCAGTGGAGCAATATTTGCGGTGTTATGTGGATTATCTCCAGATGGATTGGTCGACACTCCACTCCCTTGCAGAATTTGTGTTTAACAACGCCCCCAATGCTCCATCGGTACCTCCCCTTTTCACGTCTCCTATGGTTATTACCCCCGATTGACCCTCCCAGAACTTCCCGCAGTTGAGGTTCCCCGCCACGAGAGCTCTATTACGACGTCTTCATGAATGCCATACCCATGCCCTCACTATGTTACGAGATTCCCGCCAACAGTACAAGAAGCAAGCCGATAAAAAACGACAGGAGGCACCGCCATTTCAGATCGGCGACATGGTTTGGGTAGACTGCCGCCACTATCCTTCCTGCCGACCTTCAGCCAATAAATATTTTGGACCCTTCCCCATTTCCCAACAGATCAATCCTGTTACGTATCATGTTACCCTTCCTTCACAACTCCGTATTCATCCTGTGTTCCATGTCTCCCTTCTGAAGCCATGTCGACCAGCCCTCTTCCCGCTCCCGCCATCCCCTGCACCCATCTGTGACATTCCGGGCTCGCCCGAATTTGAGGTACAGGCGATCCTGGATGCCAAACTTTGGCGAGGCATCCTCTACTATTTAATAGACTGGAAGGGATACGATGCCTCTGAACGTTCTTGGGAACCAGCAGCTGCAGTGCATGCCCCTCTATTAGTTCGGCGCTTCCACTTATGCTATCCTTCCAAACCCCGTCCCCATGGCCGGGGTGGGGGTGCTATCAGGGATTACCACCACCGCAGGTGGCCTAGGCGCCGTGGCGGCAAGCACCCACAAAGAAGAGGACAGCAGGCAGAGGCCACGCCCCCTGCAAGCGTCAGGCAGCAGCCAGATGCAGCACCACGCTTAGAGGGGAAGGCCCCGGGGGACATGCCCCCAGGAAATGTAGAGCAACGCGGGGATGTAAGCATGCATCCCCGCGCTCAGAAACCTAGCCAAATGAGGCCCCAGGCAACACAGGTGGATGCAGGGGTGGGGCAGCTAGAAACAAGATGCTGCTCAGCACAGCTGCAGGTGCAGGGGGGCGGGGGCCCCTCGATATAAGAACAGTCAGAGGTCTCACACACTGCCGGTGATCAGCAGTGCTGTGGGACTGACCCCGAGCGTTGTGGAGGAGCAAGCGAAGCTAAGTACTATTGTGGAGTGTCTTAGTATAAGAGTTGGTGTGTAGAGTGAAAGAGGGTGAAAGGGTGAGTGTAAGGACTGAGTGTTATTATTTGTGTTTGCGTGGTGGGCATCCCTGAATTCCCTAATCCCCTCCAGGGCTCCCCCAACCTTCCCCTAGGGACCCCTCGTAGCCCTACCCTCTCCCCCCTGGATCCCTACCCATTCATTCCCCACTACATCTGCACTTCCCCTTCCCCAAACAGCGTGCAAGTGAGGGTGGTGGGTGTGGGTATTACAGGTGGGTTTGGGACTGGGTGCAGGGGCTTCACACAGGGCCTGTTGGTTTCAGAACCCCAATGATGAAGGCCCATATCCCATTAGGGACTTTCGGCCACCTTTTATCCTGAAGGGAAGTTATTCCTTCGTGGCGGAGCCCCGTGCGAGTGGCAGACCGCGTGGGGTGTGCGTGGAGAGCTGGGTCTGTGGGACATCCCCTGGTAGTTCCCCCAACCCATAACACCCCCACTTAAAAGCATTAAAACCCCAAAGCCCTCAAATCCTCCCACTGAATACCACCTCCTCAAACTCCCAACCTTTCGCCCCAGCCCCTCACGCCCCACTAAGGGTCACGCCTAAGGACCCTTTGGCGCAGCCCTTAGGCACGCGCCTGTGGCACGCACCTGCAGCAGCCCTGACAAGCACACTGCTCTAAGCCACCGTCAGGCCGGAAACCCCGCCCTGAGGCCGCTGGGGGGAACCTCTGGCCCCGCCCCCTCTCACTCTGCCATGGGGAGGGGGAGAAGCACCAACAGAAAGGGTTGGAAGGAACTGTCATTCTGAGGGGACAGTGCTTTTTATACTACAGGAGCTCAAGACCATCATGTGGTCTATTATTTGAATATGGTGAGCATGCACAACTCAGTTGTGAGAATGTTTGGAGCCATCTTGAAGATCCTTCTTTACAAGGCAACAACCTTCTGATCACTCACATGGGGAGGAGTTGTTTATAAACAAACAGCTTTATCTCCCAGTCCAATCCATGTTCCAGTGTCCTGCTGCAGCACTACTAGCAGGCAGATGGCAGAGGCAGGTGAGAGATGGGGACAGAAGGCAGCAGGTTCGGCTGCGAGCAGCAGCCTCCGTGCAGAGAGAAAAGGGAGGGGGAGAAACAGGGCAAGGTGGTGCCGTCGCCAGGATTGCCGCCCCCCAGAAAACACCGCCCAAGGCCCGGGTCTAGGGGGCCTGCCCCTAAGTCTGGGCCTGACTAGACCTGGAATGATGACCCACAGCTTAGATCTCAGCAGCATACCCTCCAACAGTACCTTTCTGCACAATACAGTAACAAGTTTTGTTACCTTGTACCACTTTCCCAGAAGTGTAAGGTGTGTTCTGGGTTCAGCCGAAAAAAAGGATTGTTAGTACCTCATTAACTGAGCTGGAGAAAGAGCTGGTTGACTCTCTACCCTGACAGCTGTTATTTTTAACTCAGTCTAGGGGGGTGGGGCACCTTTTCTCACTTTAACAAGCTTGGGACAAGCACAGCTGTCAAAGAACAAAGAAAGGTAACACCCAGGCAGGAGGGAGCTGTGTGCCTGGGATCAAGATGAAAATTCAGAAAGGTAGGAGGGCTGTGAGTGTGTTTGTGAGATATTTCTTTAGTGTACAGAAGGAGACCGTCACTGCTTCCATCTGTTATCCTCTGTGTCTTTAAAACTAAAACTTTACAGCCATAGTCAGTGCACCCATATGAAATTGTTGACTTTTTAATAGGCTGACTTTCAACTTGACCCATCAGCCCTGTACCTACAAATCTATGTGTACACAGAGCGTCTCACACAGACAGGCTTTTTTCCCCCCAGCTCATTCCCAAAGTTAGTCCGTGGGCTATTACACATTTTCATAAACAAAAACATATGCAAATTGGGGGTGGCACGAAGTGTACTGATTTCTCTTCATCAAATAGTCAAATCAAATCAAAATTTATTGTCAGCCAAAGCTATCACAAGATCATCAAATATTACTTACACCTGACCCATTTCTCCAGGGTGTGGCCCCAGAGGGAGAGGGTTCCCAGAAGCCTGGGCTGCAGGGGCTGTGTTGGATGTTTGCTTGGAACCAGCTCAGTGGAGGGGGCTAATTGCTTACACCTGACCCTCTTTGCGCACAGGCATTCCTCCAGGGGGTGGCCCCCAGAGGACACTGGCCTGAAGGGTGACACACAAAGGGCATTGGCCATTTGTGCTGCCATTCGTCGGATGGACATGGCGGTGGCGCCCAGGCCCCTTGTTTGAAGACCACTTGGACTCCCCTGATTCTTTGCCATTTACCTGTTTTGTGACTGAGGAGCCTGGGTTTTCCACCCTGCTCCTTCCAGCGAGGAAGAAGGTGCAGGCTCCTGGAGCGGGAGCAAGCAGCTTTCTGATGCCGTTTTTGCTGTGGACAAGGCCCTTAGCAGGACCAGGAGGGACTGGGGGGGGAAGAGTCTGTTGCGGGGTAGGCAGAGGGCACTCACTGCACATTTACAGGTTCTGGGGGTAAAGGGAGGGAGTGGGAGTATCCTGGACCCCCGTGAGAGCGGGTTACAAGGAGGGACTGGGTTGGGGGGGGGGCTTCCCCTTGGTGTGAGGGGGAGGGATGCCCTGGGGGGGTAGGTAATGTCCCTCCCCTGTGAGAGGGGGTCTCTCTCACCAGTCTGGCAGGACACCCTGGAGGAGGGGGGTCCATGGGGGGAGGGCCATGGGGGTGC
>QEPC01013938.1:3206184-3229896 GCA_003113815.1 Sphenodon punctatus
CACTCTCCTGAGTTCATAGATGCATTACACGGGCCTCTTCAAAGGACCTTGTGGGTTCAGGGAGGCTGGAACCTTCGGTTCCAGCCACCCTGACCCACAAGAAGAATCCAACAAAGTAAAGCATAAGGACCTTCCGGGTTCAGGGGGGCGGGAACCTTTGGTTCCCGCCTCCCTGACCCAGAAGCATTACCCCCTTCTACGTCACTTCCGCTTACCCACGTCACTTCCGTCCCAAGGTGGGACTTCCGGAGCCACGTCACTTCCATCCTAAGGCGGGACTTCCGGTGACGTAGACCTGTCAAACTGATAACGATCAATTTGATGACTAGTGTCCCCCTTACTACTCACGTGCTTGGCTTGGTTACATCACAAATGATGGCTGGTTGGTCCATGTGGTGAGGATATGACTACACAGGCCTCAGGTAACAGATTGTACTGGATGGAGGGTATCAGCAGGAATTAGATGAGGGGAGTGAGACATCGGGGAGGGCAGAGCGGAAGAGGTGGGTCTTGAGAAAGGATTTGCAGGTACAAAGGGAGGGGGCAAGGCGGATGTGGATAGGGAGGGTGGGCATGGCGGGCAGCTAGGGAGAAGGGACGAAGGCAGTTAGGAGAGCAGGGGAGGCATGGGAGGGTGAGAGGGGACAAAGGAGGAGCAGAGTTCACGGACTGGAGTACAGAGGGAAATTAGCGCAGAGAGGTAGGGGGGGAGCAAGGTTGTGAAGAGCTTTATAGGTGAAGACTAGGATCTTGTGCAGGATTCATTCAGGAAGGGGGAGTCAGTGAAGAGAGGAGAGATGGGGCTGCACGTGTTCGAAGTGACAGGCGAGGTGGATGACCCTGGCAGTAGAGTTTTGGACGGAGATAAGGGGAGAAAGGAGAGAGCAGGGGAGGCCAGTGAGAAGTAGGTTACAGTAATCGAGACGAGAGATGACCAGGGCATGAACAAGAGTTTTGGCAGAGGAGACAGAGAGAAAAGGGCAAATCTTAGCAATGTTATGGAAGGAGAAGTGACAGGATTTGGCAACAGAGTCAATGTATGGTTTAAAAGAAAGGGATGAGTCAAAGATGAAGCCTAAGCTATGGGCTTGGGGGACGGGAAAGATGGTGACCCCATCGATGAGGATCGACAGGGAAGAGGGAGAGGAAGGATGAGGGGGGAAGATAAGGAGTTCAGTTGTAGCCATGTTGAGTTTGAGTTGACGTTGAGACATCCAGGACTGTCAGAGAGACAGCTGGTGAGGCGAGCGTAAATAGATGGAGAGAGAGAGGGAGTAAGAGATACAGTTGAGTGTCATCAGCGTAGAGGTGATACTGGAAGCCATGGGAGGCAATGAGTTTGCCATGGGGCAGGGTATAGGTAGAGAAGAGAAGAAGGTCAAGGACAGAACCTTGGGGAACACCAACCAAGAGTGGAAGGGAGGAGGAAGTGGAGTTGGCAAGAGACACATTGAAGGAGCGGTCAGAGAGGTAGGAGGAGAACCAGTCAAGGACAGAGCAACGGAAGCCAAGGGAGTGAAGTGAATCCAGTAAGAGTGAGTGGTCAACAGTATGAAAGGCAGCAGAGAGGTCAAGGGGGACAAGAATGGAATAGAGGCGATTAGATTTAGCCACAAGAAGATCGTTGGTGATCTTAGCGAGAGCAGTTTCAGTAGAGTGAAGGGGGCGAAAGCCAGATTGGAGGGTGTCAAGGGAGGAGTTGGTAGAGAGGAAGTTGAGGCAGCAGGAGTAGACAACACATTCAAGAAGTTTGGAAGCAAAAGGAAGGAGTGAGACAGGATGGTAGCTCGAAGGGTCAGAGGGGTCAAGAGTGGACTTTTTGAGGATAGGAGAGACAGTGGTGTGCTTGAAGGCAGATGAGAAGGAGCCAGTAGAGAGGGAGAGGTTGATGATGTGCAGGAGGGAAGGGGCAACAGTGGAAACAATGGAGATCAGGAGGCGGGAGGGGATGGGGTGAAGGGGGCAAGTGGAAGGGTTGGAGGAGGAGAGCAAGGAGGAGATTTCCTCAAGGGAGGTGGGAGGGAAGGATGACAGAGGAGAAGGAGGGGAAGGAGGTAGAGGGGAGGGAGTAGGAAGAGGAGGGGAGGGAGTAGGAAGAGGAGAGAAGTGGGAAGCGATGTCAAAGCGATTATTTCCTTCGGACCCTACTCCTGGCGCACGTCTGCCCCCCAAAAGGTGTGGAACCGGTTAAATTGGTTCACCCTTGGAGACTTATGGAACTGGAATGGTTCTGGAATGCTCTTGGGGAAATACCCTCTGATCTCTATGCTCGGCCACTCGATGACCTCGTTAGGTTTTGGAACACCTGGCTATCTGAGGCCATTGACCAGGCAGCTCCCAAGCGTCCGCTTCCCAAACATCATAGCCGCAGGTCCCCATGGTTTACAGAGGACCAATGGCAGTTAAAACGTATGGGGAGGTGGTTAGACCGACGATGGCGTTATACTCATGCTGAAGATGACAGTTTGCGGCATAGAGCCAGTTTGAAAGCCTATGCGGTGGCTGTGCGGGCGGCAAAAAAGAAGTTATTTGCTGTCATCATAGCGTCTGCGAAATCTTGCCCGGCAGAGCTCTTTCAGGTGGTGAAGGGGTTGCTCAGTCCAGCCTCCCTCCAACTGGAAGTGGAGGTTTCCGAGGCCCGCTGTAATAGGTTTATTGATTTTTTTTCGTGTGCAAAATCGCTCACATTCATCATGACTTTGCCACTACAGTTGATACTGTTGGGGAACCAGAGGCTGTGAATGCTCCCAGCTTGTCCTGTTTTGTGGGATCAATTTTGGTCGGTGACCCCTGCCAATGTGGGGGATGTCCTGGGGGCTGTTAAGGCCGCAACATGTAAATTAGATCCTTGCCCGTCCTGGCTAGTTAAGGTCACATGGGAGATGTTGGGGTTGGTGCTGGCATGGGTTGTCAATGCCTCCCTTGAGAAGGGCAGGGTCTCTTAAGGAGGCTGTGGTGTGATCCTTGCTCAAAAAACCATCCCCTGATGCCGATGCCCTTGCCAGATACCGGCCTGTCTCTAACCTTCCCTTTTTAGGGAAGGTTATTGAGCAGGTGGTAGCCCAGCAGCTCCGGGACCATCTTGACCAGGTCGGTTTCCTGGACCCCTCACAGTCTGACTTTTGTTCGGGATATGGCACCAAGACTGTGCTTGTGGCCTTGGTCAATGACCTGCACCGAGCTTTAGACCAGGGGCAGTCGATCCTTCTGGTTTTGTTAGCTCTGTCAGCTGCTTTTGATATGGTTGACCATGAGTTGTTAGTGACTCAGCTGCGGAATTGTGCCGGGGTGTGCGGGATCGTTCTTGAATGGTTCCATTCATTCCTGGCAGGTATGACTCACCGTGTGGTCTTGGGTGACTGTACATCTCCCCAGGATCTCACATGTGGGGTCCTGCAGGGTTCTAGTCTGTCCCTCCCTCTCCTCCTGTTCAACGTGTATATGCAGCCTCTGGGCGAGGTCGTGAGAGGGTTTGGAGTGTGTTGTCATCAATATGCTGATGACACTCAACTCTGCCTCTTGTTTCCAGCAGACTCAAGCCCCGCAGTCTCGTTGCTTACCCGATGTCTGACAGCTGTGGGGGACTGGATGAGGGTGAGCCGCCTGAAGTTGAATCCCAGCAAGACGGAGGTGATATGGTGGGGAGGGCCGAGAGTGGAGGCCCCCATCATTGATGGGGTGTGCCCCATCTTGGTTCCTCACGTTCGTAGTCTGGGAGTGCTCCTTGATTCGAAGCTCTGCCTGGATGTCCATGTGGCAGCTGTGGCAAGGAGTGCATTTGCCAAATTACATCTGGTGTGATGGTTATGGCCATATGTCTCAGACTGCGACCTTGCCACCATCATCCATTCCTTCATCACCTCGAGGCTTGATTACTGTAATGCACTCTACGTGGGGCTATCCAAGGTGATGGTCTGGAGGCTGCAGCTGGTGCAGAATGCGGCGATCCATCTCCTGATGGGTACAAGCCACCGAGAGCACATAACACCAGTGCTCCATTCTCTGCACTGGTTGCTGGTTGCCTACCGGGCCCAATTCAAGGTGTTGGTGTTGACCTTTAAAGCCCTACAAGGCCTGGGCCCCACCTACCTGCAGGACTGCCTCACTCCCTGGGTTATGGAACGGCCATTGCGGTTGGCGGGGGGTGCCCTTTTGGAGGTCCCCCGTGTTTGGCGGGCTGCCATGCTGGAGAGGGCGTTCTCGGTCGCCGCACCTCTGTTGTGGAACTCCCTCCAGGCAGAGGTTTGTAATACTACTACTACTACTACTACTAATAGTAATAATAATAATAATAATCAATCATCATCATCAATCATCATCATCATCATCATCATCATCATAAAATATTGGAGGGTATGCAGCAGGTAATGTCTACCCAAGAGATATAACATATGACGGCTCTCCCATCCCAGTGCTGAAGAGCTGGCATTGTGCAGGCAAACAGAACAATGCTTCTGGAGGGACACGAAACCTCAGGGTCTGCTGTGTGCCAGAAGCCAGTCTCCTGAGAACTATGTAACTCCTAACACAGTCTCTCACCAGGCCCTTATCAGCTCAGACACTTCAGAATTCAGGCAAAGAAGCCAAAGTAATTTTTTGCTCTGTGCATTTAAAGCCAAAATAAATTTCCAGAGGGAAGGGAGTGCGGGGGTGGGGAGGGGTGTATGACAGGAGGAGGGCTTGGAGTGGAACAGAGAGTGGGTGTTTGAGGGCGTGTTCCTAAGCTCCATGAACTCTGTCTCCAAAGCTGCTCAGATGGATCAGCTGATGATGAAACCACACAATAAGTCATTGAGTTGTGGAGGGAAGACCTTGTCAGAACCAATGCTCTTTTGCTCCCCAAGGAACAAATATGCAGTTTCCATAAACATCCAAGATTATTATTGTTAGTTATTGCTATTGTTATAATTATTCATAAAATAAATAATAATAATAATAATAATAAATTGTATTTACTTATACTTGAAATGTTATTTACTTATATAATGTCAGCAATGTGCCCAGTGTGGCACAGTCACAATTAGAGATAGTTCCCTGCCCCAATAGGCTTACAATCTAGGACAGACAAGTGGAGAGACACACAGGGGGAGGCAGGAATACCTTCATGAAACTGAGAAGTTGCAGCAGGGGCATGTACTTAGCTCAGACAGTTACAAAAGAGGAGGGGGATTCCGAAGGATAAGATAGAACCATAAAAAAGCAATCTGAGGAGGTGGGGAGCTAGGATGAACCTGGCAGAAGAGGTAGGCTTTCAGGAAGACTGTGAAGGTTGGAAGGGAGGTATAGGGGGCAGCACAGTGACAGGACAGTTTGGGGAGCAGGAGATTCTGGGGTGGTGGCATTTCCTGTGACATAGTTGTGCTCACTTCCCTGAGCTTGCAGAGCATGAGGAAATGTTTAAGTAAAAAGCAGACTATATAGAAATATACAGTGTAAACGTTACTGGAAATGGCCCCTAATGAAAATGAAAAGGCAAAGGGAATGTGCTGTAAAATACACAAGAAACTTTACACTGTCAAATGGATTTGGAAGCTCCTGCAAAAATTAAACTAGTGTTTTGTTTTGCTTCACATAAGGTTGAATCTAAGTGCTGCACAAATCTTACGTCTGAGAAACTGTGCTCCTTAGGAAAGTAACACGTCTATTTAAAAAGTGGAAAGGTCAAGATGACACCAGAAAATGGGAAGTAAAATATGAAAGAGCAGATCTGACTGGAAAATTTACCAAGATACAGTATGTGGTAAACCAGAAAGAGAGAAGTAAGGCTGCTTCTGCTTGTAGCACTAGGGATGATCTGGCCAAAACTAACACCAGTGCTCCCTTAAAAAGTTGCAGAGTAATGGGGAGAAAACGGTGGTGGTTGTGAAGACCTACATGGTAACAGAAAGCTGTGACAATTATGCTTATTGGCTTGGGGGACTCCATGGTAACAGAATGCTGTGGTGATTGATTGTGAATGAGCAGCAGTCTAAGAACTCCATGGGAATGGGAAGCTGTGGTTGTTGTAAGTGAGCAGTAACCTGGAGGACCCCATGGTAATGCTGTGGCTGTTGTAAGTGAGCAGTGGCCATAGGGACCCCAAGGTAACCAGGACCGGCCTTAGGATTTGCGGTGCCTAGGGCAAAGATAAAATGCAGAGCCCTTGATGGCCCCTCCCCCTTGGAGGCAGCCTCTGCGGTGCCCTGTTCATGTTCACCACTGAGAGGGAGTGGTGCCCCCACAACCTGTCCTGGTGAAAATAGAGGCCACTGTGGGGGGCCTCAGAAAGATTGGGGCCTGGGGCGGTAGCCCCAGGTTGCCCTGTGGTAATGCTGGCCCTGATGGTAACAGAATGCTGTGGCAGTTATGAGTGAGCAGTGGCCGGGGGGGCTCCATGGTGACAGAGGGCATTTTTACACACGCGTTAAAGTTCCGGATTTTTCCATTTTCTGGGTTTACAAGTCTACAAGTAAGTTCCGGATTCATTTTTCACACACACACACACTGCCCTGAGGCAGTTCCTGGATGCATTCTTCACACAAACACTGCCCTGGGGCAGCCTAAAGTAGCCACAGCTGTAGATGTGACAGGTTGCCATGGAAACCAAGTGACCACAACTGCCTGGAGCAAAGCAGTTTACCAGGAGAACATTTTACACAAAAGTTCTGGGAGAAGTTCTACGCAGAAATTCAAAGATCTGGATGTTTAAGATCTGGGTGAGTGATTGACACCGCTTTTAAACAAGGTGCTGAAAAGTGCCTCCTGAGCCCCGCGTTGAGAGAAAAGCCGCGTGGGGCGTGTTTACACACTCCCCGCTCTGCCGGAAGTGACATGCTCCCCGTTGCCTCACTTTTCAGGCTTTCATAATGCACCTCTTCAAAGCACCACATTTCCCGCCACTGCCACTGCCGGCAACGGGGAGCACGTCACTTCTGGCAGCGTGAGGAGCGTGTAAACACTCCCCGCGTGGCTTTTCTCTCAACGCAGGGCTCAGGAGGCACTTTTCAGCACCTCGTTTAAAAGCAGTGTGAGATGCACAGAAAGTTTAGGATGTAACAGCAAACATCCAGGAGAAATGTGTGTGTAAAAACACTCAGAATGCTGCGGCCTGGGACTTTGAGTACAAAATGCACAGTAAATTGATACATTTCTGATGTACACATCATATATACCTATACTTTCTGCTTATGATTCAGATAGTTCACTGGCCACTTCATCAAGCTCTACAGACTCAGAGAAATGATCAGGGATCTGTGTTCACTGCATTTCCCCCATTCCCTGGAAAAGAAGCACAAAATGACATAGTCCTGAGGAAATAGTTGGGTATCTCAGCTGCTTTAAGCTAGCCAATGAAGCCTTCGCCCCTTGGAGAGTGAAAGAACATTCGTCTTTTCAAGCTTTTCCCCCCACAACTCTATGGCCTACTACATGGTTTCATCATCAGCTGATCCATCCAAAGTGCTTTAGAAATGGGAATCCAAGGAGCTTAGGAACACACCTCCCTACCCACCCCAAGATTCCCATTCTCTGCTCCACTCCAAACCCTCCTCTCACCTACCCCTGCTCCCTTCCCCCTTGAAGTTTATTTTTGGCTTTAGCACATAGTGAACATTTACTTTGGCTTCTTGGCCTGAATTCTGACGTGTCTGAGGTGATAAGAGCCAGGTGAGAGCTTTAGGAGTGAGTTACACACGGTTCCTAGGAAGACTGACTTCTGTCACGCAGCAGGCCCTGAGGTTTCCTGTCACTCCAAAAGCACTCCTGCCGCTCCAGAAATGGGTTTCTAGCAACCCACACCAAACCACTATATTAGCTCTTTGGCAGTGGCATGAGTGATTCACCACATGTAATATCTTCTGGGTGAAGATCTTGAGGTCCTGTGCTGTGGTTATATACTAATGAAGGGGGATCCCGCAGCTCATGGAGACAGATGGAAAGCAGAATTGAGGGAGCATTATACACTGTTGAGCCGATCCACCTCCAGAAAAGCCAGGGATGGCAATAACTGATAGGATAGTTGCAAATGTATTCATACCCTGTTATAGTGACATCCTTGTTTCCATAGAACCATTTCACTTTTTATGGAGGTTTAGGTATAATTAGAGATGAACTCACACGTAACACTGCTAGAATCAGATGTCCGCAGGGCCCCAGAAGGTGCATCATGGGTATTTTCAGACGTTACGAGACCACGCTCAACCACAGTCAATACCCTGTGGTGGGGAATGGCCTCGTAACATCTGTTGGGGAACTGGAAGTCCCCCCCCCCCAGATGTTTACCACAGTCAATCGCGGCGGGGAATCAGATTCACCACGCGATCAGAGGTCCTGCCTGGACCATCCCCGATTGCGTGGTGAATGAGATTCCCCCCCGTGATGAAGGGGGCAGTAACGTCTGTCCCCTGACCACAGCCCGGAATCCGCGACGGGATTCCAGGCCGTGGTCAATGCCGGGCGGGGGGGGGGCAGCCGGGCACCAGCCCGTCTCCTGGAGGAAGGGCGGCCAGGGCAATGTGGGGGGACGGGGCTGTGCGGCCACACGTTCCGCCGCGCAGGCCCACCCCCTCCCCGGATTCCCCGCCGGGAGCGGTCACCGCGTCTGTTAGCCCATGACGCGGTGGCCCCGGCGTGGAATCAAAGGGTTGTTTCCGTGCTGGGGCCAATCAGCCCCATCACGTCTGAAAATACCCAATGAGCCTCAGATGAGCCCTGGATTGCTATTGCGTGTGAGTGAGGCAAATCAAGTTCTAGCTCCGCTTTAAACTCGGATCTGATTATTAGATCAGATAGTCAGATCCAAGTTTAAAGCAGGGCTGGAACTCAGGTTGCCTCACTCACACGCAACAGTGAGCTGGGGCTTATTTATTTTATTTAAATTTGATAACCTGCCCCCTCCTGCCAAGGCAACTCGGGGTGACGTACAATAAAATATAAAAATAAATACAAATGCAATAAAAACAGATTTTAAAATATACAAAATACAACAGTCACCAAAAAACCCACCCCAACCCATCCCCTACCATTCTCCCCCACCAAAAGCCTGGCAGGATAACCAGGTTTTACATTGATGCCTGAGAGAGAGGAGATCCAGGGACAAATGGACCCCTGCCAGGAGGGAGTTCCACAAACGAGGTGCCACGGCCGAAAATGCCCTCTCCAGCGTGGCCCCTTGCTGAACATGGAGGACCTCCAAAAAGGCGCTCCTGGCTGACCGCAGAGGCTGCTCCAAGACTCCGGGGGGGAGGCGGTCCCACAGGTAGATGGGGCCAAGGCCATGTAGGGCTTCATAGGCAAGCTCCAACACCTTGAATCAGCCCCGGAAGGCTATACGCAGCCAGTGCAGCAAACGGAGCACTGGTGTTATGTGCTCCCAGCGACCTGTCCCCATAAGAAGGCAGGCCACCATGTTCTGCACCAGTTTCAGCCTCCGAACCGTCACCAAGGGTAGCCCCATGTAGAGCACATTACAGTAATCAAGCCTCGAGGTGATGAAGGCATGGATGATGGTGGCCAGGTCACAGTCTGAGCAGATGTAATTTACAAAACACGCTCCTTGCCACAGCTGCCACTTGGACATCCAGGCGGAGCTGCATGTCAAGGAGCTTGCCCAGACCAGGAACCTGAGGAACCAAAGCCGGGCGCACCCTGGAGGGCCTCCACACCCTCAGCTCTCCCCACCAGCATCACCTCTATCTTGTCAGGATTCAGCTTCAGGCGGCTCACCCTCATTTAGCCCCCCACAGCTGCCAAAAACCGGGTAAGCAATGAGACTGCCGGGCCTGGGTCTGCTGAAAATGAGGTAGAGCTGGATACAGTTTACGGGGCCCCGCAGACTCGGATTCCAGCAGTTGTGTGTTATTTCACCCTAGGCCATCACAGTACATAGAAAAGGAGGGAGTGCTGGAAAAGGAGGATGGAAGGGCATAGCCATAATGCTTTCTCTCCCCACAAAATTACTTGAACAGCATTACTGAAATCCAACACCTCTAATGTTATCAGAAGTTAAATGTAAAGTTCTTACATGAGGAGTAAATGTGTTTGCCTTGTATGATGCAAACATGGGCATGTGGTAATGTGGGCTACAGTGCCACCTAGTGGTAATAAATTCCTTTGCAGGTTAGCTTTCTCTGCCGAACAGGCACTAGCCCCTGTAACTGGATACAGTTAATTTCACTTCACTTAATTGGGGCGCTAATAATCAGAGCACCTGTTTAAATGCGACATGATTCTGGGAGCATTTGTTCCCAATGCCATATTTGTGACTTTGTCTGCTGTTTAAGTCAGATGGCCACTTATTCAGAATCAGACTATTTATACTGCATCTGATAGAGGGCGCTTTAGACGAGACAAATCACGCGAAAATTACGCATTATATGTGCCAGATTCCGTGATCGTCTAAAACCAGATTGCACTTTCTATGCAGAAATTTCCTCATGTTGGTGTGCATTTTAAATACCTCGATCTCGAGGTGTTTAACATGCGCTTGTTAGAAATCGCGCATTTAGACGCTGATTTAAATGCGTTAGCATGTTTAAATATATAACGCACATTAAAAGCAGTGAAAAAAGGGGAAATTTAAAAACTGGATTGGGGATGCCAGCGCCTGCCATTTTATCCATGCATTTGCACCGGGATGAGCCCACGGTGCTCTGGGTGCGGCCGGAGGTGAGCTTGGCTCTGTTCCCTTCCTTTTTGTTTTTGTAGAAGGTGGGTACGGTCGCATGGCTATTACCTTGCGGTGCGAGATCACCACGTACACGTTTCTTTTTCAGGGGTTTGGGCCCAGAAAGGGGCTTTACTGTCTACTTGAAGCCTGATGTCTTGGGGCCTTCACTGTGGCTGTAGAGCCGCCACCATGCATGGCTATTGGGGGACATGGGGAAAGAGCTGTGGGTGGCCACGGGATAAGAGCTGTGGGGGTCACAGCGGTCAGAGCTGTGGGGGGGTCGGAGCTACACCCTGGTGACAACGCTGTAGTATGGGCACATGCCCGTTGCACGGAGCTGGGGGGTGGGGGATGCACGGGTCAGGGGCTGTGGATGGGCATGGGCCAGGAGGTGTGCTTTCAGGGGGGGAATATGGACCATAGGGGTGGAGCTGTGTTTGTGGCTCTGGCACTGGGCAATGAAGTGTGTGGGGTGACCATTGGCCCTGGTGCTATGGTGGAGGCATTGGCCATGGGCCTGCAGCTGTGGTGGGGGCATGGGGCCCAGATTCAGGAACTGTGGTTGGGGGGCTTGGTCCAGGAGCTATGAGTGGGCATGACCCAGGAACAATGGGGGGGGGGGCAGGCTGGGTGCGGCATGCAACCAGATCTGGGGGTAGAGTATGGCCCATGATGGGAGCATGGGTGGGGGGAGATTGGCTCGGAGTTAGGGAGGATGTGCAATGAGCTGTGGGTTGGCATGGGCCAGGAGGACGTGTGCGGGGAGGATGGCATAGCCTCTGGTGTGGAAGTAGTGGGTGGAGGAGGGCACATGCCCTGTGGCAGGAGCTTTGCCGGGGTGGGGTGGGGGCATGTCAGTAGTTGTGTGCAGGCATGGGCCAGGACCTACGGTGGTCGGGTGCTGTCCACCATCGGGGAGAGGGAGGTACGGGCCCTGTGGTAGTTGGTTTGGGGCATCAGGACCTGATGGTGGTCATGGGAGACAACCGGTTGGGGGGGGGAGGAGTATGGTCTTTGTGGGAGATCTGTGGTGGGACACTCACCCTTGGCCAAGATCTTGGGCGGGGGGCGGGAATGGACTTGCTGCTTTAGGGGATGTCCATTTGCCATGGGCCTTGAGCTTCAGGGTGTGGGTGGGCCAGGAGCTGTGGGCAGGCACGGACAAGGACCTGTGCTGGGGGGGGGCATCACCCCCAGGGGGGAGCATAGGGGGAAATGGGCCATGTGCAAGGTGCTTGGGGAGGTGCGGAAGGGTCAGGAAGGGGGCTGGCATGGGCATGGAGCTGTGGTGGGGGCATGGGGGCCCTTGGTGCCATAGTTGTGGTTTGCCCAACATGGGCCATTGTGGTGGAACTGGGTGGGGTGGGGCTGGGGACATACATTTCGGACCAAAGACATGGTGGACTACATGTGGGTGGTAGTTATGGAGTAAGTGCTGTGGAGCACATGGGGACAATGTCCTGGGGTGGCATTGGTGGAAGTATTATTGGCCCACTGCCATGAGCAAATGGGGCTGGAGCTCTATGGGAAATTATGCACTGTCTGGCTTGTCTTTGGGGGGCCATGGGGCCATTACTATAGAGTACTTGCAATGGGGCCTATTTGCTTACATTGCCAACAGCATTCTTGAAACCACCAAAAGACATTTTTAAATGGACACAGTCTCAAGGAGCAGTTTTAATGCGGTTTCACGCAATCGCTTTGTGCCTACCCATTGTGTGTGTGCTTAACGCCACAATTTTTTAATTCTTTGCAGGTGTGCAAGAGGCTTGTCTCCCCCGCGGCTGCTGTTTGCCAAGAGGACAGGGGATCCCACTGACAAGCTCTTTCGTCAGCTTGTGAATTGCTCTGTGTGTGTGATCCATATAAGACGGGTGGATGGGGAGACGTGGAGGGTGCATGCATGAGTTGCTGTTTGCTGCAATTAGTTAGTGGCTACCAATAATGTGTGTATACTTTTTAGGTCCTCGCAGGTGTGCACGCAGGTCTATGCTACCAGAAGAATAGGTGCTACAGCTTGCCGGCTACTTCCCCAGCGTGTGTAAGTTGCTTTGTGTGTGTTATACATGTATTATGGAGGGGAGGGGAGGAGTTCAGGTGCTTCTTAACAGTATCTGTTTACTCGAAACTGTCCCTAACAATAATGTCATCGCTACATGCAAAACTTTGTTACTTCCATTCAGGTGTGCAAGGAGCTCTTGCAACGTGGACTCAACGGAGGACTGCTGATCACGGTTACCTGCTCCTCACTGAGCTTCGGTAATGTGAGTTTGTTTATCCTATTGTGAGCATTTTCAATGTTTCTGTTTGTGCCTACCAAATTTTGTGTGTTTTCTGCCAAATCTTTGTGATTTATTGCAGTACCAGGTGCTCTTGTCTTCCACGTGCCCTCCAGCTCACAAGAGGTTCTGGGATCTTGTTGACCAGCAATCAATCAAAACGAGTAAGTGATATTGTGGTCTCCGTGCTACCAGGGTTTGGGGCTTATGCAGTTGGGCGGCTCTAAAGTATGGTGGCAGCTCGATACACTAACTTTGTTAATTCCTGGGGGAAAACACACCTGCACAAATCTTATGTTTTTCAATCATGTTTTACTCGGCAATAGCTCCGAGCATTCTCAATGCCGGGAGTTGTGAGAATGGTAGATGCATCTTGAAGTAGTAACCGGTTCTGCCGCCGCACACCAGATCAAACCTCACAGAACCACTGATAGCCTGGACTTGTGGTGGCAGCGGCAGCGGCTGCAGGCTCATGGGCAGGGTGAACGGTCTAGCGTCTGACACTAGTAACCGAATGAATGTGTATGTGTGTGTTTGAATGCGTATGGCTGAAAGAGAGGAAAAGATAAGACATTAAAGGGTGGTGTGGCTGTCGGTTGATTTATAGGGATATACAGTCTGTGTGTGCGAGAATATGTGTGTGTGTGAGTCAGACCGATGGTGGGACACTGAGAGACATTTTTTATGTGTGAAACTCTGTGCGTGTGTGTGTGTGTGTGTGTGTGTGTGAGAGAGAGAGAGAGAGAGAGAGAGAGAGAGAGAGAGAGAGTGTCTGCACAAAACTCTGTGTGTGTGTTTGTCGTGTAGAGATGTGAAAGAGAAATAATCTGTGTGTGTGTGTCTGTGAGGAAGAGAGAGAAAGAGTGTGTACATGTGTTAGGATCGGGTCATGTGTCTGTGTTTGCGGGAGAGAATGAGAGAGGCACTGAGTGTGTGAGATGGGGTTTGTAGGTTTGTAATAATCGGTGTGCATGTTAGCGATACTGATAGTCACTATCTTTCTGTGTGTGTTAGAATATGTAGATGACAGAGTCAGATTGTCTGTCTGTCTGTCTGTCTGTGCACAGTGTGTGTTTGGTTTCCAACTTATGCTCAATCCTACCAAATACTCTTGTGTTATCAATGTTTAAGGGCCATGCCTTGGGTAGTAAGGACGGCCCTGCAACATGTGATTTTTCATTACTGAGTGGAATTTATTATTATTATTATTATTATTATTATTAGCAAGCATTTATATAGCCCAAGCAATGTATCTGGTGCTTTACAAAGTAATATAATAGACATGGTCCCTGCCCAAGGGCTTACAATCTGAGAGACGGGGGTGGGGTGGGATAATATGGCACAGTAGGGTTCTCAAGTGGGTGTGTTTTTCTGTGTATATGGTACGTCTCTGGTACTAGGCACAGGAATGACTGTTTCGTAGGCGGTAGATTGAAGACCCATGGCGGGCACAACTTGTCGACGAGGGTTCTAGGGACTTGAATTACAGATTCGGTTTCTGAGGTATGACAGGCCAATGGTACTTGCATGACAAGCCCAAACTGTCACATTTCCCTTAAAAAACAGATGGCATGCTTTGTGTACAATAGAATGAAGAGTAAGGGGAGTTTAATGGTGCACCCGCTACTTTATGAATGGTGCTTGGGAATGGAATGACAAGTTCAGGTACAGTTGACTAACCGCCCATGGAATTCGAATGATGTCCATACTACTTCAAGGGTGGTACTTTGTTCTGGAATGAAAGGTACAGGTATACTGAAATGGTAGCCTGCTGGGATTTTCATGACTTAAAAAATGTTTGAATGCGGTTTCTAAGGATTGGAATGACAGCATCGGGGAAAGTGGAATGATAACCCATGGCCATTGAATTAATTATTTATTTATCGATGCCTTAATTTCAACATTTATATTATGCCTCTCCCGCCTAGTCAGCTCACGGAGCCTGAAAACAAAGACATTACTGATAAATATATGCTAAATATTTGAAACTCATAAAGGGAGGCATATGTCCCTATTTCCACATTATGTGCCTGTCTCCCTATTACTCTACTGATGCTTCCTGTGACTGGAAGAACCACTACAGGTACAATTGAATGTCAGCCCCCGGGGAGCTGAATGACAGGAGCATATTAATAACAATTACTATAGGGAATGGAATGAAAGGTTCTGGTAAAGGGGAATGGCAGGCAAAGTGATTTAAAAAATGTCCCTATTATACCAGTCTTGTTTCCTTGGCATGGAAAGCAAACTTCTTTAAGCACAGCAGAGACCACACCCTGATTAGTGGGCTGACGGCCCACAGAACCACAATGCCTGTTCCTTTGGGAATGGAATATCAGATCTGGGGTTATGAGTAAAGACAGGTCCAGGTACACCGCCTAGTGACTTGACAAGCTGCCAGGGCCCATCGATTGACGCGCTTGTTAACCATAAAAGATTTCATGGAAGAGGAGATAATTTTTGCAAAGGCTCTCGGACAGGTGGCAAAGGGTTCTGTGCTCTGCCACAGTGTGTGCTGTGGAAGAAGGGGGCATCCCTTTCCCCACACTGCCATGTACTGCCCGCATCCACTTGTGAAGCAAAAATCCATGTGGGTGTCCATTTGGCTGCGTTCATGACTTCAGGGTTCTGCTACTTATGTTTTCTTTGGTTGCTGCGTGAGGTATTCAATGGCCTGTGTCAATAGGTGCCCGTAGTGGTGCTGCAGGGGTTTGGGGAATTCTTTCCAACCATCTTATAGGTATCTGCTATGCATGCCTGAACTTTTCTCCTAGCTTTTACTCAGCTAGTGTTGTGGCACAAAATTTAATTTTCATTACCGAACTTTGAGGTACATTTAATGCACATGGTTCATTAAATAGTATTTCTCAAGTCAATTATCATATTAATCTTGAAAACCAAACAAGACCAGCAGAATGCTAAATCGATTAAGTTTGTAAGACAAAAACCTTTTAATGTTCCTTACGATAGTATATTGATTGTTTTTTCTCGAGTTCAATTACTGCGGTACCTTCTTATGTTGATTTGATTTTTCCTTTTTATGACATATCTCTGTTTCATTATTTTTTTTAGTCTAATAGCCACAACCCCCCGCACATTGTGTTGGGTAGCCTAGAAGATAGTTATTATAGCATGGACATTTTCTCTATTACATTCTTACAAAGGCAACGGTGTTTCTAAATGTTAGAGTTAGTAGTATGGCAAACTCATTTATCCCATTTTACACAACACAGCACCCCATATGGAATGTAAATATGAATATCACATAACGATTATCCTTAAGAGATTAGCAATCGGTATTGGAAACACAATCTTTTACTGCCAATACACCCACCACCTATAACAAAGCAAACACATGAAGCCCTTTTAAAAATTGCTTGTAGTAGCACATGATAAAATGTAATCGGTCTTCTATAAAACGCTACTTACGTAGGTATTGATTTTAACAGATCTTCCTCCTTCTGCTTACAGGCATCAATCGCAGCATTATTGAAAGTCCAGGTTTCAGCCGCAGAAGGCAAAAATCAGGAGCAGAGCACATGACTGCCCTTCGAGCTAACAGACAAAAGATTTGAACATCATTTCCGTGTGAGATCGCCAAGCAAAGCACAGATGCCATTACAGAAATTGCAGCAGCTATGAAAGATAGCATGTGCCAAGCAGTTTCAGAAATGGGTCATTATCAGGAACAGATGATGGTTATGCTCAATTCACACCACAAACAACGGATGAAAAGCTACCGCTTAACAAGGGAACAGTTGAATTGGCCAAGATTGTGTGGGCCGTTGAGGCAATTGCAGGGAGAGTTTGTAGGTCTGGCCCAGCTGACGTCGCAACTCTTAGTCAATCCTCGCCGCCAACCATGCATGCAAGCCCGCCTTCCTCAGCAGCTGCCACCCCTTTTGCTGAATCGAGAGCAGTGCCCATGCCGGCTGAAAATCAAAAAGCTGTACACCAACCTGTTGGTCCATCAAAGAAGAGAAGCAATCTTCGCCAGGAACACGCTCTGCGCAAAAGGTTTTCACTGTCACAGTACTAACAATGGGTGTTTTCAGACGTTACGGGGCTGGTTGGCCCCGTACCGAAAACAACCAATTCATCCCCCGCCGGGATGACCCCGTCACGCTGTATCAGACGTGCCGGGGGATCCAGGCGGGGAATCTGGGAGGGCGTGCGGCCGCATGGCCCCGGCCCCTCCACACTCCCCGCCGCCCGCCCTCTGGGGAGACGGGCGGGCAGCGGGGCCAATGCGGCCGCAGCGTCTAGTCGACTTCGCCACGGCCCAGGATCCCACCGGTGATCCCGGGCCGTGACGCCCGACCAGACGTGATTTTTTTTGGGTCCCCGCCGGGGATTACTTTCACCACGCTTCCCGGGAAAGTCCCCCAGGGAGCCCGGGAAGCGTGGTTGAAATTGACCCCATGTGCCGATTGACCGTGGCAAACATCTGGCGGCCGTCAAACAGACGTTCGAGGCACAGTGACCACAGGTGGGTATTAACCGTGGTTCACTGTGATCTCGTAACATCTGAAATCACCCATTGTTCACATTATCTGTCATCCCTACCTGAGTATCAGAACTGCAACAGTTGCACAGGATGTCATCACTAGTTGGTGTCGCAATCACCATATCGTAATATTATGGGTTTTTTAGGAAACTGTGAACAATTTAATGTTTAATCAGGTTTAACTGGTATTTGAGGGTGTTATCATTGGCACTAAAGTGCTACAATTACTTTATTACATGCACTTTAACTTTAGTTGGTACAACTTTAATGGTGGCATAAACGAACATTTAGTTTCTATGGCAGACGAAATATGCAAAAAATGCAGAAATTTGTGGGTTTTTGTAAAAAAAAAAAATCTGTATTTTATTTGTAAATTGGACAATGCAAGAGAAAGCCCAAATTGTACTCATATAAACCACAAACAGTACAACGCAATGAAAAAATGTCATTTTCATAAAAATTCCCAACATATATTTTTCCTGTATTTCGTAATTAGAATGCTCTGTGTCTTTGCACCTACTGTTTCCCACTTTTGGCAGTTATACTGCTGTCACATACTAGTGAGACAAATGAAATAAAATATCCATACTTCTTCCTTGTGGGTAGGGAGGTAGCTTTGACCCCTGAAGGGGCAGGACAAAAAGACCATCTCTCCCCTTTCTGACATGCCATGGCCCATTAGAAGCATTTTGATGTCACAATGCTCCTGGGAACAGGGAAGAATATCCAAAAGGGGACATGGCAAAGGGATTCTCCTGTCCTTTTCTTGAATGGACACACCTCCTTTTGAGTGTTGTAACATCATGATGCTCTACAGCAGACAGGGCCGTGTCAGAAGCAGGTGGGAGAGTCTTATTGCAGTCCTCTTTCTGATGTGCCTTTGCCCTCCAGTGAAAAAGGAATTCTAGCAGCATACCTATAACATGGGGAAATAGAGGTTCACTCAGGTCCTGGAGACGATATTTGAAAATTAAGATAACAGGTAATCTTAGGTGAGTGTAGTATAAAAATTGATGCTGAGCTTCAGCACCTCCATTCCTGCACGGGGTGCTTGTAATACCAGCAAGACCCCTTATAGCAGACAGGAGTGGGAAAGAAGCAATGCCTATGCGCTAATCCTGCCTTTGACACTAATGGGCATCAGGCAATACACTAGCCCCAGCCTTGCAAGTCACCTGCTGAAGTGTGTTAGCTGTGATGGGTAAGACCTAATCTAAAATCCACAAGCAGGAAAAGAATGTGCCAGCATTAGAAAATCTAAAACAAGTGGGTTGACATGGTAACTGTGCATGCATATGAAACATCTTCTGATGCCACAGCTGGTAACAACGTAGCCTTCATATGTAAATGGACAATAAAAGTACTCTTTCTCCAGAAAGAGAAAGTTACTATGGTTTTACTTTGCATGTACCTCTAGGTTTATTTTCCCCCCAAAATGTACTCGAAGGCATAGGTATTGTCATTCCTTTCAAATGAACACGTTGTTACTTTTCATTACTTTTGTTGGTACTTTTCCAAGACAATCTATGGGAGGGTGTCGTGGCTATCTTTGCCAAATTGGTTAACAATACTGCAAAAGTTTGGTATATAAAAAACACAAATGTGATGGCAGATTTTAGGTATCAATCAAAGTGATGCCTTGAATTTTTTTATGTCATTCAAAGATAATGAGTCCTTTTTGGTTTTTCTGGTATACGGACTACGTTTATGATTCATGTTTTATCAATCTGTAATTATTCATAATATTTCATAAACTTACATACCATTGTAATATATGAATAAAGAAGAAAAAAGGACACCTGCGGAACTGTCAATAAATGATGTAATAAAAGAAAGGATTTGAATCTTTCTTTTTCTGATCTTTTCCTCTTAGAAATATATATAATGACATTATATATAAAAGAATATCTCATAACCATCACCGGAACGAGCAGCGCTTTAAACTACTATTTCCATGGTGGTCAATGGATACTGATTTCCCCGCTCCATAGTGTATTAGGTGTTATGTCAACTGGCCACCAGCCACAGCAGTATATTTGCTTTATGGTTGTGGTGTGTTGTGCCGAATGTTACAACGAGTTACTAACACAAATACTTTCTGTCAAAAATTATTTTCATCTCCTTTGCGTTATTTCAGTTATGTACAGCCTTATAAAGTATTCCACCTCATTTTAATGGTAAGGGAAGTACGGCTATAAATCAGCTGTTAACACCTAATGGTTTTACAATGAATACCATCGGCAATAGCTTGTGCAGCGTCTACTGCCATTCGAATTTAATATCTTTTAACATCGATCTGAAATGTATTGCCGCTGTAATTTGCAGCATACTAAAAAACAACAGGGTTGATGCTAGAGAACTTATTCGCTACAGTGTTCGCTAAATATCTCTATCCAAAAGTAATATATTTGGATTGTGTGCTATTCCGTAAGTAACTGGATGGCAACGCAAGTGAGATGCTGCTGCACAGTCAGATTGTACGGTTTACAAAAACCTTTGCATGTCAATGAATGCTCTTAAAGAACAATTGCTGCCTGGCCATGGCGATGCTCTGCTTCTATGTGGGCAGATATGTTTATTTGCAATTATAGCATTGTCCGCGCTACCTAGCCCTATCTTGCCCCCACCCCCCTTTTGATCTGTGGTGGGGTTGAATGGCGTGGATGGTTTTTTGTAGGGATCAAACCACCACCACAATTCCCCTCATGACTCAAGTTACTGAACCATAATCCATAACACTGTATCACACTCTCCTGGGAGAAGGGGAATGGCTAACATCAATTTTTCCCTGGGTGGCCACATGCAGAGCTTGCCAACACACCAGCTCCCAACGCCAAAAAATGTCCAACGAAAAAGACTACTCCATCATCCGAAGCCTTAGCACTTGCTTTGATGTCGGTGGGTGTTACCCATTCACCCAGATTGCTCCCCTTTCTCCACCCCAAAAGGACACCAAGAGCACGGACAGCATGTCCTAATGTAACCTAGGGTAATTTCAGAGGTGAAGGGCCTTTTGGCATGCTATGCTGAACCCTGGACCAGGATCCATCTTGGATCCAGGTCCGTGATCAGACCAACCGTCCTTTAGACATGGAGGCCTGATCACGGAGGGGAATTGAGGAGGGGGCAGGGCTGTGCGGCATGACGTGCATCTGTGCCTGCGCACCACCGGCCACCTGCCCATTGGGGTGACAGGCGGGCGCAGCAGCTAATCAGGCCGCTGCACCCAATCCCATACGGCAGTCTGGACCACGGTCAGAAACAGGGTGAGATAACAGATGTTACTTTCGCCCCATTCCTGATCATGGTTCAGCTAACCACGATTCTGGAGGTGAAGCCGGCCTTACCTCCAGAATTGTGGTTAGCTTTGAACCCCACCAGGAATTCACCATATTGAACATCTGGCAGGGCTCAAACAGACGTTCACGTGATCACAGTCACCACCTTGAATCCACTGTGATTCAGGGTGGCTGACTGCGATCACGTAACTTCTGAAATTACCCCTAAATGTAAATGCCTAAATGTGATGACTCAATTATTAAAAGCCATGTTGCACAACATTAAAAGGGTCAGGTTGTAATGCTGTATGCATTACATGGATGTCTGTGTGAAAACTACCCTTATTTTTTAAAGTAGGAGCTGTCAAGCAGTAATTGTATTGCTAGTTTTTATTATCATTTTTTACACCCTTACCTGGAGAGATGGATGGTTTGGGTGCAAGTGACACAGTACACAACCACCCAGGTTGCTTTTTCCTGTATGAACCAGCAGCCAATGTGAGTAGTCTTGAATCGACTGCACTTATGGACATGCTCCAGGATAGTGCCTTAATCTGTGTTTTTAAATACCTTGCACATAGAGAAGAAAACTTGAAAAGGATATGAAACCACCAGTGGCAGCAAGTCCTTAATAACATATTACATTACTTTGGACTTCAGAAAACTGGGGGAAAGAATTTAACTCGGTTCTGTGATGGTTGGCAGAAAAAAATAAGTAAAATTTTCTCCATAATTTATGTATAATATTATTTTTATTCACAAGTTTTTGAAAATCAATCTTAAATCTATGCCTGGTAGGAGTAGGTAACAACACCCCACCCACCCACCCCGCCCCCCAAAAAACCCATGTCTTCCCCAAAACAATCATAAGCCAACCCAGTATGCTACTGATAAACTTCTGACATATTCAAATAATGATGTTCCCCAACTCAACGCGGTTATGTTACAATCAATATGCTACCAGGTATAAGTTCAATGTTACAATTTACAAGTTATAAGGTATCAGACTATAGAAGGCTAGAAAATAACAAGCTGCATTGTTTTTGTATCTGTAGGAAGATTAAGGCTACGGTTGGTCCTCTTTTACACGCCAATGGATGCCCATTTCGGATTCCTTCTCGAAATGATGGCAGCAGGCCTCCTGAACCAACTCCGCCTGGATTTTAAACCATTGTGGGATAGTGCTCACTTCCGGAACAGGAACATTATTTTCTGGTGCATCTGGCACAGAGTCCTCATTCCAGAGTAGCGCCTGTCCCTTGGTCTGGACAATGTTGTGGAGAACGCAGTATGCAACAACTGCTTCCGCAGCATTATCCAGGTCCATGTCAACACATTTATTTATCATTTGCCAACGTATTTTCAAAAGACCAAATGCCCTTTCCACCACGTTACGGCAGTGGTTGAACTGGGAATGGACCCTATCTGTTTCTTTTGACAGGCTATCCGCAAAAATCTTTTGAAGTCAAGGCAAATGAGGACATGCCTTGTCCCCTAGCAGAACAGGGTGGACAAACATGCCTTCTATCATCACACTGGGGTCCGGTCTGAATATCCCCTTGTATTTTCTAGCAAAAAGTGGGGAATTGTGCAAGATGCGCAAGTCGTGAGCAGCCCCTGCAAATCCAGCTAATACATCCCGGAACAGCAAACGAGTATCCGCCACAGCTTGTAGTACTATCAAATAGTACTTTTTTCGACAGAAGTACTTTTCAGGCTTGTCCCTGGGGTGCTCTGATCTCAATATGGCTGCCATCCACCGCACCCATGTAGTGAGGAAAACCCTCACTCTGAAAACTCGCCATAATACTGTCCATGCTTGCAAACCCAATTACTTGTTCCAACAATGTTTGGTTGATTGCCTTGCATACTTCATGTACTATGTTGCACACCGTGGCTGTGCCGACACTGAACTGTGCGGCCACTGTCCTGTATGCATTTGGGGTTGCCAACTTCCAGATTGCAATCACCACCCTCTTCTCTGGAGGTATTGGTGCTCTCATGTTGGTCGTTTCACGGACAAGCGATGGTCTCAGGGCATCGACCAATCCCTGGAAAACCTCCCTTGGCAACCTGAAGTCTGCAATCCATTGATCGTTGTCATAGCTAGGCCCATTTACAACGGTGTCCCACCAATCCGAACTTCGGTGCAAGCTCCAGGCAATGCGATTGCTGAGAAGCATTTCCTCAAAGCGATGAACGTTTTCTCCCAGCATGCCTTCAATCATCGCTGCAGAATGTCCTCCCTGATCATGAATGAATTGAAAAAACTGAAGCAAACAAGAAATGAAATTCTTAGTTAATATTAATAAAATGAAACATTCTCCTGAAATTTCTATTGTCATGTGCTGTGCATATCCTGACATGAACGTTTTAATAATTTAAAGGCAAGGATTGGGTGGCTAGGGGAAATAAACTCAATTTTTACTCCCTCAAAGTGTGAATCAGTTCTATAAAAATAAATCATCATTATCTTGGAATGTGCTACAATTATAAGAATAGCCGTGGGAAAAGTGTAGGCAGATATCCCTTTAATAATTTTGCACAATTAGCGGTTTTGATACAAAGTACAATTTTCAATTTTAGTTGAGAAATGTAACTTATAATTTTTTTAAATTGTGAACTAAATAATGCTTTTAGATTGTGGTGTTATATGACCTGTTCTTAGTGATGTCGTCCCTGCAAAGACACTATCGACTAGGGGTGGGAAACCGGTAGAATCCGGTATCCGATAATGCCGGTATTGGGCGTACCGGCATTATTGGATTTGACCCGGTAATCCAGACCGGGTACCGGATTCCGGGGTACCGGATTTTTCTTGCATTGCAGCCATTTAAAAATGGCTGCAATGTAAAAAAACTGCCCCAGCAAAAATGTTTTTTTCAAAAAAACCCTCCCCGAGTCCAGGCTGCGCGGGTGGAAGGGGGGACACCCCCCACCCACCCTGCCCAGCCTGGCTTTTTGTTTTAAAAAAGAGTAAGAGTGACCCAGAGGCGAGGCGAG
>QEPC01013938.1:3229996-3252120 GCA_003113815.1 Sphenodon punctatus
GAGAGATGACCAGGGCACGAACAAGGGTTTTGGCAGAGGAGACAGAGAGAAAAGGGCGAATCTTAGCAATGTTATGGAAGGAGAAGTGACAGGATTTGGCAACAGAGTCGATGTAGGGTTTAAAAGAAAGGGGTGAGTCAAAGATGAAGCCTAAGCTACGGGCTTGGGGGACAGGAAGGATGGTGACTCCATTGATGAGGATTGACAGGGAAGAGGGAGAGGAAGGATGAGGGGAGAAGATAAGGAGTTCAGTTTTAGCCATGTTGAGTTTGAGTTGACGTTGAGACATCCAGGTAGAGAGCTGATGAGGCAAACTATATCTTCCACTGAACACATGAAAGCTAACCAAAAATAAATATGTGGCTCTTCACATATGTGTGTTTACGTAATGTTTTGAAATACTTCTCTTGTTTCAAACAGAACATTTACTAATTTTCTTAAAATATAATGTCACACAAAAACAAGGGATGCATACGAACCAAATTGTGTAGCAATATTCTATGCGAATGAAAGTGCGTGTCACGAAGAGAGTACACTACAAATTATGTTGGAGCACACAATAGATGGTTTAGTGTTTTTTTTTAAATGTTTTCTTTTTCTGAAAGTTTTCCGGACAGACGAAGATAGAAAAAAATTTTGTTGATGGGGGATTATCAATGGGTATTTTCAGACATGACGAGATCACGCTCAACCACGGTGGATTCCCACCGGGCGAGAAAGGTCTCATCACATCTGAAGGGGGAATGGAAGTTCCCCCCCCAGATGTTCACCCCCATCAATCGTGGTGGGGAATCATATTCACCACGCGATCTGCGGAACCGGCGGGGCCAGCCCCGATCGTGTGGTGAATGTGATTCCCCGCCGCGATGAAGGGGCCTGTCCCATCTGGACAGCTACCACGGCCCGGAATCCACGGCGGGATTCCAGGCCGTGGTCAATTCGGGCGGGTGCTGCGGCCGCATTGGCTGCGGCGCCCGCCCGTCTCCCCAGAGGGCGAGTGGCGAGGGAGCGTGGGGGGGGGGGCATGCGGCCGCACTTTGCACAGCGCGGCCCCGGCCCCTCCCCGATTCCCCGCCGGGATCAATCGGTGTGATCCCGGCAGGGAATCCCCGCAGTGATTCCGTGCCGGGGTGACTAGCGCCCCGTCACATCTGAAATCACCCCAATGTTGTTCGTTCAAGGTTGGGATGGGCAGCCAGCGTGTGATAAAAGGTAGGAATCAACGATAGGGATAAATTGCTGTTATCTGCTGGGGTTGCTGTTTGCTATGGCTGCATGAATGATATTGCCTTTGCGTGTGACCAAGTGTTGTGCGTGAGCGTGCTTAATGGATATTGCATGTGGCAATTGGATGTGTATGTTTGTGAAACGATGCAATCTTTCTGCATTGCGTGATAGACATATGTTGAACAAAGGGTGCCTTTTAGCATGTTTGGTTGTGGACAACTGCATTGAAAGGATGCGTGTATGCTCATTTACTTATTGTTCAACTTCAAATATTGAGCTCCATAGTACTCTGTGTGTGTGTGTGTCTGTGTGTACTTCTTTGATTACGATCCAGAGACAAAACAAGGGCGTGTCTATTAATATAAATGATCTTTTATACAACGCTATACATTATTTATAGGGTACCAGTTTGTCCACGATGGTGTTGGGGAGCAAGGGGTGTGTGTGTGTTTCCAATTTTAGCACAGACAAAAAATGGATTAACCAAAAAATTCTAAATTGGACTTCTGTGCTGGTGCGAGTCTTTTGAGCTGTGAGTGGGCATCAAGAAAAGGCAGTGTAACACTGATGGGCATATAATTTTGAGAGCAACATGTATTTCGTTATGCGTGTCTACAACTAAGTGTGTGGGTTGGTGCTTCTCATTTTCAGAGAGTGAGAATGGAGTACATCCATAGGTAGATGGGTACTTGCCTTTTCTTGATGCCCACTCACAGCTCAAAAGACTGTCCAATTTAGAATTTTTTGGTTAATCCATTTTTTTTTAATATGCCAATGAAGGTACAATTTAATGGACAGCTCAAAAAATAAATTGATGTTTAATAAATAGTATATATTACAGTTTTCAATTCGCTTGCCCACACTGCCACAGAGGACATGGGCTTGGATTTATGGGACAGTACTCCAGAAACAGTCATACCAGTCAGCAAAAGATTTCTTCGTGAATTGCTCAATGAGACAAATGTCCCAAGGTACTGATGCTGGTCGGCATGTGTGTTTCAGACAGTTGTGAAGTGATGGGATACTTGGTTCAGGATACATGTGGACACAGGATGACATTTTACAAAATATAGGGCAAGAGACCCATGCAAAGACCCCCTTTGCATGCATCAACCAAACACGTTAACGTACCAGTAAATATACGGTTATTATTCCTGTACGTGGCTTGTATCACACATTTTAAATGTTTAGAAAAAAAATATTGTTGAGTGCACACCCCACACAGATATATTAAAATTCCTTTTGCATGCACTGCCATGACATCTTCCCATCCAGATGCACCTACCCCACCACCAGAGATGATGATGTTTAAGGAACCCCTTTTCAAGGGGGTGTCACAATGTAATAAAATTAAACACAGGTCCCTAATAGCTAGATTATAACAGCTAGACACACAGAAGTGGTAAAACACCTTCATGAAACGGTCATATATTCTCTGCAGCAACAAGAAGAGGTCATCCATCTCATCTAGCTCCATAACGCTAACCATCTCTTCAAGTACACCGAGAAAAGCAACAAAAAGAGTGATTAATTCACAGAGAGTTTCAGGATCCATCGTTACACCACAAGCACACAAACCCACAGGAAAAAAAAATTACTCTCCATTTCTGGACCTGAAAGATGGAAAAAACATAACTGTTGTCTAAACAGTTTTTGCGCTTTTATTAGCTCTAACGCACAATAATTTTGACGTCTAATCTGAAAATGCGCAATATTAAAACATACACATTTAGAAATAATGCGCAAGAGTTTTGACGTCTAAATTCTTAATGCGTGAGATATTTGAAGCGCGTATTGAAGCGCGAGATTTTAAATTGCGCAAATTAAGCACTCGTGTAAAAGCGGCCAAAGACTCTTCTACTGAATTATGCTAATAATAACACCTGGTATTAGAAACATTTAAAAAAAATCAAGATCAGTATCTTTGAAAGATGTAAAACTTCCCAGAGAATTCTATTCTTTCTGGAATTTAACCTGATAATGTATTTGTCTACTATGGTCAGATTCCCACATATTCTGCATTTCCATTTCTGCCACCATAGTCTATGGTGACGTAACTTGGGGCCTCTACATTTGACTGATAGGTAGATTCATGAATGGGTAACTACTGCTAATGTCTTATTTTTCCCCTGAAGTTTTAGTGTCACAATGACAGACCGAATCCAAATAGATAAATGTCCTAGGTAAATATATTGTTCCAACTCTTCTGTGTCAGCCTGGAAGAGCAGAAGCTTGGGGACTCAAGTTAGGGGAGCCCAGTTAAGAAATCCCAACTAGAGCTGCAATGAGTAGTAATACCCAACATTTTGTACACCCACTGGGTGCTCAAATACCAAAATGATCCCCCGAAATGTCAGGACTTACTGACTTTCCATTTTACTGGCCTATTCCAACTTACCCTGTTACTGTTTTTCCAATATGGAACAATTCAATAGATTAACAGAAAGGGACAGAAAAATGGGCAACGGGTGACTGGGCCTTTACTGTGACGGGCCCCTCAGTATGGAACTTCCTCCCTCCAGAAGTCTTTCTCAGTTCCTTGGTCCCTTCCTTTTAAAAAGCACCTAAAGACTTATTTTTCTCCAGGTACTTTTAGGATCCCCTCCTGGTTCCCCTTGATGTGTTTTCTCCTCCCTCTTTACCTTCCCCTTTTAAATTGTTTTTAAATGGATTTTATATTGTTTAATGATTATGTTGTAAAGTGTTCCAAGTGCCATTTTGGCAGGGGTTGGGGCACTACAGAAATAAAAATTATTATTCATAAATTGGTAATCGATAAAATAGCACAAACCGGAATAAGAGTAACATGGTAACAGAGAATCAGTAACTTGAAAACATTCAGTAATTCAGTAAGAGCCAGTGTGGTGTACTGACTAAGTGTTCAGGGGGCGGGACCTAGTTCTTGTCTTGCCTTATCCAGGAACTCACTGGGTGACCTTAGGCCAGTCACAATATTATCTCAACCTAAGCTACCTCACAGGGTTTTGGTAAGAATTAAAAGTTGTGTTAAATTGTTATATGTAAAGCACTCCGAGTGCTATGGCAGGGGGTGCTATATAAAAATAAAGATGATGATGATGATTGATTATTTAAGCACAGTGACTTGCTGGGCAGTAAACAGAAACCACTGAGTACCTGATCTACCAAATCAAATTGGGGTACCGCAGTTTTGAGATACCTATTTCAGCTTTAATCCCAGCCATCCACACCAGCAGTCTTGCCAGAGAAAGAGCCCCCACACCTGGCCTCTTTCTCAGTTCCCACACCCTGAGCTGGAAGAACAAGCCTAAGTACTGCTGTGTTACTGGCCATTGGCCAACCAGCCATGAGGAGTTTGTAGTCCATCTTGGCACATCTGTAAAGGGTGCCCTAGGCAGTTACCTACATTGCCAATCCCTAAAATGGGTCTAGCTTATTGGTTGGTTGTACAGTGCTGGTTCCTCTCTGCACACAACTGCCATTTGGACATGGAACTCCTGGAAGGAGGCAAACAAGGACACAGGGCAAGGGGATAATTCAGTCTGGCTTAGTTCCTTTCTCTCATTTCTTGTCTGAATTCATTTGTTGAGGCATGAAATCAGACTCCTTTATGGACTTTGTTTGCATCTTTTCAAGTGTTCAGAATCAAACATGGGTCACTGCAGGATGATTCGACTATTGTCAGAAAATTGGATATTTTATCTAACGTTTAAGGACTTAAGTCAAACTCAGCCCCATGTGAATGGGCATCACCCGACTGGATTCAATGGAAACCTCCGCCTATTACAATCAATTTTAATTTGTCATTCTGACTTTGCAATTGTGAACTGAAAATGTCATCAAAACAGATTTTTGGCCCACTTCGACAGTGTCTGGGAGGTAATCTTAACCCCAATTCTCTGTCCCTCATAGGAGATGAATAGTGAATCAGAAGCTCTGATCAGTCTAGTGCGGTGGATATAGAATGACAAAACTCTCTTTACATCTAGAGAATGTAAAGACTGTTCCGAACGTGATGCATGTGGCTTTGAAAAAAAGACTGGAAAAGAGATAATCTGATTCATATGTAAAGGGGAAGACTACCTTTGGTAAAATGACGGGTCAGACCTGAGGTCCACCTAGTCCTTTGAGAAACAAATATAAGGAGGAGAGGCTCTGAGGGCTGTTATCTCACTAACCCCTCAGGCTGAGGGGACAGTCACTAAAATGGCAGTTTTGATGGATAAGTTTTTCATGAACAAGAGGCCATAGCTTCAAATGGAGGTCCCATTAATTTTGCAAGTACAAGATTAAGGTCCCACTAGGGGGCCGGTTGAGTAGTGGGAGGAAAGGTATTGATAAGGCCATTCCTGAAGGTCTTCATTAGGGGATGGGAAAATAGGGTATCTGTGTCCTCTGGTTCTAAGGGGGACAACAGGGCAGCCAAGGGTACCTTAGTGGAGGAGAGGGAAAGATTTGATTCCTGGAAATGTGATAGATATTTGGAAATATGGTTCATATTGAGGGAGGTCATTGGAATCTTGATGTATGAATACCCTCTAGAGAAATGAGTCCATTCGGCCGTGTAACACGCTCGGGTGGACGGGCATCGAGAATTTAGCAGAATAGCTGAAATCTCTGGGAATACCTCCCCCGTCATGGACGAATAGCCAAGCGCAGAGACGGAGCATGCGTAGGTCGTGATGGAGAATGGTGTCCTGTTGGAGTGACAGGAGGTCGGATTGGAGAGGAAGGTCTGCGACCTCGGAGGCCAGTTCCAGGAGCGTCTGGAGCCAGGTTTGCCCGGGCCAGAGTGGGGCCATGAGAATGATGTGGGCGTGATCTGATTGGATCCTGTAAAGCACCCTGCGCAGGAGAGGTGTTGGGGGAAAGGCACAAAGGAAGCCCCCAGTCCAGGAGATCACAAATACGTCTGAGATCGATCCTGGCGCTAACCCTGCATGGCTGCAGAACATGGGGGCAGTATTGTCTGTGATGATTAAGATATTCTCGCCCATTAAATGTGATACGAGGGCCCTGAGTTCTAGTGTATTTATGAGAAGGCCCCTCTCATCCTGGGACCAAAGACCGTGGACCTTGAGGTGATCTCTGTGAGCTCCCCAACCTGTTAGGAAGGCATCTGTCGAGATGGAGGTGTTACAACAGAAGGCTTGAGGGGAGTACCCTGTAGCGTGTGAACGCTATCTCTCCACCAAATGAGGTTTGGTAGACCTCGCTTGGTGGTGAGGGGATGGAGGGCAGGAAGGTGAACGTGCTTGAGCCACTGCTGAAGGGGTCTCATATGCAGACGTGCATATGGGGGTCACTGCCGTGGTGGAGGCCAGGAATCCTTGAAGGCGGAGAAAGAAGCGGACTGTCCTGGTGCTTTGTGAGCATAGGGACTCTATAGTACATCTGATCATATGAAATCCATCCATCTGGACCAATCTGTGTCCAAGAGAGCTCCAATGAATTGAAGATGACTTGTTGGCTGGAGATAGGATTTCTGTATATTCACAATTAAACCCAGAGCTTGCAAAGTGTCACGGTAACATTATTATGATTCATCATGCTGTCTCTGGAAGAAGCTACTAGGAGCCAAACGTTCCAGATACGGGAAACTTTTATTTTCATTTTCCCCAGGTAGGGAAATATGCATCTTTGAGATCTGAGATCTAGGATGGGTCTGAAACCCTTATCCTTTTTGGAGACCACAAAGAAATGGGGGTAAACCCGGTGTTCTGAGAAGGGTATCCTCAATAGCCCCTTTTAATAGGAGCTTCTTAGCTTCCAGAAGTATTTAAGTTATGTGGGGAAAGGAAAGGAATTGTATGGCATATCCAAATTGAATTATCTACCTGACCCAGCAATTACTGGTGAGGGAAGCCGATTGGTGAAAGAAGGGCAGGAGACAGTTACGGGAAAAGGGAGAAACCTCCTCCTCTCCTTTAATCTGACAGAGATAAAATCGAGCCTTGGGAGGTTGCCCTGAGGACAAATTGGAGGAAGGCCTCCCTCGCCATTTCTGCTTATTGAACCTCCTTCGAGGTTGAGAAAAGAGGGGCCTGAGTTTGGAGGTACTTTGGTGAAAAAACATCTCCCCGCGTGGTAGGATTATGTAGAGCGCTGCTTTGGGTAAGAATAGGGAGCAGAGGACCGGTAATATTTCTTCCTCAAAGCTCTCTTCACCCCAGCAGACCTGGCCGTCTGACTAGTTTCTTTAAAGTTTGTAAGAGTTTCATCGGTAGATGAAGCAAAAGAGGGGCCTTCACAATCAAGACAAATCCTCTATGAGGGTCTTGTTTTCAGGGGTGAGATCAGTGGAACAGAGTCAGGCATGTTTCCTGAGTGTAATGGCAGATGCCATACCCCTAATGTTGGAATCAGTAATATGCATATTCATCATTAGCTGAGGCTGGGCAATTTGTATCCCTTCCTTCTGAAAAGAGGAAATTTGGTTAGGGTCAGTGGTCTTACTAGGCTGTGACCAAAGCCAATGTTGATATCCGCACAGAGTGAAGGCAAAGTTGGATGCCCTATGGACAAAGTCTCTGAGGAAAAAATCTTTCGCCCAAGGACATCTCCCTTCCCTGTCAGATGGGGGAAGGCTGAATACCCCCTGCCCGAGGTTTGATAGAGGCTGCAGCAATAAGCAGAGAATTAGGGGGAGGATGTCTGAGGAAGATATTGGAACCTTCCTTAGGAATAGCATATAGAGAGTCTGCCAACTTGTTGGTAGGAACAGCTGAGGAGGGTTTATTCCAAACATAAGTGGAATACTCCACGAGCTGGTCGAGCATGGGGAGCATAATATGTCGCAACTCCCCAGTACCAAGGATCCCAAACACAGGGCCTGACTGAGTCTTCTGACTATTTTGGTGGGCAGTTTTGGCAGAGCCGAAACTAATCTCTTAGCATGGCCTGAAAGGCCTTAGTGTCCTCCGAGCAAGGGCAAAGTTGGGAGGGGGTGATAAGTTTCATCCTACTCAAGGATGGGTGAGGAGGAAGAGGAAGATGGGGATGTAGATCTCCCTGATGAGATCCCAAGAGCAGGCCCAGGCAGCTCTGAAGCAGGGCGGTCTGATGGTGGATTTCCTAGTAGAGTGCTAAGGAAAGTGGTTCCCAGAGGTTGGTAGGTGGGCCGGTACCGATGGCACCTCAGGAGGAGGTGGGGGAGAAATTGTAGCCGTAGGAGGAACACGAGGAGGCAGCAGTGGCAGGTAAGCGCCTGCTGGCATAGGAGCGGGTGGAGGGTGAATTGCATGCCCCAGTTGCTCAAAGTCAGACCGTGAAGGATATGGTGGCGATCTGCTCCAGGATCGGGAGTGGTACCAGGAGGCATAATGGTACCGTCGGTACCAGGAGTCTCAAGTCAGACAGTGAAGGATATGGTGACGATCTGCTCCAGGATCAGGAGCAGTACCAGGAGGCATAATGGTACTGTCAGTACCGGGAGTCTTCATACGGTGAACAGCAGGAGCAAGGGGAGTGGGTTCGCTGGTCCCTATGGTACAGAAAAGAAGTTGCGAGCGGTCCGGGAGGAGACCTATACACAGATGTGGTAGAATGATCAGCGTGCATTGTGCAGTACTGAGGAGATCTAGAGTGTGATATATGATGTCTATGGGGCTCACTAAGGTGAGAAATAGAGCGAGTGTCTCTGCGCCGTTCAGGGTGCAGCGGTAAGGTCACCACACTAAGGGTGTAGTTGCTTGTGCAGCTGCTGGGCACCGGACAGTACCGTGGGAACTGGTGACGATTGCACTGTGAGAGAATGCTCCGGTTCCGAAAAAAGAGTCTCTCCCTCCACAGAACGTGGGGTGTCCGCCGTGCCGGTATCTCTGCTTCTTCTCCTTATCTTTTTCTCCTCACGGGAGCGCCTGGTACTGCACTCTGTGGTGCGAAAGGCACACTTTGAATGGGAGACTTCCCTGTTTGAGACCCGTATTGTAGTCGGGATTTCCTCAGAGATTGTACCAGCGATACCAGGAGCACTCAGTGGTTCCAATGGAGCGACAGGAGTTGTGGGCGCCTGGTACAGCACCAGTGGTACCAGTGGTACCGGGAGCACTTACTGGTCCCGATGGAGCAGCAGGAGCTGCAGGCACCTGGTACAGCACCAGCGGTACTAGAGGTACCGGGAGCACTTACTGGTCCCGATGGAGCGGCAGGAGCTGCGGACTCTGGATTACTGCACCAGCGGTACCAGCGGTACCGGGAGCACCTAGTGGTCCCAATGGAGTGGCAGGAGCTGCGGGCTCTGGATTACTGCACCAGCGGTACAAGTGGTACCAGGAGCGCAGAGTGGTCCCGATGGAGCAGCAGGAGGTGCGGGCTCCGGATTACTGTACGAGCGGTACCAGCGGTACTGGGAGCTCTTAGTGGTCCCAATGGAGCGGCAGGAGCTGCGGGCTCCAGATTAATCTCGGAGGTTAGTGAGTGTTGGGCGGGGAGCCGGAGAGGCCCTTCTTCACCACCCTGAAGTGCCCTTTTGTTAGAATGTCCAGAGGCGGAGAGCCCTAGCCCGCTTTGTTCTGGTAGACAGGACAGAGCAGGATTTACAAGTCTGAGTATTACGGATCTCTCCGAGGCATGGTTACTCACGGAGAGTGTAGCCAGACAGTTGCAGCAGCGTTTAAGCCCGCCTGCTTGTGCATAGTCTGGCAACTCCACGTGAGAGCGGGCGCAGCCCGGGGGCGAACCCCGCGGGCCAGGGCACTGCACTCAAGTAGTTCTTCTTAATCTTCTAAACTTCTTCTCTTTTTTTTGTTTACTACGGACAAGCACTGTAAAGTGCTGAAGGTCTTCCAAGCGCGACACGGTTGGAAGGAACTGAGGCGGTGAGGGCTCCTCCCCCTATTTATGCAGTCCTGTTCTCGCGAGATCTTGAGCCCGCTCTTTTGACAGGACGGGAGGGGGGATGGAGGGGCGGAGCCCTCACCATGTTCTAGATCTTTCCAGGCTTTCTGCCTGGAGACTGCTGACAACAAGGTCTCTGGTGCCTGCAGAGCAGGAAGTGAATCCCAAGAGTGAGAATTGTGGAGATCCTTGAAGAAGAAAGAAACTTAGGGTGTAATCCACCACCATTAAAGGAAATAGAAATACTGCCTTTAACTTTAATGGTGGAGAATTGTCCTGTGAGTTTTCAAGCAACAAGTATTGATAATCATTACCCCCCCCCCAACAGTTTTAATAAAAACTCTATTTAAAATGTTTAGTTTAATTAAAGATCATGGAAAATTTCTGCAGGGTCAGCAAATGTTCACCAAAAGATTCATTTTGAGAAAAAAAACCTTTTAACCACAAACTTTCTGACTAATCCTGGTTGTGATCTACAAATAAGTTCCCCCATTGAAAACCTAATGATTTGGCCCTTCTCCTTCAGGTCAAAACCTTAACCAACGCAAGTACAGTGCAGACAAATCTTATGCATTTAATATGAGTCTCAATTTTCTTAAAGCTCTTGTTTCCAGGCCACAAATCTTGTGGTTCAGGACTGTGGCTTTTGGATGTGTTCAGATGTTTCTCTGGCACCCCATGATATGCCTATGGGGGGGGGGCGGGAGGTTCAGTAGGGCTGTTTTGAAAACTGCATTACTGTATGACACATGATAATCCCATGGTACAGCATCCAGACATCACAACAACCCTATGGAAACCGCCAACAGGGGGTATTTTTAGACATTACGAGCCCACGGTCAACCACAGTGAATCCCCTGTGGTGGCCGTTTGTCCCGTAACGTCTAAAAGATTCCCGCCAGATGTTCACCACAGTGAATACCTGGCGGGAATCAAAATAACCACGATTCCAGAGGTGAGGCCGACCTCACCTCCGGAAATGTGGTTAGATTGGCCACGATCCGGGATAGGCCAAAAGTAACATCTGTTACTTTGGCCCATCCCGGATTGTGGTCCAGACCACAATGCGGGATCGGGCGCAGCGGCCAAATTGGCCGCTGTGCCCGCCTGTCTTCTAGAGGGCGGGTGGCCGGGGGAGCGTGGGGAGGCGGGGCTGTGTGGCCGCATGTCGCGCCGTGCAGCCCCGTCCCCTCCCCGATCCCCCTCCAGAATCAGGCCGGCACGTCTAAAGGACGGACGGCCTGATTCCTGACCAGGATCCGAATGGATCCGAACGGATCCCGGTCCATGATTGAGTGCGGCGGTGCTGTGCAAGGGTGACAAGATACCACCAACAAGAACCCTTAGAATGATGTGACTCCATGGCCTCCATCTGAAAGAGAAGTCAGATTCTAGCCTGCATAAGTGAAGAGAAAAACTTGGAAAATACAAGCCTGACTGGCTCCAAAACCAGAATAAAAAGCACGGCTTCCCTTCCCTTCTAAGCCCCAGCCCGCAAAGTGGCGTATCATTTTGCCACGCTGCCATTCTCTAAGCTTCCCTCCTCACAAAAAAATTCCTCCTTTCCCAGAAGAAGCATGAAAACCATGGATTGTGAAAATTTAAAGAACTTAATTAAACAAATAAATAAAAGAAGAAAAATTAAGGAACTTTATTTACAAAAAAATAAAACTGTTTTTCTTGCACCTGCTCCTTTCAGGGGCATCTAGGCATGCTCACTTGGGTGGCAGGACTGGCAGGGGGACATTTTCCTGATTCTCCTCCCCTGGATGCGGCTGTGGAAGAGTGTTCACAGGAGGCGTGCGAGAATGATTGGCTGGGGGAGAGGTGTTCCTGGCCCAGGAACTGTTCCCTGGCATGAAGGCAATGTGTGGAGGGCTCAGGTGCTTTTCCTGGGGGGCAGAGGGGGGGATAGCTGGGGAACCAGGGTTTGCGGATGAGTTCCACGTAGGGAACTGCCAATGGGGGTTGGCACTTGCCTCTGAGCAACAATGCTCGTGGAGGTTGCTACATCCTATATCATTAAAAGACTCCCAAGAGGGGCAGTGGCTTTTGAGGAGAGGTACAGTGGGTAGAATCCTGGCTTTATTCATGTCAATGAGAATTTTGTTGCTGACTTCATTGAGGCCTATGTTTCACTGTTCCTTGGTAGGTCTGTATGAAGCTACTCAGTTTCTGCTCCACCTAGGAAGGATACACAAGAAATATGCAACTCTTATGTGGGAAGAAGGCCCATGTCAGTGGCAATCAGAAACTTGAGGGACTGCCACAAGGAAAAGCTTAAGCTGAAGTTTATATTGATCTCTAGCTTTTGAGACACCAATATAACCAACCCAGATCCAGAGTGTTCTGCTGAGGATTGGAGGTAGAAATTCAGATTGTCCCCTGTGCCATACAAGTACATAAAATGACTGGAATTAAAGAGACCACATAATAGGCAGCGTGGTGCTAATGCTAATGTGTTAATTTCATTTCAAATCAGAGATGAAAAGTTTCCGTAAAATACAGGATCAGCTGCCTGCCTTCCAAACCCTTTCTCCACTGCTAATTTGTCCAATGAATGCACATGCTCCAAAAAAAGTATGTCCTTACTTTTCTGTACCTTTAGTGGCTTGCAAAGAGTGACACCCAGTGGTTCAGCCTTGCACTGCTTGCTGTTTTCCTCAGTCTTGCAATCTATTCATTAGAAATGTTCTCTGGAGCCAGGTTAAATTGCCAAGGTCTGAGAAGTGGGAAAAGCAGGACCATAATTTAGAGAATGCCAAGAAGCAGTTAGAACCTAGTTAGCTTAATATGGAAAAATTGGAGGAGAGGGGGGGATATTAAGAACAATTTTGTGGGATTTGAGAGAGGTACCTCCAAAACCCAAGACCTTATTAGGTGCTGAAGTGATCCATGGCCACAAACTGTAAAGACACCGCAGTTGTCAGCTAAACCACAAACGTGTGGCATCAGAGACAGAACTTCAGTTTCAAAACCACAGGCCCTTACGAAAGCAAATTGCCCTTTTGTTTGGTAGGGCTGTGCAACATATTCACAAGTAAGTGAAAAACAGACAGACAACATGAGTGAATAACAGAGGGACAACACAGTTAGAAATAGAACCCAGGGCTCCTCGTATAGCTGCCCCAAAGCATAACCACTGAGCCACACTGCCAGTGTTGGGGCAAGTGTCTAACAGCTTTTTAGCTAAGTGAGCAAAATGCACAACTCTTTTCTGTGACTGAATTCAAGAAGGTTGAGGGGGACCAGCAGTTGTTCATGTAGGGCAGGTGGCTCGTAGACCAAATCCTGCCTGTGGCTGTTTTTTTAATTTGGCCTCTTTCCAATTCCTTGATCTGACCCATGGATCCAGTTCTTTACTATCAAACACAGGAAGAGCTGTGAGCTCAGAGGAAGGGAGCAGAGATGAGGACATGCACCCAAGGACATGGGATAGATCCATGGCATAGATCAGGGGTGGGCAAAGTTTCCTAATCTTGCGAGCCGCATCCATTTACAGCAATAGGGCCAAAGAGCCATGCATGGCTCTAGAGCCATAGTTTGCCCATTTCTGATGTAGATCCAATCCCTCCCCTTCCCCCATCCTAAGTATACCCCTTTAGCCACTCCATTTCCAACTCCTATCCATCTGCAGAGCTTATAATAATTTTCAAAAGTGGCCTGTGGAATGGAAAGGTTTCTCCACCCCTGTGGTAGGGCTTTGAAAAGGAAAAGGGAAGATCAAGGATTAATCTGTTTTAGTTAAGGGGACATTATACGTATGTGTGATTTCTTTCATTTTTTTAAAAAATGAGATCATATACATGCCAGGAGCATGAGTAAAGCTGCAGTAGAAATTTGACATTTAGTATACATCAGAAAATCCACACAGAAGAGAAACCTTGTAACTGTCCTGTGGTACACAGCAGAGAATCTACTACACAGAAAAGAAGTCATATAAATACCTAAGTATGGGGGAACCTGTGTGATCCCCACTCTTATTATACACCAAAGAACCCAAACAGCTCCCCATTGCTCCACCACCACCACCACCTCCACTGCAGTTGGCAGAGTGTGGGATATTAATTGTAATGTTTACTTGGGATGAGGCATGGGGGAAATAGTTTTCAATACACTAGAGTAGACCTAACGTTTAACTCCTGAGCCACACGGCTGGTGCTGCTAGAATACTTGAACAAACAAAGCAGCTTAACAAGTGAGCAGTGTTCAAAGTAATTCTTTAGAGCAGAGCAAAGCTTCCCGAACTATAGATCGGGAACCCAGGTGAGGTCATGCCATCTGTGAATGGGGTCATGATCCTGGTTGATATTTGGTATGCCTTGCATGATTTTGTTGTTGTCATCTAGAGTCATGGAAATATATTTAAACCTCAAACAGGATCACACAGGCAAAAAGTTTGGGGATTGCTGCTGTAGGGGCTGAATTTAAAATTTTTTTTTAAAAAGGTTTGTTTTCAGCCCCATCTCAAATGTAGGCAATGAGCTATTTTACGACTACATGTCAATGTGAAAAAAATTCAAATGACAGCTGCTGCTGAAGGTGTGTTTTTCTTTTCACACTGTGTCATGGGGATATGGGGGCAACACACCCATTTGGGGGGAGATAACACAAAGGGTTAACAGATGGTAAGCTCAGTTGCAGCAATATACTGAAACGAGTTGCCAGAGTGGGGGGAGAGATTCCCTTTGTTATAACAAGTGGCCAGTTTATTGCCAAGCAATGGCCAGGTCACCCCGGCCACCTGATTAGAAGGACAATAGCAGCAGGAGACAGGAAGTCTCCAAGGCCTCCTGCGAGGAAGAAGAAGGAAGTTCTTCTTCAAGAATTAGGACACTTCCATCTTGGACTTCAACAAGTAAACAGCTCAGTGGAGTAGCTGCTGCAAGAATGCAAACTATGGACTAAAAACTTTGCCATGAACTAAGACTTGAACCCGGTCTTCAACATCCAGACCGAGACAGCATCTGATGGACCTGTATTGCACCTGTAGGATAAGGGGACAGTCAGGGAATATCAGCGGATTTAGAATGTGTGGACTTTATATTTGATTTATTGACTTGCACTATCTGATCAACAGCCTTGTACTTGTATGTACTCAATATATGTTTTATAACCAAGCCTAGCGTGCTGGTGTCTTTATTTGGTCTTGGGGAATTCACATAGGGGGTACTCCTATCTAGGTGAGAGCCTAGACGAACCTTTTTCATATAAGACAACCCCACTGCAAAGTCTTCCAAACTACAGGTGGCCAGAGAACGTTCTCTGCATTACGGCTGGGCTGGGAGATCAAGGGGAGGTGCTTCTAGGGGGCGCGGGCCTCTAAAAGCTCCCTGATTGCAGTGAAGGTTTTCTGATCACATGGGGACCCACGCGGGCACAGGCAACTGGTTTGTGGCTGGCCTGGTGGGCATACGGGGGACAGCCTCTAAAGGGAGTGAGGGCCCCAACCCCAGTGACAGTGACGAGCCAGGCAGGAGTACTCTAGAGTACCCCATTTGAACCCCATAAAACACTTAAGGAGAGTGAAAATGGCTAGAGAGAAAAGCTAGTCCAAACCGGCTGAATTAAAAGTGAGTCAAGAAACATAAAGTGCAATGACCACTTAGAGCCACCAGGTGGCATCAGTGGGCTGAACCTGATCTCTTAGTGCAACACAAGTTTTTTTTTGTTCATTTTGGGGATAGGGATCTGAACACAGATGGCTCAGAGAATAAAAGGCCTAAAAAATATGAAAAGGGATGAACTTATCGAGGAATGCAATGCAAGAGGCAAAGATCCAGCCGGCCTTAATGTAGACCAGCTGAAAAAGAAACTCAGGGAGCACATGCAGCAGCCACAAGAGGGTGCATCCGCCTTGCATGACCTAGAGGAAGACGCCTCCGCCGATGAGGATGAGACACCAACAACCAGAAGAGAGAGGCTGGAACTCAAGCAACTCCAGATCCAACTAGAGATGGAGCACCTGAGGATGGAGGAAAATGACAAACAACGGCAGCATGAGTTGACAGTGCTAAATCTGACAGGAGCACTACCCCCTAGAAGTCCTCCTCAGCCAAGTCCTGCACCCAGCATCCCAACCAACATGAGGGAGAAACGCATCCAACACTACGCACAGCTAATCCAGGCAACCCAGGTTGGGGGAGGAGGCCAAGGGGGAAACAGACCCCAACAGGAGGGACACAGCAAGTCCCCAAAAAACAAGCCCGGGGGAAGGTGGGACAGAGATCCCCAGACTCAAGGACCAAACTCATCTCAGACTCCTAGGGGAGGGCATGGGAATTGCCAGGGCACCTAGCAAGGAACTGCCCAGACATAGAGGGAAGGGAAAACATAGAGCCCAAAGAGGGAACAGGAATGTTAGGGGTGGGCCTAAAGGGTAGCCCCAAAATAGAAGTTGTAGGGCCCAGAGAGGGTGCGGCAGAGGAAATAGCAACCCTAGGGGCAGGCCAGGAGGGCAACCCTACAATGGAAAGTGTAGAGCCCAAGGGGGGAATGGAGGTAGAGATCCCACAAAGGGATGGGGTACCCCTGGGTGGAGTAGAGAAGGTTAAGCTGGAGGGTTTAGCGTACCCCAGCCTAGTAAGCTCAGAGAATTTGGAGCCAGAGGTTATAGAAGACCACAGCTTGGAGCAGCTCAGGCAGACAGATAAGGAACAGGAAGGGGAATTCACTCCTGACTGTGGTGACCAAGTAATCTGGGGGTTGGAAAAAGCAGTTCTGCAGTCACTTCCAATTATAGGACAGCCTTTTGAGAGAGTGAATATAGATACAGGGGGACCCCTGAAGCAGAAGGCAAGGGGAAAGTACCCTAGTCTGACCCTGGTAGAGGTAGCAACTAGATACCTCGAGGCCACGACTCCAGCTTCTACAGGGGCCACTGTGGTTGCTAATGGCCTAATAAAAATCCTTTTTCAGCTGGGTTTTCCATCAGAGATATGGGATGACAAGGGAGGAAACATCCTAGCAGAGGTAGTAGACTGTCCAGGGAATGACAAGAATTCCCTACCAGAATTAATGGAGTGCACATGGAATAATAAAGGAGGAAATTCCCTATCAGAATTGAAGGAATTCCTAGCAGAGTTAATGGAAGGCCTATGGGAGTGCTGTGGGGTTAAACATGTGCCAACCACACCCTATCTCCTGGGGAGTGACAAAACCCAAAATTATTCCCTGGAAAGTTTATTGGAGGGCATATGGAATGACAAAGGGAAACATTATTCCCTGGACAGTGTAAAGGAAGGCCTGGGAGGTGACAAAGGTGGGAATTCCCTCGCACAGCCACTGGAACACTTAGGGAATCCTTTAAACACGGGGATAGGGGATCTCTCTCCACCTGAGGAGATTGTGCCCCAAGATAAGGAGAATCTGGGAGGAGTGTTTCTCTATCACACAGCATTCAAGTGCACATCTATTGTGTATATGATGTGATATGTGTATTGTTTATTAACCCATTTCATGTTTTCTGTAACGGTACACAGACTGACGTGTTCCAGGATTGGGATTGACCCAACCCTTCTCACGTGTTCTCGAAGGGGGGGACGTGTCATGGGGACATGGGGGCAACACACCCATTTGGGGGGAGATAACACAAAGGGTTAACAGATTGTAAGCTCAGTTGCAGCAATATACTGAAACGAGTTGCCAGAGTGGGGGGAGAGATTCCCTTTGTTATAACAAGTGGCCAGTTTATTGCCAAGCAATGGCCAGGTCACCCCGGCCACCTGATTAGAAGGACAATAGCAGCAGGAGACAGGAAGTCTCCAAGGCCTCCTGCGAGGAAGAAGAAGGAAGTTCTTCTTCAAGAATTAGGACACTTCCATCTTGGACTTCAACAAGTAAACAGCTCAGTGGAGTAGCTGCTGCAAGAATGCAAACTATGGACTAAAAACTTTGCCATGAACTAAGACTTGAACCCGGTCTTCAACATCCAGACCGAGACAGCATCTGATGGACCTGTATTGCACCTGTAGGATAAGACTTGAACCCGGTCTAAGACTTGAACTAAGACTTGAACCCGGTCTTCAACATCCAGACCGAGACAGCATCTGATGGACCTGTATTGCACCTGTAGGATAAGGGGACAGTCAGGGAATATCAGCAGATTTAGAATGTGTGGACTTTATATTTGATTTATTGACTTGCACTATCTGATCAACAGCCTTGTACTTGTATGTACTCAATATATGTTTTATAACCAAGCCTAGCATGCTGGTGTCTTTATTTGGTCTTGGGGAATTCACATAGGGGGTACTCCTATCTAGGTGAGAGCCTAGACGAACCTTTTTCATATAAGACAACCCCACTGCAAAGTCTTCCAAACTACAGGTGGCCAGAGAACGTTCTCTGCATTACGGCTGGGCTGGGAGATCAAGGGGAGGTGCTTCTAGGGGGCGCGGGCCTCTAAAAGCTCCCTGATTGCAGTGAAGGTTTTCTGATCACATGGGGACCCACGCGGGCACAGGCAACTGGTTTGTGGCTGGCCTGGTGGGCATACGGGGGACAGCCTCTAAAGGGAGTGAGGGCCCCAACCCCAGTGACAGTGACGAGCCAGGCAGGAGTACTCTAGAGTACCCCATTTGAACCCCATAAAACACTTAAGGAGAGTGAAAATGGCTAGAGAGAAAAGCTAGTCCAAACTGGCTGAATTAAAAGTGAGTCAAGAAACATAAAGTGCACTGACCACTTAGAGCCACCAGGTGGCATCAGTGGGCTGAACCTGATCTCAGTGCAACACAAGGGTTTTTTTTGTTCATTTTGGGGATAGGGATCTGAACACAGATGGCTCAGAGAATAAAAGGCCTAAAAAATATGAAAAGGGATGAACTTATCGAGGAATGCAATGCAAGAGGCAAAGATCCAGCCGGCCTTAATGTAGACCAGCTGAAAAAGAAACTCAGGGAGCACATGCAGCAGCCACAAGAGGGTGCATCCGCCTTGCATGACCTAGAGGAAGATGCCTCTGCCGATGAGGATGAGACACCAACAACCAGAAGTGAGAGGCTGGAACTCAAGCAACTCCAGATCCAACTAGAGATGGAGCACCTGAGGATGGAGGAAAATGACAAACAACGGCAGCATGAGTTGACAGTGCTAAATCTGACAGGAGCACTACCCCCTAGAAGTCCTCCTCAGCCAAGTCCTGCACCCAGCATCCCAACCAACATGAGGGAGAAACGCATCCAACACTACGCACAGCTAATCCAGGCAACCCAGGTTGGGGGAGGAGGCCAAGGGGGAAACAGACCCCAACAGGAGGGACACAGCAAGTCCCCAAAAAACAAGCCCGGGGGAAGGTGGGACAGAGATCCCCAGACTCAAGGACCAAACTCATCTCAGACTCCTAGGGGAGGGCATGGGAATTGCCAGGGCACCTAGCAAGGAACTGCCCAGACATAGAGGGAAGGGAAAACATAGAGCCCAAAGAGGGAACAGGAATGTTAGGGGTGGGCCTAAAGGGTAGCCCCAAAATAGAAGTTGTAGGGCCCAGAGAGGGTGCGGCAGAGGAAATAGCAACCCTAGGGGCAGGCCAGGAGGGCAACCCTACAATGGAAAGTGTAGAGCCCAAGGGGGGAATGGAGGTAGAGATCCCACAAAGGGATGGGGTACCCCTGGGTGGAGTAGAGAAGGTTAAGCTGGAGGGTTTAGCGTACCCCAGCCTAGTAAGCTCAGAGAATTTGGAGCCAGAGGTTATAGAAGACCACAGCTTGGAGCAGCTCAGGCAGACAGATAAGGAACAGGAAGGGGAATTCACTCCTGACTGTGGTGACCAAGTAATCTGGGGGTTGGAAAAAGCAGTTCTGCAGTCACTTCCAATTATAGGACAGCCTTTTGAGAGAGTGAATATAGATACAGGGGGACCCCTGAAGCAGAAGGCAAGGGGAAAGTACCCTAGTCTGACCCTGGTAGAGGTAGCAACTAGATACCTCGAGGCCACGACTCCAGCTTCTACAGGGGCCACTGTGGTTGCTAATGGCCTAATAAAAATCCTTTTTCAGCTGGGTTTTCCATCAGAGATATGGGATGACAAGGGAGGAAACATCCTAGCAGAGGTAGTAGACTGTCCAGGGAATGACAAGAATTCCCTACCAGAATTAATGGAGTGCACATGGAATAATAAAGGAGGAAATTCCCTATCAGAATTGAAGGAATTCCTAGCAGAGTTAATGGAAGGCCTATGGGAGTGCTGTGGGGTTAAACATGTGCCAACCACACCCTATCTCCTGGGGAGTGACAAAACCCAAAATTATTCCCTGGAAAGTTTATTGGAGGGCATATGGAATGACAAAGGGAAACATTATTCCCTGGACAGTGTAAAGGAAGGCCTGGGAGGTGACAAAGGTGGGAATTCCCTCGCACAGCCACTGGAACACTTAGGGAATCCTTTAAACACGGGGATAGGGGATCTCTCTCCGCCTGAGGAGATTGTGCCCCAAGATAAGGAGAATCTGGGAGGAGTGTTTCTCTATCACACAGCATTCAAGTGCACATCTATTGTGTATATGATGTGGTATGTGTATTGTTTATTAACCCATTTCATGTTTTCTGTAACGGTACACAGACTGACGTGTTCCAGGATTGGGATTGACCCAACCCTTCTCACGTGTTCTCGAAGGGGGGGACGTGTCATGGGGACATGGAGGCAACACACCCATTTGGGGGGAGATAACACAAAGGGTTAACAGATTGTAAGCTCAGTTGCAGCAATATACTGAAACCAGTTGCCAGAGTGGGGGGAGAGATTCCCTTTGTTATAACAGTGGATTTAGAATGCATGGACTTTATGTTTGATTTATTGACTTGCACTATCTGATCAACAACCTTGTACTCGTATGTACTCAATATATGTTTTATAACCAAGCCTAGCATGCTGGTGTCTTTATTTGGTCTTGGGGAATTCACTTGGGGGTACTCCTATCTAGGTGAGAGCCTAGACGAACCTTTTTCATATAAGACAACCCCACTGCAAAGTCTTCCAAACTACAGGAGGCCAGAGAACGTTCTCTGCATTACGGATGGGCTGGGAGATCAAGGGGAGGCGTTTCTAGGGGGCGTGGGCCTGTGAAAGCTCCCTGATTGCAGTGAAGGTTTTCTGATCACGTGGGGACCCACACGAGCACAGGCAACTGGGTTGCGGCTGGCCTGGTGGGCATACGGGGGACAGCCTCTAAAGGAAGAGAGGGCCCCAACCCCGGTGACACACTGTTTGCCATTACCAAAGTTTTAGGCCGAGGAGGAAAGATCAGAGAATCCACATACAACTGAGCTACAAGAGAATCCATAAAGAACTGAGCTATCAGGCACTGGGTTGCCATAGAATCCACATAAATGAGAAGGTCCCAGATATCTATGATGTAGAAAAAGTCAGTAGTTGCCCCTGTAAGTCAGACAGTAAAGCTTTGAAAAGAAAATATGAAACACAATCAGGATTATGAAAGCTGGTGGTGTTTGAATGGCTCCTCTTTTTGTTTGCTTTTGTTTTTGCCTTTGTTTTAAAAAAACTCCTCTCCCCTCCCCCCCTCAGTTAGGTAACAAACTGTCTTAAAATGTGCAGTATTTCCCTAATTTCACATATGGTTATGCAAATTAGCAGCGGAGCTGACCACAGGGCATCCCACTTTGAGGATTTCAAAATCTAGCCCCCATCCTATTTCTACATGTCAAACCCCATTGGGAGGTCTCTCAACTAACAGTTTGGGAACCTCTGGATAATTCCCTCTCCAGGAGCCAGTGGACCTGTGCCGCATACAGAACCGGGCACCATGTTTCTGTCCTGCCCTCATCTTCCATCACTGTTGCATTGGCACATTTCTCCACACTCCTGACCTTAAGCATTCCACACTTCTGTGTCAGGCCAGAAACACTATTTAGCTAAAACTCGTGAAGGGGTGGGTGTATGTTGTTGTTGTTGTTGTTGTTTTCTTTTTAAAAAAAACAAACAAACAACATTTTAGGGTTTTATTTGCCTTCTCGTTTCTGAGCCTTCACAATACAATTAGGTCACATTTTCAATCTTTTCTTTGGAATCAAGCTGGTTAGAAACTTACTTAGCTGAATAAGCAAAAGCTTAGATTCTCACC
>QEPC01013938.1:3271451-3284792 GCA_003113815.1 Sphenodon punctatus
TGCCTGATATTTGAAATACCCATACACAGAAAAAATTATAAGCAGACTTTTTTATTCATTGGTACAAGGAAATGGATCGCCATCTGATAGTTTTAATTTTACTAGACTTGTTTTGTAACTTTGTTGGGTCGCAGAATTTTCAATTTGGGGTCGCAGAATTTTGGGGGGGAAATTGCAGAAGAATCGGGGCCCTGGCTATTAGCCAAGTAGATTGGGGGATGTAACCTCTGACTTTTGGGAGCTAGAAGTGAACAACAGGGAATGGATCACCCCATTATGACTTGTTAAGTACTCCTCCCAAGCGACCGAGATTTGTCACTGTCAGAGACAGGATGCTGGGCTCGATGGACCACTGGTCTGGCCCAGTATGGCACATAATTTCTTAACTGTGGTTATTACATATGTTTATAGTCTATACAAAAAAAACTATCTTTGGTTTGAGAGAGAAGTTAAGCCCTTACGAATTCAATCATGCTCCAAAAAGCATGGAATTTGTAAGTTAAGGCTTCCGCCCTAACTTTCATGCCATGTAAGCAGTAAAGATGTACAGTCTCATATGTTGTGCTCGCTTACAACTTAGGCTCCATGCATCCACACTTTGCCTCGGTATTTCAGCCCCAATCCTCTTCCTCTGCAGGTTGGGGACAACACCGAAGCTGAGGACAGTGCTATATACATGTTTAATAAGAATTTAAAGTTGGGTACATATTGAAATTAATAAAATGGAATGCCCATTTGAAGGAATGGAGGCAACAGCAAAGTGAATTTGGAAGTAAATCCTATTACCTTTTGTAGATCCCACTAAATAGCTGTAAAAGACTACAACACAGCTGCATCTTTGGGAGTGGGGGGCAAGAGACTGTGGAATAAAACCAGGGAGAGTGAGTGGAATGGGTGGAATGACAAGGAGGAACAGGGATAGGATGCAGCAGCAAGGAACTGGGTGGAATAACAGAAGGAATGCCATGACAAACAGGTTGAATGACACGGTTCAGAATGAAATAACTGATTCAGAAAAGTTATAGGCTACCGTGGGGAGCACTCCTATCATTTCACCTAGTTCCCATAGCTGCCTCCCTGTCATTCCACTCCCTTTAGCCATCTCCTCTCCAGTTTATTCCACCTCCCCTCCAGTTTATTTTTGTCATTCCAACCCCACTCCACTCCACTCCACTCACTCACTCACACACACACACACACACTCACTCCTGTTCCCTGTCAGAGATACAGTTCATTGTATGTGTTTACTGCTAACATGGCATGGAAGTTAAGGTGGGAGCCTTAACTTGCAATTTCCATGCTTTTTAGTGCATGATTGAATTTGCAAGAGCCTTAACTTGTCTTGTAAACCAGAGGTTTTTTGGTTATGGAATATCCAAGTTTGTTGTTAAATACAACGCAATGGAGAAAATTTGTTCTGCTGAGCAGCATAATCACTATGAGTGCAGGGCTTAGGGGAGGCCAAGGTAGAAGAACTGCTCCCTTCAGTTTAGAAGGTTGTTACTTCCTTCAAATAGCAAGCAAGGAAAACCTGGATTTTTACTGGTAGCCCCCTGCTTTACTAAGAATACAACTTTGGTTCGGTTTAAGCATTGCAAACTTCCAAAAACTGCTCTCTATGATCTCTCTAGCTCATGGCTTGTACAGGAGTCTTCCACTCTACTCCCCACTGTCAGAGCTCTTTTCCTTGTGAAACACTGGCCATTCTGCTTTCTAGGACCTTCCCCTGTACAGAACCCCCCTGGCTAGTTCACTCCTTGAACAGGGCTCCCTGACTGCTGTGCCCATGTACAGGACTCTCCACCTGGCATAATGCTGCCCATCCTTCAGTTCTCCCCCTGTACAAAGCTCCCTCGCTCAGTTCTCCTCTGTCCAGGGCTCTCCCCTGGCACAATTATGGCCATTATTCTGAAGCTCTCTATCTCCACAAGACTCCCCCACTTTACTCCCCCTTGGAACAGGCTCCCTTTCTTGCACAGCGCTGCTAGGCTTCCACTGTGGAAGCTACTTACAGAGGCTCTGCCCCTACTCTCTCCCCTTAATGCCCCCCCCTTTGTGTATGCTCCCTCCCTAGGATGAGGCTCGCTCTTTGAGTCCTCCCAAGAGGACTACACTTGCCATTCTACCCCACAGGGCTGCTCTGCACAGGACCCCACCATCTCCCTGCCCCCCTCCTGTGTGAGGTGTGCCCCCACCATGACCCATCTGTCTGTTGGGCTCTGTCCCAGCCCTGCTCCTTGTGTGTGCTCCCGGTGTTCCATCACCCTACTGTGTGTGATCGGTTACCTCAGGTGATAGCTGTTTATTCCCCTTTGTGGTTGTGGCCTCGCAACGGCATCCTGTGGACAGTTGCTATCGTGTAGGGCTCTGGCTGAATGCTGGTAGCACCCCCCTTGTTTAACTGCTACCCGTTTCAACTCCCGAACCCTCTGTTTCCTCCAACCCCAACCCACTGGACGGCTGTGCGTGCTGCCAGGGGCTTTGCCACTGTGTCATCCAGTGTGCAGCTCTTGCTTCCTATTGGTCCATCCACTATGCTGTGCCACCCCCTGCGGTGTGTAGCCATGGGCTTCCCCTATCGGTCCCCCATAGCATACCCTGGCAACCATGGATGGGCAACGTGGAGGCCATGCTCCTGACCATAAATTCAGGTGGCTTACAGGCCACTACCCACCTGCATGGCCAACCCTGCTGAAGCACCCCATGGGGTGGTGGCTGGGTGGCCCTGGGGGTGGGATCCGGTGTGTTTGGACTGTGTTGTGGCTGCCACCGCTTCCCCCCCTTGGTTGCCGGATCCCCATGCGTATCTCTTGCTTCCTCCTTCCCTCTAGCCTTGATGATCATCTTCCTGACGGTCCTGCACCTTGGGGAGATGGCAGGACAGTTCCAGAGGACGGCATCAGAGCTCCGGGCAGGGGTCTGGGTGTACCAGGCGATACATGAGTTGCCCCATTAACGGTTGCCCCCCGTACCCCTTTGGTGTGGGGATCCGTGGTTGCAGAGGCCTGTGGTCTGCTATATTGATGCCTCCCTCTCCCTCTCCTGTAGTGAAGGCACTGATTAACGAGCAGACCAGGGGGAGGTGGTGCAACTACTGCTCCATTTGCTGCAGTGGGTGCACCAACTGGACCGCGACTAGGTGGATCGATGGCACAGGGGTCGCCAGCCCTACTGAGGCTGCAGCTCCTCCCATCATACCTGTCCGTTCAAGCTCCCAACGCTTGTTGCGCTTTATGTATTAATAATAAAGGTTGATATTTTGGTTCCCCTTGTGTTTGTGTTCTCCTTCCCTGGGGTGTGTCCCTCTGTCTGTGCCCTGTTGGGTTTCCCTGGTGTGGTTGCCGCTGTTGGTGAGTTGCATGGGTCTGCTCCTGATCACTGGATCCCCTATGGTCTGGCACCTTGTTTCTGTCTTTTTTGCTTTGTCCCCTCTCTTGTGTTGGTGCTGTAACGATTTCCAACCCCCACGCCCATCCTATTCATCGCACCCGCCCATCCCTTGTGTCCCTTGGGACGTGGGGGGATGGTTGTCCATCCTCCAGGGTCGTGGACTGGCTGGTTCTGCCCCCCCCCCCATTGTGGTGTTAGTCTCCCCCTGTGCCGCTTGCACCCCTAGCAGGTACTTTGTTTTCAGCCGGTACTTTGCAGCCATTTCCCTTATGTTTGGGGACGCCTCTCGGCTTTCTGCCCTCGGTTCCTGTCTGCTCCGTGGCCTTTGGCGCCTGGCCCTGTCTCCCCATTTGTCTTGTTCCTGGCTCAGTGTTATGTTTCCCGGGGTTTCCTATTTGTGGTCATACATTGGGGGTCTTTGTGTGTGTTTAGGTATGGGCCCCATCCATTTCAGGTCCCGCCTGTTCTTGTCGGTGACCTTGTTGGTTCCCTGACCTCCTCCCCCCAGCTGCGATCCCCTCGCTCCCTTTACATCCTGCGTTTCCCAGTGTGCATGGTGGGGGGGAGGCTGTTTTCCCTGGGGCCCACGGCACCCGGCTGTCTGGTGTGTGTGCCGTGGCCTGTGTGCGGCTGTTACTTTGTGTCTCCTGTTATTTTGACCCCCTCCTCCCCCGCGCTCGCAGGGTCTGGTAGTTTGGGGGCGGTGCCTTGTGCTGTGGATTCGTTTGCCCTTCCTCGGCCATGTTGTCACGTCACTGTGCTGGGTGTGTTTTCCCTTTGGTTCGGTGTCTTGGCGCTCCGTGTAAACGTCTTCGGTGTTTGCTTGGTGTTTCCCAGGGCGGGTGTTTGGCCGATGGATGTGTGCCAGCCCCTCCCCTTCCTTCCCACAACCCCCCCCGCAGTGGTGTCCGTCTCCCTACTCGGCACTGGTGGATGTGCAGTGGGTGTGCTCACTGTCACGGGTTGTAGGTCCGCACCCCCACTTTACCGGGTTTGAGTGACTCCGTTTCCCTCGCGTACAGCCCACTTCAATCAGTTTTTCTCTCTGGCCGATNTGATCCAGTCCTGCAGCAGAGACAACCCCTTTGTCACCCAAGGGCCCGATCCTTCCTGTTTACAGACTCTTTAATCTCTGGGGTTCCAAGAGCTTGAAAGCCCTTGTTGCTCACTTGTGTTCCAATGTTAGACACAGACACTTCTTCATAAAGATAAGTAGTCAGTTTATTAATTTACATAAACAAGATAATTGATACAGAGTGGTTACTAGAAATCAAAGGTAAATATAACACATTCCTATCTATACTGGTTGAGTTCCTAAATAAGTATCTTACCCTACCAAGGTCCATAAGTTCTTCTCAGTCCTTGATGTAAGCGACTGGGTCTTCAGTCTTAGAGTTGCTAGAAAGCAAAGTCCCCTCTCTCAGTTCATGATTTCCAGCCTTGCTGGCGGGCGTTTTAGGATGCAGATGCAGTTGCTCAAGATGGCTCTGACCAAGCGAAAGAGAAGCTGGCTTAATGGCCCTCGCTTAAGTACCTTTCATGGTCCCTTTGTTTCTCGTTCCTGCCTTGGAGAAACCTGAGGTCTGTCACATAGGCAACCCAGGCAAACCTAAAGGTCGATTTGCATCTCCACAGGTATGTCTGGCCAGGGTTCCCAATACACTTTTTTTTAATCTCTTTGCATTTCCTGGAGTTTCGTCAGTGTCACAGTCCTGATTTGGGTTTTACAGTTCTCAATTGTAACATTACATACATGTTGCACCTTTTGCTTTACATATTTACTAGACTTGTAGTCTACATGTAGGCCAGTATCACACGTGTGTGACCCTATGTTCCTCCGTGACACTCACCCACCCATTTCCACCCACCAGCACCGCAGTGGCGTCCGTGTAAAAAAGGCCACAGAATATTAGCAAGCACTCCACACTCAGGATGGTCTCCATAGGCTAACATTGAATTTGCAAGATGTCATAACTTAAAAACTTCTAACTGGATTTACAAAAAGTAAACCAAAGGCACACCCCACCAACCACCTTGAATTTTCTAAAAGGCTTACACCTCCTCCCAACAAACACAAAACCCCTTTACCCTGCTGAGATCGAGACGGTCTAACTTTTGAAAAAACAGGCTTTCAAAGTGCAGTTTGCAAACTGTGATATCTCAGCTGTTATCCAACCAATCCGGCTGAAGTTTAGACAGCATGAACCGCTTACTCCAGTGATCCTACACTACAAATTCCACGATCCTAACTTTAATCATGCCAATTGTATAGCAAACAGAATGTTGGGGCTTTATAATGGGTATAACACACCTTAACTATTAGAGCGCTTGAATAATAGGGAAAGGAAGGGGTGAGGGGGAAGATTCTATCCCCAGCTTCAGTGTTGCCCTCAACTTGCAAAGGGAGAGGGTTGGGGCTGAAAGACCAAGGCAAAGTGTGGCTGCACGGAGCCTAAGTTGTAAGTCAGCAAAATATGTGAGACTGTACATCTTTACTGCTTACATGGCATTAAAGTTAAGGCAAGAGTCTTAACTTATAATTTCCATGCTTTTTGGAGCATGATTGAAATTTTAAGGGTCTTAACTTCTCTCTTAAACCAACGTTTATTTGAGTACAGAATTTCCTCATTTTTTGAGAATGCAATGCACTAAATTCTCCCTAAATATACACCCCTCCCAATACATGGGGAGGGTATTGTAGTAGTGCTGGCGCACTACCAGAATTAGTACCCTGAGTGAAATTTTAGAATGTAAAGCTTCACCACATACTGAAATACGGCTGCCTCTGGGGCAGAGGCAGCCATATATGCTGAAATCCCTCACCGTGTACTGAAATACGGCTGCCTCTGGGGTGGGGATGGCCATATATACTAGAATCCCTCACTGTGTACTGAAACGTGGCACTCCTGACCTGTAGCCCCTGCTGTGGGCACCCACCCCACAGCTCTGCCAGTGCCCTGCAATCCTGACCTGCAGCCCCTGCTGTCCCAGCTGTGGGCACTCACCCCATACAACTCTGCCAGTGCCCTGAAATCCTGACTGAATGTCCTGGGATGGACCGAGACACTCACTCTCGCCTCCCCCAAACAGCAGCCCCTCATTCTGCCCTCCCCTCCACACATACAGCAGCCCCTCTCTGATATTCCATATCCCCACCCTCGAGGCACATACCCCATTGTATAAAAAACATACAGTAAAGGGTGTTAGTCACAAAAAAGGATTAAATAACTTCATTTAAACTACAGTAAAGTATCTGTAAAATATTTACAATTAACTTTATATTTCACAGTTTACAGAAGTAAACAATTGTACTTGCAAAAAATGAAAATGAAAATCCATCTCCCATACTTATTCATTCTGGAGGACAAATTGTGGCTACAGGAAAACCTTTGCCTCCCACTAACCTTTCCACCCAGTCTCTTACCCAGGTTACCGTGTACTCCATCATACTGCTCCAACACCTCTTGATAACCACTTCACACTCACGCAATACATTCCTCATCCTATCACATATTCCTCATCCTCCATGCCCGTCGCACTGTACCCCATCACTCTCCTCACACCCCCTCACAGAGCCCCAGTCTCCCAATACCTGTTTCCACTGCCCTAATAATTCGGTCTTCACACTCCCCCCAGATCCACTTTAAATGGTTGCTCCCTCCCTCCAATAGTTTCTGGCCCCTCCCCAGGATACTCAGCACCCTCTTCCTCCATTTTGAAGGTGTGATGTCATCAGCATTAATCACTAATAACTTTTTTTTTCTGGGGGGCTAGAGGCTCCCCAGTTGCTGGCCCCATGTCGGAAGGGGGTGTCCCCTTTTTGTATCCCAACCATTGGGTTTGTCTATGGGTGGTCATTTTCTGGGTGCTGGAAAATTGGGAGTTTTGACCCCTAACTCGCCTGAGGTGGGGGGAGGGGTTGAATCGCAGCAAAAAAAGTATATTCGGTGTTGGGGGAGTCTCCTCCATGAAATGGTTGCCTTGGATTTCTGGGAAGCCCAAAGGGTGCTAGTCTAAACGTTGCTTCCAGATCTTTGTGATTTGCCACACTTCCCTGAGTTAAACCCTCCTAGTCCACCCCCTACCCCCACCTGCCTTTTAAACTCCTGGGGTTGGCAGCCATATTCCCTGCTAATGTCTCAGTACCACTGCTGGCCAGCTGACGGTAATGAACCTGCATGACATTATGAAATCTCCCATAGACTAATATGGGAAATTAACAAATGTACAACTTTTAAACTATCAAATGGATTTTGAAAATAAAAAAAAGGAACACACAAGAACGCACTCCTGAATTCTTTAACAGCACTACACGCCAGCCAAATGTTTTAAAAGTACACTTCCGACCGAATAAAAAAAGTGTCTGAAACCCAGAAGTAAAAGCATTTTAACTCTGATTTTCAAACCATTGTAACTTTTTTGTTTTTTGTCTGCTTTGCATGAAATTTGGACAGTTTGCACCCCAAATTGTATTTCCTGTCCAACTACAGGCCTGACTGCTTGGATAGCATAAACCAGGAAAACAAAAAAACTGTAGATTATAGAGTGGATGGATCCGCTCTATAGATTAGTTTCGGCTAGCGTACAAGTTTCTGTTTAAAGTGTGAACATTCTATTGCTTATATAATCAGCACTATTTATCTGAAATGTGGCCAAAAGAATCGCTTGTGGCTGCAGTGCCACAAGTTCTTCACTAGACCATATTTGAATTTGGAGTCACAAGTGATCCTCTCGGCCACATTTCAGACAAATAGGATAAATAATGCCGATTGTTTTCAGGCAGCAGTCCCCTGTTTATAATGAACAGTGGCTGTGCATTTTGGCTGCATCAATCAGTATCATATTTCAGAAGCAATTGTTATTGATCTCATTCTCGAAGCCTGTGAAGTTTGGGGACTCAACTCATCCAGGGGGAGGAGATATTGATGATTCAAATACGTGAGGATGGTTGACCACAACCAATTAACATTTAAGCAGTTATAACATTTTATTTTTCTAATGGATCTTTTTCAACCTTTGTGGATATGATGGTCCTCACAACACCCGCCCCAACCTCCCACCCCCNAAGTTGAGCCCCCAAACTTCACAGGCTTCGAGAAGGAGATCAATAACAAGTGCTTCTGAAATATGATACTGATTGATGCAGCCAAAACCGAGTTATTATTGATCAAAGATTAAGTTCTGCGGGGTCGCACATGTGCAGTAGAGCAGCTGCTCACTGGCAAAACACAGCACGGTCCTGCTGGCTCGTACATGCTCAGTAGAGCAGCTGCTCACAGGCAAAACAGAGCATCAGGAAAGTTACATGAGTCTACTTTCCTGAACCCCTCCAAAACGTCCACCGAAACCTCCTGCCCCCCAACGCAACATCTCCCGACCTCCAACACCCGCCCAAACCTCCCGTCCTCCACGCAACATCCCCCAACCCTCAACACCCGCCCCAACCTCCCGTCCCCCCGTGCAACATCACAGTGCATTAAGTCTGTGCTTTACATGTATAGAAATTGTATACACTTCATACAATAAAGTGTTAACAATCTGAGTATACATAACATTATACAATTCATTCAACACAACGCAGTTGTGTACAAACAGACTTAATGTACTGTTAAAAATGGTTTGTTGTTGCATTATGATAATAAATTAAAGGTTAATAATGGAAAAATGTGAAAGTTTAGTTGTTGATAAAAATGAATAAAAGTATGTATGGTAAGGAATTAAGAACATCTATTACATTTATGCTGATGAGGATAAAATATTAAATATTGCTCAAATTCTGAAATAATTTCCATGTTTTTTGGTGTTTATGTTTTGTTGCAATGTATGGAGTGGAAGTTTTTTTGAATTGTGATTGTACTGAATTTGGGGTTGTTTTTTTATTTTAAGAAAACTCTTGTGCATTTAAGTTTTTTTAAAACTGTTAAGCTTTTTGGTTTGGTTAATATAAGCAATATAATGTTTACACTTTAAACAAACTTGCATGCTGGCCTTAACTATAGGACGGTGCCCTCCGCTTTACAATCTACAGTTTTTTGTTTTCCTGGTATATGCTATCCAAACAGGCCTGTATTTGGTCAGGAAACCTACAAGGAACCTCTAGATGCTACAGGAAATGGTGGCAGTGATTCAGTAGAGAACACTTTCCTCTGAGACAGTAGGGAATGAAAGTCCAGCATAGTATTAGGTGGTGGTGTGCTGCTTCTGGAGGTAACACCTTTCTTGTGTAAGAGACATGAAAGCAATACATTTACCCACACTCCCTTCAGTTCCCCATGGGGTTAAAGGTTCCAAAGAGATGGGGTTATACTTTCTGTCTACCTAAAATTCACCCTTAATGCTTCAGTTCAGGGGTCCACTTTGAAAGCTTGTACAAACTCCGAGGGCCACTCAGAAGTTGGGGCGGGGCTGCTTAAGAGATGCACTCAAGGAGGGCCCAAGTAATGGATTTGAGCCATGGAACTGTCCCCCATCCTTGTTTGCATGCCCTCATCTCTGCTCCCTTTCCTGGAGCTCAGTTTTTTCAATGGTTGGAGGTAAGAACTGGCTCCAAGGGCCAGATCCAGGAAGTGGAAAGGGGCCACATAAAAACTTGCTGTGGGTCACATTTGGCCCCTGGACCTGAGGTTCCCCACCCCTTCTTCAGTTGGTTACAATATTCTTTTTTTATTTGCTGTTCTAAATTGTTGGATAACGTTGGTGCATGTTGCCAAAAGCTACCGCCTTTCATCCCAGGGACAGATGCTTTTCAGTGGAACCAGTGGTATTATTCTTTGTGAAGCATTTGGGATCCCTTAGGCCAACAGTGAGGAACCTCAGCCCTGGGGGACAAATGCAGCATGTAGCTAAGTTTTATGCGGTTCCTTTCCAGTTCCTGGTTCTGCCCCGATTCCAGTAATGGGTTTTTTTAAGACAAGATGCTACCCTGCATGACCACCCATGAGCCACAGATCTGACTGTCCATCTTAAGGTGGAGTAGTTGGATGCGCGGTCCCATGGGCCACAGAGCACCCACACTTGGCCACTCATGGAGCACTGCCAGGAAATCCGGAGTACAGTGTGTGAGGCAGGTCAAATGTGTGGCGGCTGCCTCCATGGCTGCGGGAGCCATGCTGGGAGCTGCCCATTTGAATCGCTCCCCCTGCAGCCGATGTGCGTGAGTGCCCCGTGGAAGAGCTACACGACATCCACAAACACCTCCCCCCCACCCCCCAATTGACTTGCTCGTTTGAAAACACCCAACAATAGGGAACAGATCCATGGGACAGATTATGATCTAGACACTCTTCTTCCTGAGCACAACCCTTAAGCACCCCAACTCCCTACTTCTCAGGAGTCTGCAGGGCTTGTTCTAATTTTCAAAGTAGCCCCTGGGAGGGAAAAGGTTCTTCACCCTTGTCTTAGACTAAGCAGCCAGTGCCTAGGTGAACTAACGCTATGGGAGGAACTTTCCTCTGGGATGAGGGTTAACCTATGGTGGGATGATCAGACATAAGAGAAACTAGTGCATCACAATGTGGTGATGGTGGTGTCTCCACAGTGCAACACTGAAATGTCTTTGTCAGTTGTGTTATGTTGGTTTTAAGGGTGGGAATCATTTGGAGATGGGGCAGGAAACAAATATTTTCTTGGGGTGAATGGCTAGGACACAGGTTCACCTGGCATCTGTGATAGTGACGGTGTGAAGAAGAAATCTAGGCCAGGCCCAGCAGGCAGTTCAGATGCCTGAATTTTATCACTGATTCTGGAAGCAAATTAATATCTGCTAGTTAGAACAATGAATGCAGAGGACAGCCACATTCATAGATCTGGCACAATTCCCTTAAAAGGCAGCATGGATGAAACACTTCTATACTGGATACGTGGATTATATGACTAGTTTTGTCTGAAGTGATCTTATAAAAACTCTAGTTACCTTGCTTGTAAAATGTGGAGAATGTTAGTTATCTGCCTTCTCATGAAGCGATGTTGCTTAAATCTGCAATATGGATTGCTGAGTCACGGGTAGGCATAAACATTCCCAGGTGAGTCACTGCCCCAGCAAAATCCCGTTTTGCAGTCTGAGCCCCCAGCCACAGGGCTGCTGAAGCCTGTAACAAAAAAATAAATAAACCCCAGTCCCCACCCTCAGAAGCAGCCTGGGTGGAGGGGGAGGAACTTCCACCGCCCCCTCCACCCATCTGCTAGGGTGCCCTGGGCCCTGCTATCTACCTCCTGGATTGCCGCAGCACTGCTCACCCTACCTCGTGGATCAGAAGGTCGCTACCTTGCAAACAAGGTTCTTCGGGATGGCTCTGACAATTCTCACATTCAGAGCCACCTTGAAGAACCTTGTTTACAAGGTAGCGACCTTCTGTTCTTCGAGATAGCTCCAACCATTCTCACCACTGAGTGCTGTGAGAATGGTAGGAGTCACTTGAAGAAGAACCTCCTGCTGCCACTGCGCAGAGGCTCACAACACCCAGGACCTCTGGAGGCGGCAGCAGCAGGCATGCGGGCAGGGGGCCAGGTCAGCATGAATGTATGTGTGTTTGAGTGGGTGTGACAGTGTGAATAAAAGAGAGATGAGAGCTTGAATGTGTGTGAGTAAGAGAGTGTGTGTGAGAATCTGTGCATGTATGTGTGTGTTAGAGTTTGTGTGTGAGAGTGTCTGTGTGTGTGAAAAAATCTGTGTGTGAGGGAGAGAATTTGTCGGTGTGTGTGAGGGAGAGAAAGAGATACTGTGTGTGAGAGAGTCTGTGTGAGAATCTGTAAGTGTGTGTGAGAGAGAGTCTATGTGTGTGAGAATCTGTGCATGTGAGAATCTGCATGTGAGGGGGGTATGTGTGAGTGTGTCTGTATGTGTGAGACAGATCAGAGTGTGTGTGTGTTTGTGTCAGAGTGAGTGTGTCTATGTATGTGAGTCTGTGAGAACTGTGTCTGTGTGAGAGAGATCAGAGTGAGAGTATGTGTAGTGTAATGTATGTGTGTAAGAGTGTGTGTCAAAGTGTGTCTGTGAGATCAGAGTGTGTGTGTAAGACTGTGTGTCTATATGTCAATGTGTTTGTGTCAAAGCGGGTCTATGTATGTGTTTCTATGTGTGTGTCTGTCTGTCTATACATGTATACGAGTTGCTCCCTCTCCCGTCCCATGCCTCGCTCCTCCCTCACATGGCTGTCCCCTCTTCGCACTCTACCCGTGCCCCTACCTCTCCCTATGAGGCTGTCCTTTTGGCTCCCTTCAACAGCACCATATAATGGACAGTGGACTGAGCAGGCACACAATCTTCCCTCGCTATAACGAGTTATACAGTCATTTCTATTTTAATTATAGTAAATGAATATTTTTTCCCCAAATACCACTTCTGTTGGTACTAGTCAAACAATTTAAATACTGATTAATGTTAACGGTATTTAAATTACTTGATTCGTACCAACAGAAACGGTATTTGGGGGGGAAAAATATTTGGCTGCTTCTTGCTGAGACCCAGCTTACTGGCACCAGCGTGTAACAAGTGCTGCTTTTTTAAAAAAACCAAACCAGGATTTTTTCCCTCCTGAAGCAAGCACTACAGAGATGTACACTGTGGGGGGATGGATTCTCTATGGGGCAGTGGGGATATCTACAGGGTTGTTTGGGGGGTCTGTCTCTATGGGGGCAGGCTGTAGAGATATACTCCAGAATCTACAGGGCTGTACAGATTTGTTTCTCTATGGGACAGTGCCATGGGGATGGATCATATACTTTGCCATAATCTAGTGTACAGGGCTTTGCGCTGGGGGGGCGGGAGGAATCTGTCTGTATGGGGTGGCTGTCATCTACCGCCCCCCGGGTTCCCTCTCCTCTTTCCTCCCAGACTTTGAATCATGGCTCACCTTCTTCCTCTCCGATGATATCCCCACTCTTATCCTTGGTGATTTCAACATTCACGTTGACACGCCTTCCACCCCCTCTATTTCCCGCTTTCTCTCTCTC
>QEPC01013938.1:3287138-3355351 GCA_003113815.1 Sphenodon punctatus
GTAACCAAGCCAAGTACACGCACCTGAGACTTCGCATCCGCCTGAATGTTTGTTTGTCTTCTCCCATGTCTCTCCCACTGTCCCCTCTCCTTGTCTCCCCCTCCTTGTCTTTTAGATTGTAAGCCACAGGCAGGGACCACGTCTGATTGTATGTTCTGTACAGTGCCAGGTTTTGCAACTGGCGCTTTATAAATGTTTAATAATAATAATAATAATAATGGGGCAGTGGGGATAATGTGCTTAATAGGCTACATTTTGTCATGTATTTAATTGTGGCTTGGACATTTGGAATTTAAAGCGCTGCTTTATTGCTTGTATTCTGCTTGTGGAATGCTTGTAGTTGGGATTAGGAAAAACACCCAGTTGTAAACCATCATTGAGGGTGCAGTGAGCACAAGACAACCTCCATTTTGATGAAGGGCAAAAGCGCCTTTAAAGTTAATTCACATGCATCTGAGCCAGGCAGTGCCCCCACCCAGGTCGGCGGAGCCAGGCATTGCCTCCCCTCAGGTTGGCTGAGCCAGGCAGTGCCCCTAGGCCCGCCAGCAGGACACACAGGCAAATGTCCCTATTTTCATCTGTGAAATTTTGGAGGTTATGCATTATTAAGCCCACTGAACAGAGATGGGCACCCACACGCATGGACTACATGGGAAGCGAATCCAATGGGCAGCTCCCAGCGTGGCTACCGCAGCCATGGAGGCACCACCCAACTTCTATGTGGCCTTCACGGAGCTTTTACTAATTTTCAAAGTGGCCCCTGGAAGGGAAAACATTCTCCTTTCTTTGTTATTCCCTCACTTCATGCAGGCCGTGAACTGATGGGTTAGCCAAACGTTAGGTTCAGACAAAAGGAAGGGGATGCTTGCTGGGCTAGGTGGCAAACATACACGCTGGGGAGGAGAAAATGGCTGCCCTCTATCCCCAGACCTGAAATGAGGAGGGAGCACAGCTCTCTCCTGTTTGTCCCCAATTTGGGGTCCGGGGTGGCTACACCTACTGGTTGTTCCCAAGGGGGGGGGAAGGAACAGCATGTTTCAGTGACTTGGGACTTCGCTCAGCTCGCTACTTCTGCCCCGGTCCCCCCCTGTGACCTTGGGCCGCACTCTGTGCCTCAGTTTTCCCTCCGTCAAATGGCTGAGTCCTTACCCCCTTCGCTCACGTGTGGGGCTGCGGGGCATTAGGAGTCTGCACAGCACTGGGGGACCAGGCAGGGCGCTCCACGCCGGTCTGAGGGGGACGAGGTAGGCTCGCGCCCGGATAGATCCCTTTGCCGTCACTACCCAACCCCTCTCCGCTCCCTCTCTCCTCCCTACGGAGGATCAGCCTGAGGGCCGGACCGGAAGTTGCGTAGACCGGGCTGGTTGCGTAGTTCCTGTGGGAAGGGAAAAGGGGGGGGTGACATGCAGAGGAGGCGGCGGCGGCGGCCCGGGGAAGCGCCGGAGCCCTAAGAGCAGCCAGCGCAGGCGGCAGGCCAGACTCGCTCCCCTCATCTCCCCCCATTATGGAGATGGAGAAGGAGTTCCGCCGGCTTGACCAGGCCTCCAGCTGGTCCTCCATTTACCAGGTGAGAGGCAAAACGGGGCCCGCCCCAGGGAGCTGCGAGAGGGGACACCTCTGCCCCATCTCCTCCCCCACCGGCCCGGGGCACCACCCCACCTGCCAAGGGCCTTGGCGTGGCTCTTCCCGCTCAGATAGGGAGCCATTGCCCCTTCCCCCTGCTCTAGTCCTGGGAGAGCCCAGCTCCTTCCTTCCTGCCCGCCCGCCCAGCCGTCCCCTTGCGCTGGCCACCCCCACCCCAGAGATCTCCCTCAAAGCTGTCCTCCTACTGGAGATCCCCCTATGGCGGTACCATTCATCCCCTTCAAAGCTGCCCCCTCTCCAGCCCCTTCAAAGCTGCCCCATACGCACACACCCCGGCGCCCCAGAGATCCTCCTGCGGCGGCACCACCCGCCCCCTATAGCCCCCTCTTCCCCCCCCCCGGGATCCCGAGTGGGGCCAGCTTTGCCGTTTTCACCCTTCTCCCATCAGCTAGTTCCCCAGTAGGTGTTTCCGTTACTTCCCATGTGCCCCCACCCACACGGCGGAGTTCCCCGTTAGAGCAGGGTGTGAAGCTGTGATCCATTGCCCCCACCTTATCACCAACTCTGGAAGAAAGCTTTGCGCTGCCTCCCAAACCTGCTGAGAGTAACTATCCTTTTCCTCCCACATGTCACCTCAGACAGCCCTGCTAGGGGCAGCTCTGTCCCACTTCTCCCCTGTTCTATCCTGCAACAGCTCCCTGCTCTGGAACAGATAGTGACCCACGTATTCATCTCTTCCCCCCCCCAAATCTGCACATGGAGAATCATTAATATCCCCTTGTAACACCATTCCCCCCACATCCCTCCTCAGATGTGGCTACACATTTTCCTTACCCCCTTTTTCTCTGTACTCTATTCATAGCTTCACTGTGATCCAAGGAAGGGTATAAATTCTTTTCAGTGCCTCCCCCTTCCCTCCACCTCCAACCAGCCCCATCAATCCCTTCCAAAGCCTTTGTGGGGGAGTGAAGTCTATGTATACAAGGGTTGCCAGCTTCCCTTATTTCAGAACACCACGCTTGGATTTATTTATTTAAAGATTATTTTTTTATTAGCTATTGATTTTATTTATAATTGTGTGATCCTTTTTACTGGGGTTTCTGTAAAATAGCTTGCATATTTTCCCCATAATGCTTACTTTCAAAAGATCTATCATAGTCTCCCTAGTAAAGCTTTAAAACATTTTATTATTTCAGTGCTGTTGGTGGCAGCGGCAGCATTATTATTGTGTGGAGTGTTGAGAGAACATAGTACTAAATTTACTTGGCTGGTATTTTTAGGAAGCTTCCTGGACAATGTATTTCCAAAATAAATAGAGTGGGAGCAGAATAGCATACATGAACACTTTAAGCCGATTCACGCATACTCCAGATCTTTTAATTCCTTTGAGCAATAGTTCTAGTGCTGCTAACACCTTGCTGTTTAGTGAGTTGTCTTGTTTTGAGGGGGTTTTTTGTTTTGTTTTTGTCCAAAGATGATGATATGTGGGTTGGATTCATACTGATCTCTTCCCACGCCTTAATTTCTCTGCTTTGACCTGATGCTTCCTAAGATTTATTTAAATAGACTTGATATGTTGCAGGCACATGCTCAGAAAGTGACTTTGTGTAACATATTGCACTAACTTTGTAGTAATGCATTATTGCCAGTTTAACCAGCAAAAGTAAGGAAATTCAGTTAAGGTCCATGCTTGGTCATCATGCTGAAGTTCTTGATTGCATGTTTTTATAATAATAAAATGTGCAAGACCTCCAGAGTATTATCGGACACATCCCAGAACGCACTAAATGGGGATGATGGTACCAACAGTAATGCCTGTGTTTTGTGTGTGGAATGAATAATACACTAATTGTCTAGGGCTGGTAAAATACTGCTATACCCTAAAAATTCATCAGGGGTCTCATGAATCCAGTCATCTGGAGTTTAGTTATAGGCACAGGAAACACCCATTCTTTTAGTGTCTAATCTTCATGAGATGGATGAATGGCCCACATTCATGCTCATTCTTTTAGAACCATTGCCTGTCCTAGCTGTCATTGACCAGGACATCCAGTGTGTTGTAGGCCCTGTTAGGGGTACAGTTACTTCTAGAATACTTGCTTAACGACTGTAGACTACTATTGGTCTAATTTGCTCTGTAATCTTTTTTTTAAAGGTAGTAACTTCTCACTGTCTTTTTAATGCATGTGAGGAGCTGTTAGAAAGGGTAACAAAGAAAGACGTGCTGTGTTGCTATCAGCATGCAGATGACATTTACTTTTATATTGCTAGTCAATCCTGCCTACACAGCGTGGCTTCATAATAAATTATGAAAACGTCGTTGCTTGTTGACCTTCAGGGAGGGGTGGGGACTAACTTGAATTTAACTCACGTTAGCATGGTCACATGAAACCCCCGATCATGGATATGGGGGGGTTCAGTGTTTTTTCCATTCCCCTGTTAAATTCAATAATGTGAGACGGGGCTGGATTTTGAGTCCTGTCTCGCATTATTGAATTGATGCTAAAAAACCCATGCTCCCATTTGGGGGCTTCACGTAACCACACTAACGTGGGTTAAACTTCTATTAGTCCCCGCCCCTTACTGAATGTGGACACGCAGCCGTAGTCACTGTTCATGCTAGACAGGGCTTGAGGCAAAGGCGTACAACTTGGAAAAGATGCTTATAGTTTGGGAATGAAACCGGAGGAATTCTTCCTGGTCAACTGTTGCAAAGAACATCTGTCATTTGTCACAAGTGTTCTTTGTTGGATTCTGGCTTGGTTCTGTAAGTCTGGGTAACTGCAGTAGCCATCTTGGCCAGCTGTGGCTGGTAGAATGCTGCATGTTTTCCCTTTGGACACTTACCTTGCTCTGCTATCTTAAAAGGGGTGCACCATAATGTACCTCTGAATGCAAGCTTCCTTCATGCCAGGATCAATGCATCCTGCGGCTATGTAGTTTCTCTGTGTAGGTTTGCCAGTCTGTAGAGGCAGAACTACATTTTGTTAGTGTCTTTGCCTCCTTTTTCTAAGGCTAAAGATCTATTCTAAGTTTTTCAAAGTTTGGATGTTTTGAAAACTGTTGCACATTCAAGAGTAGGGTGTTGGCACTTCGCAACCCATTAAGCAGGGCTTAATAATAACTATAATAATTAGCTAATTGTTTGTTTCCTTTTCCTGACTAAGGGTACAACCCCATGTTGCATTAGTACAAGACAGGAAAAGGGAGTGTTAAGAGGGAGGTGTAACCAAGTGTGGAGGTGGCTGGCATGCTTTACTTCAAAGGACATGGGGATAACCAACGTACAACATCTGACTGTAATCACTGTGTATGTGCTAGTGGAGGTGGGTGGGAATCTTCGAACGTCAGTGCGCTCCAGCATCATAAGATTATTTTTTTAAAAAAATTGTGGGGGGGAGGGTCTTTGGAGTTACGTTCTAGTGAAGAACTTGTGGCACTGTAGCCCTTTCCTTTATTTAGGAAGAGCGGAAGCTACACTCAGCCAAGAGAATAGAAATTCTGTGAAGCAATAAAAATTAAGGCTGTGATTCACAGCAGGCGCTAGTAGGACTGCTTCAGAGCCAGTGGTTTGTGATTCACTGTCTCGGGCTTTTGAGGAAAGAAGTGGAGAGAGATTTATTTGTTTTTTTAAAAAAAGACTTAAACATTGACAAAGTAGCATGGCTGTGGTGGGCCCAGGCTCATGTCTCAATTATAGGCCTCCCTCCAATGACCAGGAGGCAGGTTTCCCTAAATGGTGAACCTCGCAAGGGGGGTTCTGGCTGGCCTTGGCCTCCCCTTACAAAGGTGATGACCCCACCCTGGCTCTCAGTCAGCCCCCCTCGAGTGGCAGCCTCCTGCCAAAAGGAAGTTTTAAGAGTGGTTGGGGACAAGGCCAGCACTCTGCCTACACCCACTCTGAAAACTTCCTTCCCGGTGGGCCTTCTTGTAAGTGGCCTGAGCACCACTAGAATATTTTCAGAGCAGATGAGGGCAGAGTGTTGGCCCTGCACCCTCCTTCGTCCATTCTGAACATTTCTTAGCAGCTCTCAGGCTGTTTTCAAAGGGCCCCTCAAGAATGCAGAGCCCAGGCTTAATTGAACCCCTTATCCCATGATGGATAGGCCCCAGGTGTGCATATTACATGAGATAGCAAGAATGGGTGTAACATAGTGTTCAGTGAAACTGCTTTAGCAGTTGTGTGTTAGATACTTTGCCACAAATTCTCTAGGGTGCAAGAGTTTGGAAAGGCGGCACAGGAAAAATCCAGCCTGTTTTCCAGCCTGTACCATACCTGTAGCATCAAAACTATTGCTTAGAACAGGGGTGGGGAACCTTTTCCCTCCCAGGGGCCACTTTGAAAATTAGTACAAGCTTCAAGAACTGCATAGAAGTTGTGGAACAGGGCTGTTTAAGGGGTACGCTCAGGAAGAGAAGGGTTCAGATCATGCATCTGTACCATGGATCTGCCCCTTATCCTTGTGTGCATTTCCTCATCTCTGCTTTCTTAACCTGAGCTCGGTCTTTCAGGATCAGGAACTGGAAAGGGGCCAAGTAAAAACTACCCACAGGCCACATCTGGCTTCTGGGCCTAAGATTCCCCACCCCTGGCTTAGAGAATGCTTGAGTAAAGTGAAAAGATAATCAAGACCGTCTTATTGCTGTGAATCTCTTGCTGTACATGTACAACTTGGGATCCTCTATTTTAAAAACAGCAAGATGGAGATCTTGTGGCAAAGGTAGACAGTATATTAAACTGTCGTGCCTTTGCAAAGTTATGCCTACCAAAAAATAAATGGCTTGAGGGTGAATGAATGAACTGCTCAATATATAAATAACTTTGAAGTATCAATAGGAATGAAGAGAATTTGTTCTGTGAAGATGGTAGGATATGGAGCAGTAGCCTCCAGCTAAGGAAAGCACAGTTTAGGCTAGCTGGGAGATGGGAGTGCAAAGGGTATTTATTCTCATCCAGAATAGTAATTGGACAGTGAATCTTTAATGAACTTTTCCAAGAATAGGCAAGATACGGTTTTAGCAGGAATGTTCCAAGATATTACTTCAAAATTCCAGGTGTGGGTGTGTTAACGCAATTCAAATGCAGGCAGACTTGCTTTTTTACAGTAGATACTCCAGACATAATTACCGTTTGAATGCTATTTGGTAAATCATCCTGCAACTTCAGTATCTTACTAAACTGTTTTGTTTAAGGTTGGTATTTAAATAACTCCCATTAGTTCTGGGATAAAATATATTTTTGAAGGGTATCCTGTGTTTGTTTTTACTTATGATATGGTTTTGCCAAGCAGTTTCTACAGGAGCAACTAAGTGCATGGATATATGCCTGATAGAGCTAGGAACTGATCCTTAAAAAATAAATTTATATTTTGTAGAAGAAATAGATTATGTAAAAACATCAAAATCATACTGCTGTAATTCTATTTCTCTTACCCTCAATCTTCTTTTGATGGGTCCCGCATGTATGTATGTACATATGATCAGATGTATATATCATGAGAGAGGAATAGATTTTAGAGCTATTAATTCTGTCCATAACTTTTTTAATGTATTCATTTTAATGGAGTTTTAACTTGTTTTAAACTGAACATTTTTTCTCAAAGATAGTGTGACTTATCTCTCTAACCTTAACTGCAACACACGCAGTTGCTTTTAAAGACTGCAAAATATTCAGAGGTATATAATATTGTACTTTGGCCAAATCTTTTTGGGTGGGTCTAGGAGAAGGCTAGATGTTTTCCCTTCTAAAATCGAAGTAATAAGGGGGGAAACCAGCAGTACAGCAGGTATGTTCTGCCAAATTTACTTGGAAATAGTCACAGAGAATAAGGCATGGAGAAACTTTTTTTTAAATTATTTAAACCATAGCAAGGGCTTTCCATTATAATAGGCATCTTTATTACCCAAGTTGCTTGTTCATTCTTAAAACCTGTAAAATGCTTGGTCTTCCAGATCTATAATAATGTGGTTGTGCTGTACATTTCAAGTAAATGAACAGGAAATTCTACTAGTGTTTAGCAGTTGAGAGCTTGGACTTAACTGTAGTAGGGTTATCTGACTATTTTGAGTACTGGTGTCCATGTCCTCGTGTTGTCAGCCTGTTGCTGTTTTGCAGCAGTGGGATCACAGCATGAGTAAGGACTTTTTATGGCAAATGTTTCTGTGTCCAAGTCTGTCAATTCTTGCTACTTGCAGGTCTCCGCATGCCTTGGCACTTGTAAGTATAGCTCATGCTATGTCAATTCATCCAGTCTTTACAGTAATTATCCCTGATTTAGCTCAGGTCAGCATTCATTTTCAAATGAATTTAGTTCTGGATTGACAGACTCAGAGAGTCTGTTCTCGGAACAGATACAGTGCAGGCAGTATTGCTGCAAACTTTTTTGTGTGTTCATGAACCTCCACCTGGTTGGGGGTTAGAGGTCTCTAGATATTTCTGTTTTGTTAAATCTGTACCCTTTCTGAGATAGTAACAAGATAGCTCGTTGTGCACAGTATGTGACTTTTTAAAAATTTCTTTCTTTATGGCATGATCATGACTTTTTAAATTTATATTTATTTTTCATATTTTTATGCCCTCCCCTCCTGCTCGCGCATCTCGGGGTGGCTAACAGCATCTTAAAATAACAATAAAACCAGAAAACATTAAAATAATCCTGGCAGAAAAGACAAAAAATTCCTAACCCGTCTCCCTCACCAAAGGTCCGGCAGAACAGCCAGGTCTTGCATGGTCTATGGAAAGAGGGGAGGTCTAAGACAGGCGGACCTCCAGTGGGAGGGTATTCCACAGCTGCGGTGCCACCACCGAGAATGCCCTCTTCATAGTCAACACCCAGGGGATCTCAAGGAAGACTGTCCTAGCTGACTGCAGGATCAGATCCAGGTCCTGAAGGGTGAGATGGTCCTGCAGATAAGCAAGACCCAGGCTGTTCAGGGCTTTAAAGGTCAAAATCAACACCTTGAATTGGGCCCAGAAGACTATCGGCAGCCAGCGCAGAGAACGGAGCACTGGTATAATGTGCTCGTGAAGACTCATCCCCCTAAGGAGGTAGACTAAGGTCAAAATTAATGGCTATTCGTTGGCTGATGTGCAATCTTAGGATAACTGAGCATTTCATATCTAGCAGTTCTGCTGGAAAGGGCAGACTATGAGCTAGTGATTTACTGATGAGACTGTTTCATTATTACCAGTCCTCTCGGTTATTCAGGGTTGCTTGTTTTACTTTCTTGTTTTAGAGGTTCTGGCCAAAATACATAGGGATTTAGTCTCCCACTACAGGATATACATAACATAGATACTGAAATCAACATTGAAATAATGAATAGCAAAAAAGGGCAGAAGCTTAATGTTTCTCTTTCCCATTTCAGGTCGCCTTTCATGGGGGGGAAACTATTAGCTTGAAATGAAATTCTTAAGGTTAAAAGTTGTTTCGGGTAATGCCTCTGTCTTTGATTTTCCCTACCTGCTTTTACAATCAAGCTTTCATTACAAATGGTCGGTTTTAGGTATAGGGGGAGGGGTTGTCCTTTCTGCCCTCTGTGCCTACCCCCTCATTTCTTCCTCCCTTTCCTGTTGCTATAAGAAACGCACACATCAGCAAGGGCAACTGACTATAAAGAAAAGATGGCAAAATTACTGTGCAAATATGACTAAAGGTACAAAGCTTTTTTTTCCTTGTCATTAAATTATAGTAATTCTAGGTATTGCACTAAAAATTGATTAAAAAAAAAAATTAGTAGTAAGGACTATTTTGAGAAACAGCAGCTGCCTTTTTAGGCTGTTGCATCAATTCCAATTCATTCAAGATAGTGCATCCGGATATTGTTTTTATTGGCCTAATGAATATTTAAATAATAGCTGTACTTGGAGATCTGTACTTATAAGGGGGTTAATATATAAGTAGTTCCAATTTCTCATAGCTTGGATTAAAATATAGAATCAACTGTGTTTGTAACTACAAGTTAAATATTTGTTTGCATAGTTAAATATAGGAGTTGGTAAGAAAGCACGGTCTAGTAGGTACAGGGCATCACTAGGTTCCTGTGTAATTGAGTAAGTCACCTCAACATCTGTATTTCTCCACTATCCCATCTGTAAAATGGGTATTATAGCTAGTTATGGTGACAGGTACACCAAATGGCCCGTCACGTCTGAAATTACCCACTGTAATCCTTCTGATGGTGTGGGAAGGGGGGAAAAAATACCTGAGATTTTAAGATCTATCTCGCTGGGTAATTTCAGACACTACGAGTATCCCCTTTGGTGACCGTGATTCCCGTAACGTCTGATGCGAGTTCTGTCAGATGTTCACCCTAGTGAACCTCCGACGGGAATCACATTGACCACAATTCTGGACCTCTGGCCTCCCAGAGGTCCAGAATCGTGGTGGGATCAGGCCCAAACTGTGGTCACGGTGGCCACGGTCCGGAAAGGGCCGAAGGAAATGTCTGTTACCTTCAGCCCTCGCAGAGCATGGTCCCAACCACAGGACGGGATTGGGCCTGTCTCTTATACACATCTANATAAGGCATGGAGAAACTTTTTTTTAAATTATTTAAACCATAGCAAGGGCTTTCCATTATAATAGGCATCTTTATGACCCAAGTTGCTTGTTCATTCTTAAAACCTGTAAAATGCTTGGTCTTCCAGATCTATAATAATGTGGTTGTGCTGTACATTTCAAGTAAATGAACAGGAAATTCTACTAGTGTTTAGCAGTTGAGAGCTTGGACTTAACTGTAGTAGGGTTATCTGACTATTTTGAGTACTGGTGTCCATGTCCTCGTGTTGTCAGCCTGTTGCTGTTTTGCAGCAGTGGGATCACAGCATGAGTAAGGACTTTTTATGGCAAATGTTTCTGTGTCCAAGTCTGTCAATTCTTGCTACTTGCAGGTCTCCGCATGCCTTGGCACTTGTAAGTATAGCTCATGCTATGTCAATTCATCCAGTCTTTACAGTAATTATCCCTGATTTAGCTCAGGTCAGCATTCATTTTCAAATGAATTTAGTTCTGGATTGACAGACTCAGAGAGTCTGTTCTCGGAACAGATACAGTGCAGGCAGTATTGCTGCAAACTTTTTTGTGTGTTCATGAACCTCCACCTGGCTGGGGGTTAGAGGTCTCTAGATATTTCTGTTTTGTTAAATCTGTACCCTTTCTGAGATAGTAACAAGATAGCTCGTTGTGCACAGTATGTGACTTTTTAAAAATTTCTTTCTTTATGGCATGATCATGACTTTTTAAATTTATATTTATTTTTCATATTTTTATGCCCTCCCCTCCTGCTCGCGCATCTCGGGGTGGCTAACAGCATCTTAAAATAACAATAAAACCAGAAAACATTAAAATAATCCTGGCAGAAAAGACAAAAAATTCCTAACCCGTCTCCCTCACCAAAGGTCCGGCAGAACAGCCAGGTCTTGCATGGTCTATGGAAAGAGGGGAGGTCTAAGACAGGCGGACCTCCAGTGGGAGGGCATTCCACAGCTGCGGTGCCACCACCGAGAATGCCCTCCTCATAGTCAACACCCAGGGGATCTCAAGGAAGACTGTCCTAGCTGACTGCAGGATCAGATCCAGGTCCTGAAGGGTGAGATGGTCCTGCAGATAAGCAAGACCCAGGCTGTTCAGGGCTTTAAAGGTCAAAATCAACACCTTGAATTGGGCCCAGAAGACTATCGGCAGCCAGCGCAGAGAACGGAGCACTGGTATAATGTGCTCGTGAAGACTCATCCCCCTAAGGAGGTAGACTAAGGTCAAAATTAATGGCTATTCGTTGGCTGATGTGCAATCTTAGGATAACTGAGCATTTCATATGTAGCAGTTCTGCTGGAAAGGGCAGACTATGAGCTAGTGATTTACTGATGAGACTGTTTCATTATTACCAGTCCTCTCGGTTATTCAGGGTTGCTTGTTTTACTTTCTTGTTTTAGAGGTTCTGGCCAAAATACATAGGGATTTAGTCTCCCACTACAGGATATACATAACATAGATACTGAAATCAACATTGAAATAATGAATAGCAAAAAAGGGCAGAAGCTTAATGTTTCTCTTTCCCATTTCAGGTCGCCTTTCATGGGGGGGACACTATTAGCTTGAAATGCAATTCTTAAGGTTAAAAGTTGTTTCGGGTAATGCCTCTGTCTTTGATTTTCCCTACCTGCTTTTACAATCAAGCTTTCATTACAAATGGTCGGTTTGAGGTATAGGGGGAGGGGTTGTCCTTTCTGCCCTCTGTGCCTACCCCCTCATTTCTTCCTCCCTTTCCTGTTGCTATAAGAAACGCACACATCAGCAAGGGCAACTGACTATAAAGAAAAGATGGCAAAATTACTGTGCAAATATGACTAAAGGCACAAAGCTTTTTTTTCCTTGTCATTAAATTATAGTAATTCTAGGTATTGCACTAAAAATTGATTAAAAAAAAAAATTAGTAGTAAGGACTATTTTGAGAAACAGCAGCTGCCTTTTTAGGCTGTTGCATCAATTCCAATTCATTCAAGATAGTGCATCCGGATATTGTTTTTATTGGCCTAATGAATATTTAAATAATAGCTGTACTTGGAGATCTGTACTTATAAGGGGGTTAATATATAAGTAGTTCCAATTTCTCATAGCTTGGATTAAAATATAGAATCAACTGTGTTTGTAACTACAAGTTAAATATTGCTTTGCATAGTTAAATATAGGAGTTGGTAAGAAAGCACGGTCTAGTAGGTACAGGGCATCACTAGGTTCCTGTGTAATTGAGTAAGTCACCTCAACATCTGTATTTCTCCACTATCCCATCTGTAAAATGGGTATTATAGCTAGTTATGGTGACAGGTACACCAAATGGCCCGTCACGTCTGAAATTACCCACTGTAATCCTTCTGATGGTGTGGGAAGGGGGGAAAAAATACCTGAGATTTTAAGATCTATCTCGCTGGGTAATTTCAGACACTACGAGTATCCCCTTTGGTGACCGTGATTCCCGTAACGTCTGATGCGAGTTCTGTCAGATGTTCACCCTAGTGAACCTCTGACGGGAATCACATTGACCACAATTCTGGACCTCTGGCCTCCCAGAGGTCCAGAATCGTGGTGGGATCAGGCCCAAACTGTTGTCACGGTGGCCACGGTCCGGAAAGGGCCGAAGGAAACGTCTGTTACCTTCAGCCCTCACAGAGCATGGTCCCAACCACAGGACGGGATTGGGCGCGGCAGCCAGATTGACCGCTGCACCCACCCATCTCCCAGAAGGTGGGCGGCCAGGGGAGCGCGGGGAGGGAGGGGGCGGGGCTGTGCGGTCGCACCACATAGCCCTGCCCCCTCCCCGATCCCCCTCCAGAATCAGGCCGACACGTCTAAAGGATAGCCGGCCTGATTCCTGTCGGGGATCCGAAACGGATCCCACACCGTGGTTCAGCGTGGCGGGCCAAATGGCCCGTCATGTCTGAAATTACCCACTGTAATTCTTCTGATGGTGTGGGAAGGGGGGAAAAATCTCCTTAACAAATCTGCCAGGAAAACATGATCACTTGGCCAATCATGATTCATAAAAGCATGGCTACAGTATCATCCATGTCTTGCTAGTCATCTGCAAGCAAGTGGAAAGCAAGGCACTATGCTCTGCTAACAATGTTGAGCTGTTATGCTGTTGGGCACTGCTACATCAAGCAAGGATCTTTTCCTGCGGCCGTGATTCTTTCTTTACAGCTGGATTTCCTTCTCTTAGAACAGAGGCCTCTTGTCTGGCAGTTAGAGGAAAAGCTTCTCGATTGTATGGGGTGGAAGATCTGAGAATAGGCAGAGTTGAAGGCTTCAACTCGAAGCTGAGATTGGTAAACACGAAAGCATGAATTTCTATTTTTTTTTTAATTGAAAGTTCTAAAGCATGGACTGACTAGTTAGAAAGTGCTTTGGTATGTTAAGAATTTAATACCGAAGTCTGTCTTGCTGTGAAATGTTACCATCTCTCTGAACTTTCAATTATATAAATGTAATTTCATTATTTTGAAATCTTTAGCACATACCATTCATATCTAATCATTCTGTTGAGTGTAGTGCATTCTCATCTATCGCTTGCAAGAAAGCAGTTGCTGAGTAATTGTCCTAAATACGTGCAGGGGGGTCACTTAAAATAATTGGTGAATGCATCTTCTCTTAAATATTATGTGGGGAAAAGTCACTTATTTTAACGAACTGCTTGGAATACACTCATGTATAGAAGTAGTTCTCTATTTCTGACTTTAAGATTTGGTATTTATATGGTGTGCCCATGCTTTTTATAAATACCTAAATAAAAAGACAATGGTAAATTTTTTCTTCTGCTGGAGAAGGCAAAAATAGTTGTCGTCCCCCCCCCCCCCCCCCCCCTTCCTGTTGATGCAGAAGATATGCTGGAAAACTTTGCTGGAAGATGTGTAAAAATAGCTTTTCAGTAATAGAAAATTCTGTAAATGCTTGTTTCAATGGAATTGGAGCATGTTTTTTCAAGTGGATTAATGTTTATGTAACAATTTGTGCAGGTCTGACAATATTAGATACTATTTTGGTGGCTAAGACCAATGCTGCAATCATTATCTTTCAATAACAGTGTTTTACAGGAATTGTGGAACTTCTTAAAATTGCAAGGATTTAATTTGGGGTGGGGTGTAATAGCACTTCTGGCCCTGCAGCAGTTGGCCCCAGTCTGTGGGTCTTCCTTCCATATAACAATCATCCATGCAAAATCAGGGATGAAATTTACCAGATGGTCCTGGAGGAAGGGGAAGGAATTGAGAACACAGGAAAGACTTCTCTGTAGAAGTAGTAATTTTTATAGCACTTGGATGCTATGACATGGAAGCAGTAGAAAAATGAAATGGTGCCAAACAGATTTTGGTGAAACGAAAGTAAGATGTTCTTAGAGCAACCTAATCTTATTGGGTTGATTTGTAGGCGTTGCTGTTTTTAAATCTTTACAAATTTGGATTATTTAGCCTTGCAGCGGAAGCACACTGGCCAATCAACGTGAAACATCTCATTTCTTTCCTTTGGCAAGAAACATATCCTTGCTAGCTTGGCTAGCAGAGGTAGTATGATGGTTTGATTAGAATATTGTACAAAAGCCAACAGTGCTTTCCTGTGAATTTAAATATTCACGTAAAGCGTCGCTAAGATTTGGCAGCTTGTTTGAAACCTGTTCCTTTGTATGCAGTATAGAGAAATTAAGGTTTCTGTGTTGGTCCAAAATATAGTCAGTAGAGGAAAAGTAGTACAGTGATATCTTATTGGACTAACTCCAGTTGGTGTAGGTATGGAAGCTTTCAGACCTCACAGGGTCCTTCATCAGGCAAGTCAGGAATTAGAACTATAGACTGAGCAAAGCCGTGAGGTGTATACTGCATACTTTATTGCATAGTCATAGACCATAGCATTTACATAAAACAAACATGAGGAAATACAACAAACTCATAATATCCGGTGGATAAACTAACTAGGGACCTAAAAAAAACCAAATTCCCCCACAAAGACATCTTTACCAATAATCCCATGATTTTACTCCTTAAGGATACCATACACCCCAAAGATTCCTAACAAAGAGCCAGCATACAATTCTAACACACACACACACACACACACACACACACACACGGAGTATTTATCCATTAATCATTGAAACTCCTAATCGTCCATTGGAATATCCGAGAAAACAACAAGTAAGTAAATCCTTCCCACAAGTTCCAACCCATCCTATAAAAAACCAAAAGGATGGGCATGAAATAGTAAAAAAGCTATAATACTAACTAAGCCCAGGACTTGCAATAACCCTATGCCTGCATAAAAACCTCAATCCTAAGAAAATAGTCAAAATTACATCGCAGACAGCCAACCCACTAATACCTATATACTCACTATTGAAATTTATGGTGGGATCCATGGGCCAGCACCAGCACTTCCAATCAAGTTCTGGCTTCACCGGCACTCGAGTCCCACCCGGGACCCCAGCCCCCCACAGCTGTTGGGATACCCCCAGAAGACCGGGAGTGCGAGCTATTCCTGATTCGGGAACTGACCTAAAATGAGACAACTGATCTAGGATGATAGGAACTGCCTGTTTCCGCCTCACAACTGTAAGCTTAGTTTGTTCCTCAATTCCCACAGGTTCATACCCAACCCCACCATCCATCACAGGTCTCAACCCTTCCTCAGAGGGGGCAGCTAACAAGCCCCCCTCTGTGGCCCCCTCCAAAGACCCCTCTTCGGGAGAATTTTGTGGCTGCTTATTAATATGCTCTAAACTTTCTTTGGTGAACCGACCACCAAACCCCACCCCTTGCCCTGGCAGCCGTACCTCCAGTGTCACTGGATATCTGGTACTGAGCTCCACCCCCCGCTCTTGTAAGGGAGGGGTGGGGGGGGCAGTTGACAGATCTTTAAATACCTCCCCCACGTATATACTCCACGTAGCCAAGAAGTGTGCCTGATCCAAAACCCTATAGGCAAAGGTGGGGCAATAGAAATGCACCACTAACCTATGTATGCACCCATATGAGGGTAAAACCTGAACTGAGTCAATTACCCCAAACGGCACCCAACCTAAGATAGTTTTGAAGTGGTAGGCCACTGCATGTTTAGTATTCCAGGAAGGTAGATGACCCTTAGGTAAGGGGTAAATCCTGAATACCACCGCCCCCAAAACCGGAACTGGTTTGGACCTGCAAGAACCCAGATTCCCCCCAATTTGGGCTCGAGGACATAACTCCTCAGTACACAGCCCATCCTCTAGATCATCATACTGGCCGCGGGGCACCAGGGGAGCCAGCTGGGGGAGGTCTTCACTTAAAATACCCAATCCCTTATGGGTTACCCCAGGCCCAACCCACTCCCTTCCAATCAACTGTTGCAAAACTGAATTAAACAAACCCTGCTGCCCCTGAGCCAAGCTGACTAAGTCACTAATTTTACTCAATAAAGAATTGACTAGCTCCCCCATTGCCACACAAGATTTCTCAATTCGATCAAGGCGGCAACAGTCCAATAAGTGCACAGAACTGAATGTGGCAGATAAGTCAGGCCCATGAGTGACTAAAGGGTCCAAACAACACAGTTCTGGATCGCAATGGTCAACCTTCAGGTGGTCCTTATTGAAATTTGGTGAGACATTTGGGCCCCAGGTCATAGCCAATTCAGTGGGGTGAGTCTCCTTCTACAGGAACTGAATGAAGGGAATAATACCTGTCCAGCCATTGTTGTGATTTAGGGCAGGTCCACAGTGGGAAGTTCCCTTTGATGGGCAGCTTTCTTAGTAGCCCTTCTGCCGCCCCCCATAATGAATACTAGCCAAGAAACTCCCCAATACCCCTATACCACAGGCAAACAACCCACCCTGGCACCTAACACCACCAGCCTAAGTTACATACACCCCCTGGGCCCAGCGGGGCTGCGAACCCCCTACAGGTGTATACTGTGATTGGAAACCGTGGCAAAGAGAGGGGAAGGGAGAACAATGCCCAGATAAGAGGTCTGCAATTCAAAAGAATAAGAACTGCTGATAGTAAGTAAATTTAGAGCTGCCTGTAGCTGTAGACAGTCATTAGACTTACAATTATGGACCTCCTACCTAGGGATCTTTTTCACCTCTTCCTCCCCTCGCCATTGTTTAGTCACTGTGTATACCTTGCTGCTTTGCTCAGTCTATAGTTCTAATTTTAAGCTTGCTTGATGAAGGACCCTGCCAGGTCCGAAAGCTTGCATACCTTCACCAACTGGAGTTGGTCCAATAAAAGATATCATTGTACTACTTTTTTCTCTGTTTGTATGCAGTAGTAGTTTCAGAAAGTCTTGTGATTCCAGGGAAGCTGATCAACCTGTCCAGAAGTTATGCTGTTTACCAATTTTTAGTCAGCCTGCAGACTTTCAGTTTCTGAAAAAATTATTTAAACTGAATGATGAATAATTCATTTATCAGCATCATTCACCGGGACTAGTAAAAGTAAAGAGAGAAGAAATGTTTGTTAATGTACTATGAGACTTTTGAGTTGACGCCTCTACAGAATAATTGTCCATTTATGGATTTATATAGTGATCACTCCAAGAAAATTCTGTATCTAATTTGAATGGCTGAGTTCCTGTACTGTTCTTTATAAATTGGAAGACACAGTCTTTGCCAACATATTGCAATCTAGTTTAGACACAAAGTACATGGCGTATCAACTGCGATCCAAAGCATGCTGCCTTGTAGAGGTGGGTGGCATTTGCTCAATATGAAACTTGATTCTAAACTTCTGTTTGACAGTGCATATGAAGTGAAAATATTCTGCACAATTTATAGCTTACTCTTCTATTCCCTAGCTTTAAATCTAGTTACATTCTTTGAAAGGCCAGAATTTATTTTATTTTTTAATGCAAATGTTGTGATTTTGCAATCCGTTTTGGAATATTAGAGTTGGATGCTATATATTTCAGGGAAATAAAAAATGGAATTATGAATATTCAAGAAATTTTTAAAAGAAATCTTCCCTTTTTATATCCATAACCAACCTTGATATTCATGTTGAACAAGAGGCGACAGAGAATAAATGATCTTTCAAAAGAGGATTTTAAGGGTGATTTCAGACGTGATGAATCCAAGATTCACCATGCCTGAACCACACTCAAACGCGGCCCGCATTTGATTGTGGTGCACATCCATTGGCTTGCCGCCAGATGTTCACCACAGTCAAATACGGGCCGCGTTTGCATTCGCCATGCTTCTGGACCCGAGGACGCGAGCGGGTCCAGAAGTGTGGTGAATGGCCACCACGGCAGGGGTGAGTGAATCGTAACGTCTGTTCACTCACCCCTGCCGGTGGTGGAATCCATTCCCCCCCGACTGCGGTGGTGAGTGCGGCCGGATTGGCTGCTCTTGCTGCCCGTCCAGCAGGGGGAGGGCTGTTGTGGAACGCAGGGGGCGGGGCCGTGTGGCAGCACGCTGCGCCACGCAGCCCCACCCCCACCGCGATTCGTGGTTCACCACCAGACATTACGGCAGGCCCCATTCACCACGGGCCATGGTTTGCCGGTCCCCAGGGTCAAGCGGCGCACGTCTGTTGGCGCGCCCCTTCACCTCCGGCCGTAGTCTGAACCACCCCATGGCTCATGGTGAATGAGGCCCACTGTAACGTCTGAAATCACCCTCTATTAGCTTTATTCTAGAGAGGCTGGTTCCATAGTTTCTACTTCAGACAACTATTTACTTGTCTTAAAATGAGAGGGGGGGGGGGAAGTACCCACACAGGTGGAATGAGTGGAGAGTGATTCAAACAAGTGGCTCCCAGCATGGCTATCATGGCCATGGAAACGGCCACCTTTATGTTTGCTAGCTCTGCACAGAGTACTTGGGATTTCCTGGCAGTGCTCCATGTGTGGCCATGAGTGTTCCATGGCTCACGGGAGTGTGTGTCTGACCATGCCACCTTCAGATGTGTGGGCAGATCTGTGGCTCTTGAGTGGCCATGTGGGGTACCATCTTGTCTGAAAACACCCAAAGTTGGCTATATTATTTCCAGGAGTTGGTTTTTATGCTGTAAGTCATGTGTGACAGAAGAGTGATCTGGTAAAGAGCATGAACTTGTGGAAATAACCTCCACAGCCAGCTCAGTGGAGAGCCTGCATTTAATATCTAAAAATAGAGAATCCAATTTGAGTAAAATGTAACCATGCCATTGAGGCGCTCGTGGCCTACGATTGCATTTAATGTGCTTATCTAAACCACCCACAGCTGCTATTTTTCCTAACTTCTGGCTTGCATTGGTGTGTGGCTTTTAAATTGTTAAATTTGAATGGGAATGTAATGCATTATATTTTTGTTATACCTGTACAGCCTTTTTGGGGAGGGTGGAGAGGAGAAATGGGTTTCATGCCAGATCTAATAAAATCTTCATCTGGCTTCTGTTCAGCAGAAGTCTGTATGAATACCTGACCTGGCTTTGAGCAAGGGTTTTTGGTAACATTTACATGTTTTGGAGACTTGTCTGTCACCATCCCACACAGTGGCTGTTTTCCTTCTCTTGCATTAGTCAGGCATCATCTTGTTTCTTCATGTTTGCTTCCTGCTTATAGAAGAGAGCTACACAGCATGGTAGCATTTTTATTTTGTGCTGGCATGTTTATTTTCCCCTTGTTCTTCCCACAGTACATTTTCTTGAAAATGACAATGGGGCACATGCTGTGTGCAGCAAATGTCTGCTATCCCCCATAGCAGCATCTGTTCTGCTTCTGTGTGGGCAACTGTTAGCTCCCCATCTGAAACTACAGCTGACTCAGCTGTTGACTTTGGTGGGTGGACACAGACCATGAGACAAAGGAAGGAAACCTTAGCTGCAACCCACAAACCTCTTACTTTGGATTAGCCCCATTGAAGCTATGTGTGCTTCAGCGGAGCTACTCCAGAGTAAGCAGTCTGTGGATTATGAGTGTAGGAAGATGAAATAGCTGGAGAGGGAAAAGATCCTTCCTTTCAGAGAGTAAGACAGAACTTCATCATTGATTGATCAGGCCTGGCTCAATATTTCTCCTCTTTGGTGTGTAAGAGAGTTAATCATATACTTTAAATTATTCTAAATATGTGCTTTCAAATTAAACCCTCAGTCTTGTCCTTCCAGCGTTGCTGAAGTCAAGAGCCACACAAATACAGCAGGGGTCAGAATGAAACTTTTCCTTTCGTGTGTATTACAGATTGTCTAAATTCTACCACCTAGTTGATTGCACTTGTGTTAAATTCTGTGTGTGGTAGCATGTTAAAATATGAAGTTGCACTTTGCCTTGATCTTAGGCTTTTTCCTGTCTCTCCAGTTCACAGAGCTTTCAATTTCCACTGAAGTGCTTAGTGCGCTAAATATTTTTTGCAGTATAGATGTGAGCTATAAAAGGCTCTTCTGTTTGTTGGGTTCTCCATATTTATTTGGAACACAAGCATTTCTTCATGTGCATTTGAATAAAAATTGCCTCTTTATACTGTAATTCCAGTGAGTATCATAAACAGCATGACCTTTTAGTGTGAGCAAGCGGAAGTAAGATGAGATATATATTTTTTTTAAATGAATCTTTGAATAAGAGGTATTCTACGTCCTCCTTCTGGGAGTACAACTAACCCATGCTGGTGCAGAAAATCAAACCTGTACATGGCACAGTTCTCCGTGGCATGAGGGGCATGAATGGAAAATGTTTCCAAATCTGAATGGAAGCAATTTTGGCATTCGCTTTGCGGAAGTGTAATGGACTCGACAATTTATAGGACGGTGAACGAGGCAGTACTTCTGTTACATGTCACTTGATCATGTGTAGGCAGAGGCATGATGAGGAGCTGACTGTAGGGGAGGGGGAGAACGGTGAAGGGAGAACTGCACAAGTACTAAAATGCAAAAATACTCTACATGACTGTGTTGTGTTCAGCTTCAGAAACATAGCAGATTTTGGAATAAGAAACTGATAAGAGAAACTAGAACCAACAAGTACAAATCACTATTTACATTCCACGAGTTCCAGTGTGGCTCAGCGACTGCCATGCAAGTTCTCAGAAGGTCTCTGTATAAACTATCTTTGTTCTCCTCTGCGCTAACTGACCAAGCACAGCAAATATCAATATTTTCCTTGGCTAAAAGTTAAGTATTTATCCAGGCCCACCTGCATTACTGGCATGAATCTTGCACAGAAATGTCATGCCAGTTTCACAGCAAATAGCGAAGTGCCTCACTACACAAGTTTGTGTGCTAATCGTGTCAACATTATTGATCTTTCTCCTGTAACATCATTGTGGAGCATGATATGGGGAAAGACCAGGTTTGCTCTTATTAGTACTGTACTCGGCTTCATAGCTAGCTATCATTCAGCTCTAGACTCTGTCTAAAGCATAAAATGTGCAGTTATCCAGTAACCCTACCATTCCTCTTGTTGTATATTTCAGCTGCTAGCTCAACCAGTCTCCCAATTTTTCTCAACCTAACTTGATCCTTTGTCAATGGATAATATCAAAAGAGAACTTGTCAGAACAAAAAGGTGATAAGTTTCTAGTCAATATGACAAGTCAGAATGAAGATCCAGGAAGTTTAACGGTGATTGAATTCATAATAAGAGTACGTTCATGAGACTGAGAAACTGCAGGTGCACGTGCCTCACTTAGTTACAGGGAAACTAGATTTTGAGTGAGGCGGAAGAAGACTCCTGTCACTCATGATGAGCTAGGGAAGGCCTGATGGAGGAGGTAGGTTTTCAGGAGTGATTTAAAAGTTGGGAGGGACTTCCAGCTATGAGGGGCAGCAAGAGAGATGGGGCAAAGATGTTTAGAGAAGCAAGGGGGTTGTGGGCAGGTGAGGGTGGGGGCAGAGGAGTCTGTTTTTCAAATTTGTCTATTCATCTAGCAGTGATGAATTGTACGGAGAAGATGAATTTGGTGGTGGTGATACTGTAAAAATCGTATTGGGCCAGCCTTAGGGTGGGGCAGACAGGGCAGCTGCATTATGTTAGAGTCCCATAGGCCACAGCTTCTCCTGAGGCTAGTGATGTCAGTATGTCTTGAACCCCTCAGCAGTGGCATTGGTGTACCTGTGCCTCCCAGGACAGGCACATCCTTCAAGGCCATGAATGCTCCACCCAAGTAAGTTGCCCAACCACCTCTTGGCCTTCCTATATTTCAAGGCTAGCCCTGACTCCTGTAGTTTCAATTACTACAGTGAATTGAAGTTATGAAATTTATGCAAGTTCTACAGTAAGTAGAACTTGCATAACTTGAATTGGTGGGTAAGTGAAATTGACTTGTTTCCCCCAGCCACAGGTTCATAGGGATGTATTGCTTTTTTGATCTGGATAGGTATAACTTTTTTATTATTAGCAAGCATTTATATAGCGTAAGCAATGTACCTGGCGCTTTACAAAGTAATTGAATAGACACGGTCCCTGCCCTAGGGCTTACCGTCTGAGAGACGGGGGGGGGGGGGGGGGGGGAGGAGACGAAGGAAGGGGAACAGAGGAAGACGGGGGGAGGAGACGAAGGAAGGGGAACAGAGGGAGAGACAAGGAGTGTAACATTTATGAAATTGCGAGGTCCCAGGTGCATGAGCTTGGCTTGGTTACATCAAGAATGAAGGCTGTTTGGTCCATGTGGTGAGGATATGAGTACACACCCTCCATCCAGTACAATCTGTTACCTGAGGTCTATCAGCAGGAGTTAGGTGAGGGGAGCGAGGAATCGGGGAGGGCAGAGCAGAAGATGCGGGGCTTGAGGAGGGATTTCAAGGTACGAAGGGAGGGACCGAGGCGGATGTGGACAGAGGGAGTTCCAGGCGTGTGGGGCAGCTAGGGAGAAGGGACGGAAGCATAGGAAGCACGGGAGGGCGAGAGAGGGGACAGTGGAGGAGCGGAGTTCACGAACTGGAGTATGGTGGCAAATTAGCACAGAGATATAGGGGGGAGCAAGGTTGTGAAGAACTTTCTAGGTGATAAGACTTTTATGAAACAAGAGGTAGGCAAATGGCAGCTCAGGAGCCGCATGCGGCTCTCTGGCACCTGTGCTGCAGCTCTTGTCAGGAGTGGCTGCCTGGGATCGTGTCTGTGTAGCTCCCTCACAAGCAAGAGAAGCTGAGTGAGGGCTGAAGAAGCAGGGAGAGCATATAGTACTATTGCCCAAACCTGTCAGACCACCTGGGAGCCAGAGGTCTGATGGGAGGTGGGAAAGCTGGAGAAAGCCATGCTGCCCCATCCCCCGGATTGGGGGAAGCTGTGATCAATTTAATGTGTCTTGGGAGTGCTAACAATATGAACATTTTGGTATGTGGCTCTTGGGTTTGGGAACTTTGCCCACCCCAGTATAGCATATACTCACCCAGCTAAAAATGTTAGGACCTTTTTGAGTATATTCATGATTTCTTGACATCTATGTGGTTAGATTGCTGTAGTATGTACTCTGTCAGGGGAAGTCACCATGTTGGGCAAACTGGAGATAAGCATTAGGAAACATCAGTTCTCTCTAGCTTTCCAGATGCACAGATTCTCACTGATGGGCAGAGCCTCATGTGTCTGTGATCCCATCAGACCTGGTTGGAAATCTCCTCCCCCTCCTTCTCTCCTGTCCTCCTTCTCCCCTGCCTCCCTTGAGGAAATCCCCTCTCTGCTCTCCTCTTCCAACCCTTCCACTTGCCCCCTTGATCCCATTCCTTCCCGCCTCCTCACCTCCATTACTCCCACTGTTTCCCCTTCCTTCCTGCACATCATCAACCTCTCCCTCTCTACTGGCTCTTTCCCTTCTGCCTTCAAACATGCCACGGTCTCTCCTATTCTCAAAAAGTCCACTCTTGACCCCTCTAGCTATCGTCCTGTCTCACTCCTTCCTTTTGCTTCCAAGCTGCTTGAACGTGTTGTCTACTCCCGCTGCCTTGACTTCCTATCCTCCAACTCCTCCCTTGACCCCCTCCAATCTGGCTTCCGCCCCCTTCATTCTACTGAAACTGCTCTCGCTAAGATCACCAATGATCTTCTGGTGGCTAAATCTAAACGTCTCTATTCCATTCTTGTCCTCCTTGATCTCTCTGCTGCCTTCGATACTGTTGACCACTCACTCTTGCTGGATTCCCTTCACTCCCTTGGCTTTTGTGGCTCTGTCCATAACTGGTTCTCCTCCTACCTCTCTGACCGCTCCTTTAATGTGTGTCTCTCCAACTCCGCCTCCTCCTCCTTCCCCCTCTCAGTTGGTGTTCCTCAAGGCTCTGTTCTTGGCCCTCTCCTCTTCTCGATCTATACCTCATCCTTAGGCAAACTCATTGCCTCCCATGGCTTCCAATACCACCTCTATGCTGATGACACTCAACTCTATCTCTCTACTCCCTCTCTCTCTCCCTCTGTTCAAGCTCATCTCATCAACTGTCTCTCTGACATCTCTACCTGGATGTCTCAACGTCAACTCAAGCTCAACATGGCTAAAACTGAACTCTTTATCTTCCCCCCTCATCCTTCCTCTCCTTCCTCACTGTCAATAACTATTGATGGAGTCACCATCCTTCCTGTCCCCCAAGCCCGTAGCCTAGGCTTCATCTTTGACTCACCCCTTTCTTTTAAACCCTACATTGACTCTGTTGCTAAATCCTGTCGCTTCTCCCTCCATAACATTGCTAAGATTCGCCCTTTTCTCTCTGTCTCGTCTGCCAAAACGCTTGTTCATGCTCTGGTCATCTCTCGCCTCGATTACTGTAACCTCCTTCTCACTGGCCTTCCCCGGTCTCACCTTTCTCCCCTCATCTCTGTCCAAAACTCTGCTGCCAGGGTCATCTACCTCGCCAGTCGCTTCGACCATGTGCAGCCCCTCCTCTCTTCACTTCACTGGCTTCCCCTTCCTGAACGAATCCTGCACAAGCTCCTAGTCTTCACCTATAAAGCTCTTCACAACCTCGCTCCCCTCTACCTCTCTGCACTTATCGCCCTCCATACTCCAGCCCGTGCACTTCGCTCCTCCTCTGTCCCTTCTCTCACCCTTCCACGCCTTCCCTGCTCCCCTAAGCGCCTTCGTCCCTTCTCACTTGCTGCCCCCCATGCCTGGAACTCCCTCCCTGTCCACATCCGCCTTGCCCCCTCCCTTCATACCTTCAAATCTCTCCTTAAAACTCACCTCTTTCGCTCTGCTCTGTCTGACTCTTTATCCTGCTGAGCCACTATTCCTATACCTACGATCGGTTTACCCTTATCCTTGCAACATGGACCTGCCTGCTGTCATTCTCATCGTAACCAAGCCAAGTACGTGCACTTGAGACCTCGCATCTTCATGAATGTTAGACCCCTTGTCTCTCCCTCTGTTCCCCTTCCTAAGTCTCTTCCCCCAGCTCCTGTCTCTCAGATTGTAAGCCCTAGGGGCAGGGACCGTGTCTATTTTATTACTTTGTAAAGTGCCATGTACACTGCTGGCACTATATAAATGTTTGTTAATAATAATAGTAATAATAATCAGACTGTAAGGGAAGCGAGCACCAGGTTCTCCATCTCAAGCTCACCCAAGACCCTTGGAGTCGGAATGTATGGGAACATGCATGTCTTGTTCTGTCCTGCAGTCTGCTCCGACTCTGCTTCTGAGGGAAGTGAAGGGGACGGGAGATGGAGAAACCTGGTAATAACTTAATCTGCTCATCAGTTTCTCTGTCTGCAGGTCCATTTCTTTAAGGTCTGCTTAAGTGGAAATTCTAGTAAGTCGAACTTTATTATTATTATTTTTTTACATGGCTGGAGAAACCTGACTTAAGCAGACTCGACTGTATATCGGAACTATATTTGTTACTGAAATTGTCTCAAGTGTAATTTTAAAATGCATCAATGCTCAAGGACTGCATATATCAAAGAAAAATCCCATGTTTAATGGAGCAAGTGTTTAAGTAAAAATTAGAGAGAGAAGAATGTCCTAGAGTTTTCTAAGTCGGGTCTGCCTCATCTTTCAGATAAATTGTGCATTACGGCAAAGGCTTATCCTGCTGAGTGTTGTACCTCACTAAAGTTTTTGTGTTTAAATCTAAACTAAAGGCTGATGTTACTGCTGAAGCTTCCAGCCTCAGTCATCCAAAATAAAATCTCCCAAATCTTCTTGCACATTTTTGTTGAATTTAAGCATAGTTAGGAATATTATTTTTAAACCTTAATTGCAGTATTTACTTTCAATATGGGATCCCTTTGCATGCAAATTACCCTTTTGAGAGTTAATATACCTCTCTAAACGTTGGTTCCTTTTAAAAAAAAAAAATACCAGCATTGCTAAAAGTACTCCTAAAACAAACATGCTGTAACATGGCTTATAATTTGGTAGCTGATACCAGCCAAGTGATGGGGGAAGTGGAATTTTATGAGCAAGAGGCGTGTCAAATTGCAGGGTGTGGCAGAATGGGTGTGACGGTGTGGTCTCTACTATAAAAGCTGCGTATAGGGAAGTAATGGGAGCTGTATGCTCTTCCAAAGGGGAGTCTCTGTTTTTAGAGATGCAAGTCCTTGCCAGTTGTCTGGCTTTGCAAGTTGATTTGGAGTTCTTTGGGTAATAGTATTTCCTTACTCCATGAGCTTATTAGCTATGTCCAACCTGTACTATGTGATGTGGTTTTAATCACAAGACTTAGTTTTATTCGCCTGGGAAGGAGGAAAATCATGTTGAATGCCATGTCTGTAAGGGCACTTGCATGCTACATTGGTGTCCTCATTCATTAAGATTTTGTGTCTAGGAGGTAAAGCTGTCCTTGGCTAAATGACATCCCCATTCATCACCAGAATCATGTTTAGCAATTCAGACTTTCTGAACACCAGGGCTCCTTTACCCAGCTTCGGTAGTGTGAAAGGATCCTATAAAAGATTGTAGATGTTAGTTCTCTGTCACAAGTATTGTTGTGGTAAGCCAGTTTGTTAGGTAAGCCATAAATATTGGGTGACAGTTCCAACGTTAAGCAAGCTGCAACTAAAATACTGGCTGTATTGATGACTTGTTCGGTTTTCGTTTTTTCTTTTTTCCAGATAACCACTGCTGCCTTAACAATTATAATTTGTTAAATGCTGAAAACCTTAAACTGGCCAAAACATCTCAGTGAATCATGCTTTTGTAGAGAAGCGTATTTGAATGTGAATTATCACTGTCTTAGAAGAAAAACAGTAGCCATCTAAATGACCCTATTTCAGCATTACCTAGCTCCTATGAAAAACTTCACCTTGGGCATCTTGGTAATATGCGCAGTGGTAAATTGCATTACCGTGTGTGTGTATATGTATGTGTACATATATGATGTGCATTTATTTACATGATAGTAGCACCATAATCAATTTCTTTTAAGTGAACTATTCTTGCTAAGATTTCTGCTTACTGGTACTTCATCACTACTTTGCAAAGTACAGAAATTAGAGTAAACTAAATATAGAATAGTTTTCCAGTCAGGAATGTGCCGTGTTTTGGTTTTGGCATTGCATTGCTCTTCTTATGGCTTATTTTTGTCTTTCTACAGAAATTGCTTGAGTGGCTTGTCAATTATAGATGAGATGAAACTATTCAGAAGTAGAATATCTTTCACAGAGATCTGAAATGGATATTCAGTCTTTATTCATGATAAAGCTATACTAAACTTACAATGCTTTTATGTAGTCTCTTGATGCATGCTTGCAAAACATCACATTTCACAGACAACACGTTGGCTATACTTTTAAAACTATTTATTTACGGGCGACTACTAGCATGGGTTTCATGGTTGCAGTCACTCTTGCCTAATGAAAGACTGCATTTTTGTGGCGAACTATAAAGAACATTAGTGTAAATACCCCACCCCACCCCCAGTTGCTCTAAGTATCTTCCTAGCTACATAAAAGTTTCTAAAGAATGCTCATTCTCTTCTGCCAAATGCATCCAAGTTTTTTTTTGCTGTAGGTTAGGTTTGTATCTGAAATGTGGTGTTGCAAGCCCATTTGTAGGATTTGATAGGATTTGATTTCTCTTTTGAGAAATAATTGATTTTTCTTAGAACAGTTTACTACGTTTTGTGTAAATAAACATTAAGTTCCAAGTGCAAATGCATCCAACTTTATCAGTGTTTTCATGTGGAGGATTGTGATCTCATTGGCTCTTGGTACATTAATGCACATACACCGTAGTAGGAAAACAGGAGTAGTCCTAGTTTATCCAGCCTTCTTTGTAAAACCTATTTCAGGTTGTTCTGTTCCTGGCAGCTTACCATGAAGCAGGCACAGATTTGCTGAGGAGATGGATACAGTTTAACAACTAGAACCTTCTGTAAGCAGCACTGGAATTTGCACATTTTAAGTAATGGTAGCTGTGTGTGTGTGCAATTCTATTGCAATACTGTAGGCAGTGGATCTCCTACCTTGGAAGAGGCGGTTGGCCTACATAATCCTTATGGTCCCTTTCAGCCTTACAATTCTGTGATTCTGTCTGAATAATTTTTGCAATTGGTGAATTACGTTATGTACAGTAGATTCAGTGACGCAGACCATTTTTACACAAGACGCACCCACTCATGAAGGTGCAGAAATCTGCATCTTCATGAGTGGGCGCAATCGGTGTGACAGACACGGCGCAGGCATGCACGATAAGTGGGGGGTGCGTGTGCGCTCCCGCCTAACACGTATCCCCACTCATCCCCATGCATGGAGCAATTGGGGAAAACTAAGGTTGCTCCATGCATGGGAGTGAGTGGGGATACGCGTGCGGCAGTGGGCATGCCCACCCACTGCGCACGCGCCAGCACGTCCACTGCATCCCCCACCCAGCGGCCCTGTGTAAAAATGGCCAAAGTGACTTATCCATGCAAATTTGTAAGATGGGTTTCTTTTAAAAACTATTTGTGCATGAAATGGGTGAATAGAACAAAAATTAAGAGTGCTCAAGTCCGTGCTTAATAATAAAAATGTTCTAAGTTGGTAGCGGTCACCTCTCAAACTAGAGATAGGTTTTCATTATGTTTTCCAACTGAACAAAAAAGGAGAAACCTTGCGTGGCTGTCTGTGACGAAGAGGCTCCAGGTTTTTTAAAAAAACAACAACTTGGGTTCTGTGGTCAGTAACAAATCTCGTATGCAAATCCGGTAGTAGCCAGCCACTCTCATGCACGCAGTTTAAAAATTTGGTGTGGTATCACTGTGATGCTTTTTCTAGAAGTGTAACTATTATAAACACACATTTGAGTAAGAATGGTCTTAAGGATGGCCTCGCTTCATTATCTCCTTCCTATTATTCGGACACTGAAAGAGGCTTAAGTCTGTTAAAGCATTTTTTATATATATACCATGGTGCTTTGTGATATTTTAGTGGGTGTTGGGCACAATCTTCCTTCTTCCTGATGCCAAGAGTTGCCCATGCCCAAGTTATATGCCAAACTACTGCACTAAGTTTAAGTGAGTGCCAAATCTTCATTCCCAGCATGAGGCATCGTTGCCCATCGTCCACTCTCGCTTGTGCATGTAGTGTTACCCACCCAGCCAACCCCCTCTGTTTGGTCAGCATTTTTTACCCTTTTCACACAAGACGTCTCCACCCATCTCCACGCGGTTTTGCTGCATGGAGATGGGTGGAGGCACCTGTGTGAAAACCACAGTGGATGGATGGGGGTACATGCATGCTCCCACGCTACACCCATCTCCACCCATTCCCCACAGACAGAGCAATGGGCTCCAATGCCTGATGCTCTGTGGGTGGAGTTGGGTGTGCGAACGGGCGCACACCCATCGCAGCTACACATCCATCCCACCCACCAAGGTCTGTTTTAAAAATTGCCTAAGTGTGGTCTGACCACTCGTAAGTCTGCCCTGGGTACAGAGGTGCGTTCTGTCCTTCCACATTACAGGCAACGGCCCACTGGCCTGGGCTATGCTGTACAATGGGTATTTTCAGACAGATGCATGGCTGGCCACTTGAGGAGCTGCTCCGGGGGCGCACCCCCGTATCTGTCTGCTTGCAGCCCTGTCTGGGTCAGGTGTAAACAGACTCAATGACTGCTGCGACCCATGACCTGCCCACATGGTGCCCCCCCTTTCCCACACCATAAAGCTGCAGGCGAATTGCCCTGTGCTCTAGGCTGCTGCCCGCAACGCTGAGAGAGCTGCATTGGCCATCCACTGAGCACACAGGCAGCAGCTCCACCTTGGGCTGGTGTCCTGGGTTTGGCAGCTCTTCTCTGCTGTTGGCATTCGGGAATATTCCAGAGCCCTCCCGGCAGGGCTGCCCCAGTGCAGGGACAGCCTGCTCTGCCTCTGCTCTTCCTGCACATCTGGTGGGCCTGCCTTTAGATGGATGGGCCACCTGGGGGGTGAGGTGGAACAGTGGCGGAGCTGCTGTCCATCTGCAAATGCCCAGTGATGTCCCTTGCTGTGAATAAGGATTTAAGCCTAGTGTGGCACTTCGCTTGCAACTTGTGCACACGCAACCCCTTGTGAATGAGGATTATATAAATAGACAGAGAGGTGTGAGCTAAGTACAAAAGAGAAATGATTATTTGGACAACAGCACAGCTTACCAAGCAGGGTTGATTTCCCCATTTTGTTCTTAAAAGAGAGGCGCAGACAATTGCACCCCAACCCCCTTTATCTTAAGCTAGTAGACAATGTATGGTGTAAAATACCTTTTAAGTTAAAAAGTAGCTTTTTTTTTTTTTTTTTTACGGTAACATAAAGTTCACAACTTCCTCTTTTTAAAAAAATCCTGTAACTTTTTCCTATATATTAGTTCTGTATTCTTGTAATGTAGAGGCTTGATTTTTTTGAGGCAAGAGAAAAAAACTTGCAACTGCCTTTTGGATGTGTTCTATATGTGAAGCTAGTACTGGCAGCATTTTTATTCCTGGCATTGTGTAATACAACTAATATTTTGATCAGTGTGCTGACAAGATTTTATTCTATTAACGAATGTACAGATAGTAGTGTCAATCGAAAACTGAAGTTACTTGTAAGAAGTGAGCACTATGTCTTTCACTGGTGAGGCCAAGTTCTTACTGCCCTGCTCTGTTCCCGTTGACGCTGCATTGTTACGGGTGGTGGTTTGCTTTGTTTTTTGAAACACCAGCTTGGCTTCTCGAACAGCCTATCCAGCAGAAGTGTGGGACAGATGGCCCAGCAGCAGTTTGGCGAACAAGAATATAATTTGGTTTCTGATGCATTATTTCCAGCTTCCAAATAAAAACAACTTTTTAAAATAACCGTTTGCAAGTTGTATTTTCAAATCTTTACATTTTGACAAAAAGTCTTGCTGCAACCTGTGAGGTTTTGACTGAGGGAAGTGTCTCTCATTTTAAACACTAATTTTAGCTACCAACCCCATAATTTAACTGTAGTATATATTTGTATAACAAACTAGAGGTCTCCATAGGGAATTCATGTTCAAGCAAATGGCTATGAATCGGAACTTCATTCCCTTCTAAGACAGGCTCTTAAAGAGAGAGCACCTTTATTTGTCAAATAAGAATGTGTTCATGTGATTGAAATATTACTGAAAAAATAGTTGTAGGTTTCTCTAGTCTGTAAACTGCTGCATTTGTTCATTTTTTTTACCAACAGTATCAACCTGTAAAGCCTTGTTAACCTTTTTTTTAATTTATTTTTTGTAAAAAAAAAAATTCTTTTTTTTTTTTTAAATGATAGCATTTGCTTAGTGTAAAAAATGCCAGAAGGTTACTTTCCTCTGCTGGCTAATGAGAGGTTGCAATGAGCACAACTGTTTTTGCCGAGCTGACTAAGCTGGGACTCTTAAAAAAATTACTATTCTTAGCTAGCATGGCTTCAGTTCTCCACAGTGCCCACACAATTATCTTTTAAACCTGATGTAAATGTGTAACTGCAGGGTTTATCATTGCGGGAGAAATACACAAAGTTTTGAGGTCAGCATGCCTTTTACTTATCAGTCAAAAACAGAGAATCCATGCACAAACCAAAACACTTAAGCAGCCTCAAAGCCATAGGGAGTCTGAATTCTGAAAATAATCTGATTTGCACAACATGAAAACGAAAGGCTTCTGCAAACTACTCCTAACATAACTTTTTCAGTATGCTTACAGGAAGGTATTTTTCAAGTTATGGTCTAGTTGTTGCAGTAAAGCATTTATTGCAGTTTACTGCAAAAATCTATTTGTGACTGCAAACCCCAAAACAAATAATACTTCAGAGACAAAGGGGGATGGGGGTGCATGAACTGTAATATAAAGGGAGAACTACCATGATAGAAATTTGAATACTGAGTAAGAACTAACTTTCAGGTTCCTGGCTTCTCAGGATGTCAAATCTGCTAGCTTCCCCCATTTTCAATGGGTAGTGTCTTCTCTGATTGCTTCTATAGAGCTTTGAACCTATATTTAAATCCTCTTTGACTTTTGCCGATATAGGGTACAGCTGCAGGGGCCCAATCCCTGTGGTGGGTAGTCGCCACCGCCACACTGTAGGGCATGCGCAGGGAACCAGCCAGCTGGTTACGGGGGAGCTGGGTGGGCCCTTTGCGGAATGGGTGCTCGGCCCCGCCCCACCTCCCTTCCCTAGTCGGACTGAGAGCCTACTTCTGACCATGACAGGTGCGTGATGAGCGCTAGCAACCCGACACTCATGGTGCAACACTGTGGGGCTGTATGTGATGGGAAACGTGCCCCGTCACACAAGTTGTCCTGTCCTGGGCAGCTTTATCCCAGTTGGGGTAAAGCTGCTCTGTGATGCATCCTTGGAACTTATCCAAGGGTGCATCGCAGAGTAGCCTGCTGCTCGCATGTGTGGGAAACACACGGCAGGCCCTGCGCACATGAGTCACTGCATTTCGTGGCTGACTTGCTTAGGGAGGAGTAAGGTTACCTAAAGCATGATAGCCCTACCCTCTGTCTCGTCTGGCTGCACCCATACATAGCCACGCATTCTATATACGTACAAAATAAGCACCATGCTTACAGTGCAGAAAGCCTAGCCTGTATTGTTTCTAAAGCTAGATGTCTCTTGCAAGACATCGAAACACTCTAATGAGCAAATACTAAACAAAGCAAGCCATGTTTGAAGGGGCAAGCAGTTTTAATGGATACTAGTAAAGTGTGGGCCATCAACTGTGTGCCTAGTACACTGTGGGTTACTTTTAAACTTTTGGTTTTGATTGCTGTATATAATATTAGATAGTTACATGGTGCGTTTTTATTTTAACTGAATCTGCAGAGAATGTGCATTATTGGGGAGTCATTACATAATGTAGAGAAGCAAAATGCAGGCTACTAGTGTAGCCTTTCTCGTAGAAGTTTCTATATTCATTAATCTCGCCATGCACCACCAGATTTTAAAAATGTGTTCAGCAGAGTGCTGTACCGTGATTAGGGCTGTTGTCTAGCACAAATTTTTGCGCTGCTTTTTTTTTTTTTAATACAATAAAATGTTGCTGGTGAGTTATCCAGCTAACTTTTATAAACCTACTGTTCTGTTCATTAAGTCATCATCTTGGTGCTGTACTCATTTTTCCTCATTTTTCCATGTCGGCTTCTGATTATAATTCAATTCATGAACTGTTTGAAATCCCCAGAGCCAGGGGAAAAACACAGAAATACATCCAGTAACAGTCGTTTGATGGGAACAACATCATCATATAGGTAGAGCACAAAGGCATTGTTGTACCAATGGAAGGCTTTGCATCTTATAATCAGAAATGAATTGTTTAAAACTTCCCAAAATATTTTACCAGTTATGGTTGCTTTAGAATGCAAGTTCATAAGGTAGGGATGCTCTCCGTTGATTCTTGGCACAACTCTTGCACTCTAAATATAAGGGCATTTTCAGACAAGACACTCTCCGCCCACCACCCACCCATCATAGATGTTATAGGGCAACACTGCAGTCCTGCAACATGTATAGTGGGTGAGAGGTGGGTGGGGAGTGTCTTGTCTGAAAACGCCCTTAGTCTAGCTGGCTGCCCATTACCATAGTGTGAGGGCTATGTTGCTTTTTTAGTCCCTTCTGCTTAAAGAAGGTTCTCATCTGTTTTTAATTGTTGCATATCTCTGTAAGTGAAGTGAACTTGCAGTTATGGATACTGTTGAATGATGTTTAATATTTTAAATGTTGTGACCTTTTTAGTTTTTAAAAAGGTATGGCAAAAATAGGGATGGTCTAATGCAGGGGTGGGAAACCTTTTCCTTCCTGGGCCACTATGAAAATTAGTACAAGCTCTGAGGGCCACATAGAGGGGTGGGGGTGGAGGAGTTTCAAGAAAAGGAGGGTCCAGATCATGGATCTGTGCCATGGACCTGTCTCTTACCCATGTGTGTATGCCCTCAGCTCTGCTTACTTAAACGGAGCTCAGTTTTTTCAGTACTTGGTGGTAGAAACTAGATCCAGGGGGCTGCATTTGACACATCCCCCCCCCCGGCCTGAGGTTCCCCACCCTGATGTAACGTACTCTTGTGGCAATCATAGGGTGAAAACAGATATGTACGCAACTCCACTTCAACACCACTTCAACATTTCTGATTCATCTTGCAGGACTGTATGGCACCCTGTGCAGCTCTGCAATGTGCATAAGTAATGTGAGTGGTGTTTAAAGCGGGGATACAGTGCAGGTCTGTTTTCACCTATAATTTATGGATCTCTGTAGAAAAGTCATAGAATCAAAGAGTTGGAAGGAACTTTGAGGGTTATCTAGTCCAACCACCTGCTTGGATGCAGAAAGCTTAGCTACATATTAACATCTTGTATGTTAATGGTTCATGTGAATTTTTAAACTAAATTGAAAGTTGACTAGATAACGTTAAATCAGTGACTGATACACGATAATGTATATTGAAGGGGAAAAGACCCTGTGTTGGGATTTAGGCATATCTAGCATTTTAAAAACCTGTTACAAAATAAAAATTGGATTAGTTTAAGAACTTGGAAAACCTTGTATGACATTTAATTTTATATGACTGTAAACTGCTTACAATTTCTGTGACATGATAAAGTTCAAGGTAAGTAGGGAGTTATTTAAAAATAGGCAACGTATCTTGTTTTGGTTTCTAATATCTTGTGCAGAGATAACGAAGACCAGTTCAATTTACCATGTTCGCTCTGCAGAAACTAGTCCTTATGTAGGCATTTATCCAAAGTCAAAAGTTTAGTGTCCTAAATCTTCTTTTTTCACTATCCGTATTTCAGAATTCATGCTTATATTAGCTGCAGTTTACGGCAACAATAATTAAGTGGGCTTATTGAAATATTTTATCATCTATAACATGCTGTAGAGTTATGACTAGCAATAGAAGAATTAAGCTTGTCATACAAAATTTGACCAAGTCCAAAGAGTTAATCAGTGTTGGATTCGGAAGTCCGGAGTTAAATTCCCAATCATCTGCTCAGAAGAATAATAGAAATGATAGGAAGAGACTTTAAAGCCAGCCTCAGGAAACAAATAAACTAGAAAAAAAACAAACCAATGCCCCCCACTCTGTTACAGAAACAAAAGGATAGTTATGTTTTTATACTTAGGACCTGAAATGGTCATCTAAAATTAATCTTTACTGGAAGAGAAGATGACCTCTAGATACTCCTTCTCTTTCTCTCTCACGCAATTTAATTATTTTATTTTTAAAAAAAATCTCTTTAAAGGAAACACATTACTTCCAGCCCTGACTCCCAGACATCCTCTCCATTTTGTTCTCTGGATGACCGCCACCCACAGTGACGGATAATCCTGTTGTATAACATTAATGGTCGGGGGGGGGGGGAGGAGAAGAAAAGAGCTTAAAGCTCCCAAGAGATCTTTAGAAGACAAAAGAAGTTCTGCAAGAGCCAAGAAGAGTTCAAAGAACTGCTGCTCCTTCCACTTAAAGACAAGTATAAACCTTCTGGCATGACCAAAGTTGTCTTATCCCTAAAGCAGTGTGAACAAACTGGAAGTTCATGCAAAGATAGTAATGCTAACGGACTTGATATCTCTTCTTCTTGAGAACATGCGCCTCACTTTAGCACATTGCAGATAGTATAAATCAGGAACTTTAGTTCACTGTAGTTACTGGTGACGGATATAACCGATAAGCACTACCATAGTAATGCTGTTTATGAATGGGTGAAGGGGCACAAAATAGTTCTTGCTTCAGAAGAGCTGTTGTTGAGATGACTGAACGACCTTCTCTTTTTCTCATTCATAATCTTTGTGTGTTCTTAAACGATAGCCCACTGAAGCCAGTGTTTAGTCTGTGCAGCCCCCACTCACATGCTTAGCATGTTCAACCTAATAAATGGGTAGCTCCTGCATGTATTTCTTGTGCATTTGGGCAGTCCTGACTCACCTCCCACTCACAGGCTTAGCCCAACAAACCTAATACAGGGACAGGCGTTCTTCCCTGCCGTGCTCCACTCACCAACCTCCCTCCTTTTCAGTATCCCACCCCCTGTCATGACTTGCAACCATGGCAAACTACAGAAAGAAGAAGCCACATGAGATTCTAGAGCAGATTATAAAGCAATCAGTTTGTAAGCATTTAGAAAACAATACTGTGATTACAAAGAGCCAGAATGGGTTTGTCAAGAACAAGTCATACCAAACTAATCTTATTTCCTTTTTGTGAATGATTTACTAGTTTAGTAGATCGTGGGAATGCCGTAGACCTAGTATACCTTGATTTCAGCAAAGCATTTGACAAAGTCCCCCATGATATCCTTCTTGACAAGCTGGTTAAATATTGGCTAGATGATCCTACCATTAGGTGAATTTACAGCTGGTTGAAGAACCATACCCAACGACTGCTCATAAGTGGCTCCCCATCAACCTGGAGGGAGGTATCGAGTGGGGTGCATAAGGGCTCAGTCATAGGCCCTGTACTGTTCAACATCTTTATTAATGATTTGGAGTAGACGGGATGGTTATCAAGTTCACAGATGACTCAACTGGGAGGGATAGCTAATGCGTTGGAAGACAGAAACAAGATTCAATATGATCTTGACAGGATGGAAAGCTGGGCCAAAACTAACAAAAAGAAATTCATCAGAGATAAACGTGTAAAGTACTACACATGGGTAAGAAAAATCACGGTCACAAGTATAGGATGGATATCAGCTGGCTTGGCAGCAGTACATGTGAAAAGGATCTTGAGGTTGTAGTTGATCACAAGCTGAACATGAGTCAGCAGTGTGATGCAATTGCTAAAAAGGCTAATGCATTAACAGAAGCATAGTGTCCAGGTCATGAGAAGTAGTAGTTTCACTTTATTCTGCACTGGTCAGACCTCCTCTGGAATACTGTGTCCAGTTCTGGGTACCACACTTTAAGAAGGACATTGACAAATTGGAATGGGTTCGGAGGAAAACGATGAAGATGGTCAGGGGTTTTGAAACCAAGTCCTATTAGGAAAGGTCGAAGGAGCTGGGTATGTTTAGCCTTGCGAAGAGAAGACTAAGGGGAGACACGATAGCCGTCTTCAAATATCTGAAGGGCTGTTGCATAGAAGATGGATCAAACTTGTTCTCTGTTGCTCCCCTGAGGGCAGGACTAGAACCAGTGGGCTCAAATTACAAGGAAGTAAATTTCTGCTAAACATTAGGAAGAACTTCTTAATGGTAAAAGCTGTTTGACAGTGGAATAGACTGCCCAGGGAGGTGGTGGACTCTACTTCGCTGAAGGTTTTCAAACTGACTGGACAGCCATCCATCAGGGATGCTGTAGCTGTGGATTTCCGCACTGAGCAGGGGGTTGGACTAGATGAACTCTAAGGTGGTATTATTTCTAAGCTGGCTGTTTGTTCTGTGATATCACTCCAGGAGGCATTCCAGCTCCCACTATCCTTGCTCACCCACAGTACATGGCAGCTTGAAATAACCTGTTATGCACAGAATGCTGAGTTCGTTAGGTCTGTACTACTAACTGAAAATGTATTTGGAGCTTGTGATACAGAAGAAACACTGATGCATGTTCCCTGGACTATTAATGAGCTGATGATGGTCTATTAAGCTCAGGGGAATATAGCCCCCTGCATCGCTCTCCGGGAAGTAGGACATGGGGCTCGGGCGCTCATGGCAGCTGGGTGGCCTGAGGAGAAAGGGAAAGCACTGCAACCTGTAGGGGGCAGGGGAAGGCAGTGCTGCCTGTAGGGGGGTTTCGACTCTGGGTAGGGGGCAGGAACTAGTACCCCATTGCCTGCCATGATGCCTCTCTTGCAGTTTGCTGTCCCACCATGGTGCCATCCCTTCTCCCCCCTCCCCCACCCCAAAAGCCCATTTGCGCCTGGTGGTGCTGTGTCCCAGGGAGTATACTGCTGTTCCCCAGCACTCTCCTGGCCACCTGTGAATACAGTAACGAAAACCACCCATGTAATTAGCAATAAACAGGAGCCTTTATCATGCCGCTGTGTAAACGCAGCCACCAACCCGGGTGCATTAACTTGCCATAGCTGCCTGGATGTCATTCTGGTGGGAGGAGAGTGCCTGCGATGGAACATCGGTGGTAGCTGTGCTGGTAGTTGCCTGACTGTCATTCTGAGACATGGCCACAGCGAAGGCAGTTGCTCCGGAGAAGGCAATGGCTTTAAAAGAGAGTGTTGACCACATGCTGCAAAGCAGGATGAGTTAGGACAACACATGTTTGAATTTGGCACGTGTTAGGCTTTTAAGGCGTCCATGAGAGCGAGAGTGGAGAGGGGGGCAGGAAGTCATCGCTCCTTGGAACTCCTTAGGCTTTTCGTCTGCAACTCTATGGTGCTGGCTGACCTGGATGTGAAGAGACTCCATGCAACCTAATTGATGGGATGCAGCCTTGCGGGTGCACATTAGCCTGGATTCACCCACACTGTGGGACTGCAATGTCCCTGGACTATGCTTTGGTGGGAGGGAGTTTGCCACATGGCAGGGGGGTGGAGTGGCTAACATCTGGTGGACACCTACTAAACACGTGCCTGGAGTGGGCTGTCATTTCATTTGTTTTACCCTTTGTCATAGGGGGACTTGACCCTGCTGCAAACTGCTGAACTATTGTCAAATTGGAATTGAGTCTACATAATGGCCTAGTTGTAATTCAAACTTCCAAGGAACAATATACAGTACTAGGTACATTGCTGGTTCTATATACTTAATAGCCAGATTGTAATATTTAGTTTAAAAAGTAATATTTGAATCACTTAGTGTATTTCTGCAGATGGAAATTGGAACACAACCATTACTTGTATGAAGTCTGGACCAATGCAAGTGCAAAGCACTCTTTCTACTTAAAATGTTTTGTATTTATAAATATACTGAAAGATTTAACCTGCTGCTTAATGCTAAAAATAGATAAGGTTTTATAAAAGGAAATTTGTAAACTTAAATTAAATTTCTATATTAAGGCATAAAAGAGCCCACGTGTGTCTGTGTGCATGTATGTGAACCTGTGTGCGTGTGCTATATATTATAGAAAAAATCAGTGTCTCCTCTTGCATGAAGATATCAGTGGTGCAGGCTGAATAAATGGCCTAATCGGGTTCAATCAGTATGAATAAGGAAAGTGCTACAATGTACAGAAGTAGTCCAACCAGGCTTCCACTAATTGATTCTTAAAATCTATCTAAAGGAACACCAGAATACTGATGCTGTACTAAAACAGTGGGCAGCCAAAAGGAAGATTGTGATCCACTAGTGGATAAGAAGTTAGTCTCCAGAAGGCCACGGTGTGGTGAGGGGGTCCAGCCCCATGGAGGTTGTCTCTGGTGGGGAGAGTAGAACCAGCATCCCAGGGAGTATCTCCAGGAAGGAGATGGGGCTAGGAGAGCACCTCCAGTGCAGTGGGGGACAGCTCTCTGAGGGGAGACTCGTCTCCTGAGACTAGTAGCTAAGGTGTCCCAGTGGTGGGAGCCAGAAGGATGTGTCCAGGCCTGGAGTGCTGCTGTCAACCAGGGGGATTCTGGTAGACCAACTGAGGTTAATGCCTGGATCGAATGGCTCATGTGCCAAATAATTCTGGCCACCTCTGAACTAAAGACAATTTAACATCTGCACTCCTTATTAAACGATCTTTTTTTATGGACCACTTTAGCCAGCAAAGTTTGTATGATTGCTAAAAACACTTTAACAGGATTAAAATTACATCACTTCTTTCTTTTGCTCACAGTTCCTCATTCTGCTCAAGTTTCATGTGTTGGTTTCACTAGGGTCTTGAGTTCCTCTTCCTGGTTTGACTTCTTAAGTAGTCTCCCTTTGTGACGGTTTACTGCCAGTTTATGCTTGAATCGTTCCTTCAGCCACCTCCCACATCTCTCTTTACTTGGTGCACCGATCCTACTTTTTATTTTGAACTTGCTCTCCTGACTAGATTTTATTGCAGAATAATCAAAGACCTGGAGTAACTTGTCCTTGATCATTTCTCCCATTTCATAATGCTGAATTCATAATCTCTCTCAACTCCACCCTTTCCTGACGAGACCAGAAATTTTATCTTGGGTTGGCTTTTTGTTAAAGTTGGGGAATTACCGTCAGTTTTGAAACTTTGCCTTAATCCCACCTTTAATTTATTTTTTTTTAAAAATCAAAAAGCTTATCCATGTCTTAGGTTAACCCTCTCTCACTCTTCTCCTTTGCCCCCCCCCCCCCTGTGAAATTATCGTATGAGCTTGAAGGGTTCCAGGAATTGGTGCCGTACCCATTTCCCTGTCGGCTGCCCCACTTGGTTGTCTCTTAATCAGTTTCAAAATTGCCCTTTTTGTGCTCTAAATTCTGTTACTTCATATGTTGTATCTACCCGCTCTAGCCCACCCACTGCATTCCTCTAGTTTTGACCTTGTAACTTGTTCCTATGACGCTCAGCCATAACTTGCACTGCACTAGTGAGCTGGAAATCTCTACTTCGGAGGTGACGCTGCTTTCTTCTCAAATCAACAGTTGAGGTCAAATTCCTGTCTAATCCTTTTCTTCTTCTATCCCCTATAGCTAGAGGCTTCATGGGATACCTTGCAGAATGGGATTATTGAGGTTGAGAAATAATAATCAAATGCTGTGATATGAAAGAGCAAGTTGGTTCACATGACTACTGTCCTCTGAATGCACTTACTATTTTTAAGGTAGTGTTTAAAGGCCCCAAGAACTGAAATTATTAACATACTGAAATTTCCAGGCACTGCAGTTGCTTTTTAATCATCTAGTTTCTTATAATATTTGAGTGAAATGCTGCAGTATATGGGTATTATGCTGTTAAAGTACTTGTGCTACTTGTTGTTTAAAAGCCAAACATACTTTCCAGGAAAAGGTGAAAGGACCTGCATACCACAGGCCAGTTTTATTTACCATTCTTACAACGCTGAGCAGATGATATTCTAGTATAAAATGTAGGCTTTCTACTGAATCTTATAAAGCAGTGAAAATAGCGCAAGGACTTGATTTGCTGTTGCTTACCTAATTCCAGTGCTGTGTGTGCTCAAACTCTGCATATTTTAAGGGTAAAAGACCAAGACCACAAAGTTTTTTCTATGGATCTGGTTGCAGGGGCATCTTTTAACTATAAAAACTTCAGTTTCTTCTCAACGTTTTATTTTTGAGAGGATCTTTGGATTTGTAACTGTTTGACTCTTAAGAGATTTCATGTTTTTATAATAATGGTGAATCCAATCAATATAAATGCAGTATTCGTATATTGCAGAATTTTACACTAGGGAGCGTAACTGCACATCCAAACAAAGAGGCATGTGGATACTGCTTGGTTGGGAAGTTTCTGGAAGTGGTTGCTACGTTCAAATCAAACGGGAGAAGTGACATTGCATTGCTCACCTCTTTGGTCTGTAGTGCCCATACTTCCACAATGTGCGTCTGCATGTGGACCATAGAGGGTTATTCATTTCCTGCTACCTTTAAGCTAGCATACCAGATTAAGCAGCAAAGGATCACACTTTTAGATCCAACAGTCTTCTGCTCAGGGATATTGTAGTACGCTTACAAAAGCCAACCTTCTAGAGCAGGAGTAGGCAAACTGTGGCTCGAGGGTCTCCTGCGGTTCAAGAGTGGCTCTCGGACAGGACTGATTCTGAGCCCAGCGCTGCCTAAATAATCCTGTGTCTTACTTTATTGCACCAGAGTTTCAGCAGCTGAATCGCAGCTGCTGCTCGGAATCTCAGCAGCGGACTACAGAGCACGAGCTCCAAAAGCAAGAGTATGTGTCTTGTAGGTACACAACTCCTTGCCATCAACTTGCCAGGCCTAGGTCAAATTCCAAAGCAGTAATGCATGCACAGGATCTCTGGAGTTTAGCTTTCCAGCGTGCAAATAATTGGAAGGCTTGGGTTATGAGAGCAGCCATATCCTTTGGAAAGCCATGTTTTGAAACAAACTCCTTCTAAAATGGAGGAACCAAAATGGAGGTACTTGACCATGACCTGAGTAGTGGAGCAATTACTGCAAAGACATAGCTGTGTTTTTAAAGCAAGGACTAAGATGGAGAATTGCAATAGGCCTGAAGGCATTTCCATAGGAATAGCCTTTGTGGACTTTTAGATTGCTGGATGCTGTTGCTGTATTGGAGGACCTTTTACAGGAATTGGGGGGAGCTGAACTTTTAACAATAGTTTATTTTGTACTGGCGTATAGTCATGACAACTATACATAACACATAACGCACATACATACATAATCATGCATAAATAAAAAAACATACTATAACAAACCCAAATGGCAAAAACAAATACATTAGTTTATATAATAAAAGCCCCTTGAGGAGCAAGGCCTTCCTGCAATTTTACCTGCTGAATTCTTAATCTATTCGCAACTGCTCCAAAGATAGCTACAGCATTTGTCCCCTCCACTCTCTTATCAGAGAGAAAATATACCAACAATTGGAGAGGGGACCACTCAAGTCTAGCATTGGTCAGTTTAAATAGATGATCTCTAGGGCATGCATATAGAGGGTATTGTAAAAGATAGTGCACCAGATCTTCCGCTTGATTCAAGCCACAGACACAGTCCTTATATGGCAGACCTGAATAGCGACCATATAACACTTTGGTCACCATTACCTGAAGCCTTAGAGAAGTAAAAGCCTTCCTACGGGTACGTTTGTGGTTGTTCCTAGGTATGACGGGACTGATGGGTCAGGAAGCCAGTATTTCCAGCTTGGGGATATTCTCGAAATGGAGACCTGATCCCTTAGGGACTGGAATTCAGTGTCGTCCTTTCTATGCTTAATAAGCTTAGAAGCTTCCTTTAAGGAATATGTCCTAAAGAAATCCAATGAGAAACCCAGACTTCCAATTTTTTGTTTGACTCCAGGCCACCATAGATCCTTTTGTCGGACGCCCGCCTTCAGTTTCTCCTCCAGACACTGTCTCAGGAGAGACTGAAGCGGTAAATAAAAGATTTTCAGCTAGTACTGCAATAAATATCCATTTATTCTGGATACCAGGGATTCCATCCCTGTCTCCAGTCTTAGTATTTAAGGGGATGTTACTATTAGTGCTCCCAGAAAGCTTTGCAAAAATTAGTTTTGTGATGACTCTAGAAAGTAAGTGATCAACTTACTAAGGCCCCATATCTGGACACCAAAGCAAATCTGTGGAATCAATTTTGCCTGAATTCAGTGGTGGGCCTGCTAAATTTCCCCTCTTAGCTCCAAGGAACCATAGGAACAACACAGTGGATGAAGTGGCTATTGGTTTGACCGATCTCGGATGCATAGACCAGGTGCCATTGGAAGTAAAATCACTCCCAAATATTTAAACATACGGACCTGTTCTAACTTGTTCTTATTCAGGTACCATGATTCTCGCCTGAAACGTCTAGAAAAGACCATGGCCTTTGGTTTTTTTATGATTAACGACCAATTCCTCCTTTAGACATTCGGTACCAAAGTTGTTTGTCAGGCAACTGAAACCCAGTCTGCTAGAGGATAGCAAAATGGTGTCTGTGTACATTAATATCGACACTCAGCGGTCCCTGATTTTAGGGGCCATATATTGTCATTATTTCAAAATTTAACCAGTAGATTTACATAAAGATTAAACAGAGTAGGGGCCAATGGGCAACCCTGCTTAACCTCTCGGGTAGTTGAAATTGGGGCAGTCAGGGTACCCCTAAAATTAGTACGGACCATCAACCAAGTATCTGTATACAGCGATGATATTAGAGATTGAAGTCGTCTGTCACTTGACAGCTCCATGAGTTTACGCCACAGCTTTTTCCTGTTAATAAGGTCAAATGCCACAGTGAAAACTTATAAACACGGCGTAAAGGTTAACCCGCTTAACTTTAAATTTCTCAATTAAATGAGAAAGCACGAAGCAATGATCCGTTGTGCTCTTAGAACTGAAACCCGGCCTGCTCATCTGCCAGGATGTTACTCTATCACCAATTTGGTCAGCCTCCCTAGAAGTAATTTGGAATAAATCTTAGAGACGATGCACAGTAGACTAATGGGCCTATAATTTTTAGGATTGGCACGGTCACCTTTCTTGTAGATTGGCGCTACAACCCCCACTTTCCACAGGAGAGGAACTGTGCCCGTTTTATTTATCAAGGTAAAAAGATTAGCCATTGCAACCTCCCATCATTCTGGGAAGAATTTGAAAACTTCCCCAGGAATAAAATCCGAGACTGGAGCCTTCCCATTTTTCAGGAAGCCTATAGCATCCTGCACCTCCTCTATGGTAACAGGTTCCCAGGGGGGCAGATTAGATGAGTCCTCCACTGACACCAGTCTATCAGAAGGAACTGAGTCATTAAAAAGATTTGTGAAATGTTCCATCCAGGTCAATTGATTTTGGGTTCCGTGTACATAGGTCCATTTCTAAAACCCACGGGAGTCTTTATTTTGTAACATGACCAAGAGGGATTTTCATTGCTCTTTATAGTAAGCAGTTTTCTTGTTAGCCAGTAACATTTTATGCTTCTTCCTTAGCTTATAATATAAGCACCCATTCTTATGGATCCTACTAATTTTAAACTGGCAACCTTTTTTTCTCCAATTTCTTTTTGCCTGCACGCAGTCATCATCCCACCAACCCGATCTTCGTGGGATCATTTTACAATTTCCATCGGTTCCTGCTAACAACAAGGTGCTCAACTCAGACTCCAATAGATCCAATACTTCTTGGGCCATTTGAATGCTATCTGCCCCAGCTAACTTAAATCTCAAATCAAGGGCAGCCTCCAAAAAAAGGAGGGATTTAACTTGGTTGCTGACCACAGAAGATTATTTATTTCTACGCCTGCCATTGTTTTCCACTTCATCACAAGGATCAGGGGGTAACTTTACCTTCCTTAAACTAGAGGAATGTAGCCCACACAATATAGGAAAATGGTCACACTCTGTACAGAACCCCACCCTTAAAAAACAACGTATTGGTACAAGGCTGGGGGAATGGTACCATGATTTATCCCACTACCCCCACGGTGATTGACAAAGGTGTAATCACCCTGAGTGTCTCCTGGAGTATTCCCAATTAGGATCACCGAGTACATTAACACCAGTTTATAAAGCTCCTGACCTGCCATATTAATCCCTTGGTCCACTGAATTTCTAGCTGAATTCCAGCCATCACCCTCTTTGGGATCAGCCAAACCCAAGGATTTCCTAATGGTTATACAGTCAGAACCTATCCTTGCATAGTCACCCAGGATCAGGATGTTCTCTGCAGGAAACCTTTCCATATGCATGGTCATTACTTCAATTAAATCATCCCTTCAAACTAAACAGGAAAAATTATCCTTTTTGGGAGGCAAATAAATGTTAACCTGAAAGGAAACCTCAGAGAGAGAAGGACAGCATCTGAGTGTTAAAACATTCTCCATAGAGAGGTTAATAGCCTCACAGGTTATATTTAACTCTAAGGAGATGAAGGTAGCTATCCCACCACTGGGATGACCTCTTCCCAGGGGTAGGCGGGCAGGAATGCACCAGCACCTATACCCATCCAATTCGAGAATATTTGATGAGGTTTCCCAGGTTTCTTGGATACAAATAATATTGAATAGCTGGAGAAAATCGAGAAACTCTTTATCTACTAAGTTCCTACGGCAGCCACAAGAATTGAGGGACAACATATTAATGACGCTCTTTAATGAAGGGCTTTCCCACGTGCTGTGACCCAGCAGAAGAGACTGCAAAATTTTACATTAATATTGCACACTTATTGGAGGAACATGGAGAATTCCACAATAAATTTTCATGGCCGCTTATATAAACTTAAAGTGTAACTGCCCTCTTCCTAACACGCTAAGCAGTGGCTGCAAGCTACTTTCAAGGGTACAGATCTATGGGTGAAAACAGACATGACACTAACCACCCTTGGTGGTCATTTATACATGTTGCAGGGCTGCATAGGGCATTAATATAGTCCTGCAACATGCATAAATAACCACCGAGGATGGTTAAAGGGTGGTTAGTGTCATGTCTGTTTTCACCCTATGAAGAGCCACAACTTTATTTGCAGTTTTAAGGTAGCCTGACATTTTGCTGGAAAACATGTATTTTTTAAAAAGCAATCTTAAATAATAAAATAAAATGAAAGCAATCCTTAAAAACAGAGTAAAAATTAGAGCCCCTCCCTCTTTTCTCTGCCCCTTTCTTCTCCAATGTTTAGCACTTCACAGGAAAAGCCCTTGTGGGCAACATGATGCCTACAAGCTGGGAATGAGGAATATAAGGAAGCTGGAAAGCAACATGTTTTGTAATTTGGGAAGGGATTGCTTGCTTATGAAATGAGATTTAATTTCTGTGCGCCTGTGTTCATTTACAGGAACGTTTTGTGGCTCAGAGCCTTGACTCTACTGACTTCCAATATGTTGAAATCAATTACAGGAAGTCAAACTTTCATTTTATGCATATTGATTCCTGCCTAAGGTGAAACTTATGACACTAACAAAACAGAAGTTCCTTCTGTTACTGACTGAAAAAGGGGCTTCTTGAGGCAGCTTCTGTGCTTTTAGGGTGTGTGGAAAATATGGCCTTGGTGCAGAATAGTATCTATAATGTTAACTAAACAAGGAAATCTAGTTTTTTGTGTAAATGTAAATATGTTTTTTTAAATGTATATTTTTTCCTGTTGTACATAATTTTTCCAAAAAGACAGCATTTACAGTTGGGACCCAATTTTCAAAAGAACTTTGCTTACATATCAAAATAAATGAACAGGTGTTTTTGTTTCCCCCAAGGGAAGCTCCTATGTGAGGTGCTGACTCCTCCTTGGATATCTGTCTTGCAATGTTACATTGAGAGTTGCTTACATACAACTCAGTACTACTTTTGCGTGAGTGTTGGGCACTTGAGAATCTGGCCATTAACATTAGTGTTGGTTCATGCTTAATGAACTTGACTATAGAGGGGTGGGCAAAATTCCCAAGAGCCTCGTAGCAACATTTTCATATCCCTGAGNCCCCCCCCCCCCCCCCCCCAAACCCTGGGATGGGGCAGTACTGCTTCCTAAGGACGCAAGTGCCATACTTGGTCGAACCAGAGGTCCATCTATCCCAGCATCCTGTCTCCGACAATGCCCAGCGCAGATAAGATCGCTCGAATCCAGCATGATTTCAGGGCTGGGACTGATGCAGGAGGAGAGCCGAGGGTTATGGATGCCCCATCTGGTCCATCTTTGTGGGATCGGTTTCAGGAAGTGACGCTGGCCGAAGCTGAGGGGATTCTGTGGTCTGTTAGGGCTACTTCTTGTGAATTAGATCCATGCCCGTCCTGTTTGGTGAAAGCCTTAAGGGAGACTTTGGGACCGGTGCTGGCGGAAGTGATCAATGCCTCCCTTTGGGAGGGCAGGGTGCCGGACTGCCTCAAGGAGGTGGTGGTGGTGCGGCTCCTGCTCAGAAAACCATCATTGGATGTTGACTCGCTCGCTAGCTACTGGCCTGTCTCTAACCTTCCCTTTTTAGGGACGGTTATTGAACAGGTGGTGGCCCAGCAGCTCCAGGGCCATCTGGATAGCGTCAGCTTTCTGGACCCTCTTCAATCAGGTTTTCGTCCAGGATATGGCATCGAGATGCACTGGTGGCCTTGGTAGACTACCTCTGCCGAGAGATGGATCTAGGACATTAAACCCTTTTGGTCCTATTGGATCTCTCGGCCGCATTTGATACGGTAGATCATAGGTTGCTTCTGAGACTGTTGCGACCCTAGGGGGTGGATGGGACTATCTTAGGATGGTTCCGATAGTTCCTCTCGGGGAGAATCTAGCGGGTGGAGCTGGGGGAAGAAACATCTAGCCCCCGGGATCTTGCTTGTGGCATACCGCAAGGTTCTCTCTCCACTGTTGTTTAACATCTATATGCAACCCCTGGGTGAGGTCGTGAGACTGTTTGGTGTGAGTTGCCACCGGTATGCTGATGACATCCAGCTGTACCTCTCTTCTTCAACGAACCCAGGTCCTGCAGTCTCGGTGCTCTCCCCGTACTTGCTAGCAGTAAGTGACTAAGGCTGAGCAGACTGAAGCTGAACCCCGATAAGACGGGGGAGATGGTGGGTAGGGCAGTTGAGGTGATGACCCCTCTTGTGCAGGGGATCCGTCCCCCACTGGCTCCACAGGTGTGGAGTTTGGGGGTCCTGTTGGGACCCTCATCCATGCATTCATCACCTCATGGCTAGATTACTGCAACGTGCTCTACGTGGGGCTGCCCTTGGTGACGACTCAGAAGCTGGAGCTGGTGCAGAATGTTGCGACCGTAGGAAGCACATTACACCAGTCCTCCAGGCTCTGCTCTGGCTGCCTATCGTGTTCTGGGTCCAGTTCAAGGTGCTGGTTTTGACCTTTGAGCCCTACACAGCCTGGGCCCCTCCTACCTGAGAGAGAGCCTCACTCCCCAGGCCCTGGGACGACCGCTGCGATCTACCGTGAGCACCTTCTTGGAGGTCCCTCGGGTGAACCAGGGGGCCATGATGGAGAGGATGTTCTCGATGGTCGCACCATGCCTATGGAACTCCCTCCCAGAGGAAGCTCGCCTAGCTCCCAGCCTATTGTCCTTTCGTCGGGCCTGTAAGACTTTTGGCTGTTTGTCCAGGCCTTTAGAGGAGGGGGGTGGGGGAGAGTAATGTGGGACTTGTTTGCCAGTGGTTTTTACCTCTTTTGTTGTTGTTTTTACAATGTTGTTGTAACCCCTCTGTGTATTATTTTTAACGTACTCGTTTTAAAATGTTTAGCGAGGTGCCGTAGGGCTGGAGGGAGGGAGATATAAATTTTTAAATTAAATATAAATAAAATTTCAAATTTGAGTTTTCAGTACCCTTGGATAAATACCGTCTTCCTAGGTAACTTACTACTGTTTACATTTTTGTTATGTAGTAAGACCTCTTCTGGTGTGACATGAATTTCAGATAACTCCTCAAATTCATCACCAACATAAAATAATTCTGGTTTAGGTATCTTCCCCAACATCCTACTCAGTAAAAACTTATGCAAAGAATTGATTTGGTTGCTCGGCAATGGCTTTGTCCCCTTAGCACCACCTCCTTTGTTCCCTGGTCATCTAGCAGACCAAATGTTCTCTAGCAGGCTTCCTGACTCTGATGTACTGGAAAAATTTCTTGGTATTGGATTTGCATCCTTAGCAAGTTGTTCCTCAAATTCCCTCTTGACCTGTCTTTTATAAGGGTTTTACACTTTCTCTGCCAATGTCTAGGCTCATTCCTTTTTACCTCCATTTGAAATAGCTTTCAATCTCAATTCAACTTTATTGCGTAGTCAATGACCATTGCACAAATACAAAACACATACATAAGGTTAAGATGTCAGAAGGTGATTTACCAGAAATCAAATACATACATAAAATTAAAATATCAAGGAATGGTTTGACAGAAATTAGAATCCCTATCGACCTCAGGGAAAGGATTTCCTACGTGTTCATACAAACTTCATCTGTACCAGAGGGATCTGGGCACTAATCTATAGGGAGGTTACAAGTCTGACTCAAAGGGTCAGCCTTATAGTCAATCTAAGATGACTGTCATATCATCCTTAACATCAGAAAAGGATACCTTAGCCGCAATTAAGGTTAAGAGGAATAAATCCCAAAAAGGACTTCCTAAGCTGAAAGGCCTGTAAGAAGAAGGCTGCTAGTTTTTGGATGACATTAGGGTCCGAACTACCCAGAAACATAGCAACAAGCCAGGAGTCTGTACGCTCAGGGTACTTCTCAATAATAGGTCCCAAAAATCTAAGCTGTGCCTCATCCTATAGATGACAGGACAAAAGTATATGGCTAACTGTCTCCACTGAAATACCTTTCCAGTTTTTGAAGGACAGCTTTTTTTCCTGATGGCCTCCTTTATGTTATCATTCAGCCATGCAGACATCTGTTTGACTTTCCTCCTCCCTCCCTTTTTTGACTTGTGGTATACAGTTAATTTGGGCGTCTAAGGTAGTAGCTTTCAGTAGTCTCCATGCCTCTTGCAGGCCTTTGACCCTGATGACTTCCCTTCTTCGTTTTCCCCTTAATTAAGTTCCTCATCTTTTGCTTAGTTCCCCTTCTTGAAGTTAAGCACCCTTGTGGCTGAATTATTAGGTAACCTTTCTCCTAATCATATTGGACCTAATTATATTGTGACCACTATTAGCAAGTGACTCGGCCACTGTCACACCTTCCACTAGATCCTCTGATCCGGTTAGAACAAGATCTAACATAGAGTGTTTTTAAAGACGATATATCCCCTCATGGCTCCCCTCCAACCATTCATGTGAAGGTGGTGTGTGTGGGGAGGCACGCTCCCATGACCCATGCGGTGGCCACCCATGACCACGAATGAAGTACTGCAGAAAAAACAGAAGTGATCCCTGCGAGGCTAGCCAAAGGTACCGTGTCCACCTCCGCGGCTGGGGTAGCCATGCTGGGAGCTACCTGTTTAAAGCACGCCCCACACGCTTCAGGTGCATGGAAGTCCTGCAGCCGTGCCACTAAGCACCCCCCTCCCCGCCCTGCTTGTTCGAAAACACCCATAGCTTCCCCTCTTATGGGTTCCAAGACAAGCTGCTCCAAGAAGCAGTCACTTATGGTGTCTAGGAAAGTGGTTTCTGTAACACCTCCCACGGAGTCATTTCCCTTGTCAGTGTCGGGGTAGTTAAAATATCCCATTATTATTGCACTGCCTACTTTTGTAGCCTCCCTAATCTCGCTTAGCATTTCACAATCGCTGTCAGCATCCTGGTCGGGGGTTGATAATATAGCCCTACTACTGCTTTTTGGTTTCTGTTTTTAAACATGGAATTTCTATCCAGTGAGTCCAAGGGGGAAGAGTGTGTCGTCATTTTTATCATGCTTGATGCAGTGCTGTCTAACATACAAGGCCACTGAAGCTTCAGTAGTGCTTCATGGGTGACCGCCATGTGGGTCATGGGAGTGCACCTTCCCACACCGCCTGTTCCAGTTAATGAAGATGACCTCTGTCATTTCTATATCTTTTGTATCCTGGTATCTGTGTCCCATTGTCCTCATTCCACAATGTTAAGTGCCTGTCTTATCAATGTCCTCACTTAAAACTAAGTACTTATTTTATTTTACTATTTTTCTACCCCGCCCCCTCCTGCTCAAGAGCAGCTTGGGGCGGTTTACAAAACATCAATAAAAGCACATATAAAATATCATTTAAAACATTTTAAAAGATAAAAAGAACTAAAAGGGCAGAATTCCCCCACCCCACCCTACCTGTCTCCCTCTCCAAAGGCCCAGCGGAACAGCCAGGTCTTACACTGTCTTTGGAAAGAGGGGAGATCCGGGGCCAGGCAGGCCTCCGTCGGAAGGGAGTTCCACAGCCTAGGAGCGGCCACCGAGAACGCCCTCCCCATCGTTGCCACTCGGGACTTTGAGTCGGGTGTCCCCAGCCGACCGCAGGGGCCGCAATGCAATCCGGGGCCTGAGGCAGTCCTGCAGGTTAGCAGGGTCTAGGTCGTTTAGGGCTTTATAGGTCATTACTAGCACCTTGAATTGGGCCCGGAAGATAATACGCAGCTGGTACAGAGAACGGCGCACCGGTGTAATGTGCTCGCGGTGACCTGTCCGAGTTAAGAGATGGGCTGCCGCATTCTGCACCAGCTGCAACCTCCGGATCGTCCCCAAGGGCAGCCTCGCATAGTGTGTTACAGTAGTCTAGTCTAGAGGTGATAAAGGCATGAATGATGGTGGCCAGATCAGAGTCCGAAATATACAGCTGCAGCCGTCATACCAGATGTAATTGGCTAAATGCTCCCTTCGCCACAGCCTCCACCTGGAGATCCAGGCGGAGCTGTGAGTTGAGCACCCCTAAGCTACGGAACTGTGTGACCATAGGGGGGCAGACCCCATCGATGATGGGGGCCACCACCACCCCAGCCCTACCCACCATCACCTCCGTCTTGTCGGGATTCAACTTCAGACGGCTCACCCTCATCCAGTCCCCCACAGCTGCCAAGCACTGGGTGAGCATGGAGACTGCCGGGTCTGGGTCTACAGAAAGAGTGGTAAAGTTGTGTGTCATCAGCGTACTGATGACAACATACGCCGAACCCTCTCACAACCTCGTCGAAAGGCTGCATATACACGTTGAACACGAGTGGGGATAGAATAGAACCCTGCAGGACTCCACATGTGAAGTCCTGGGAAGATGAATACATTCCCTGAGAACCACATGCTGAGTTCACCCGTCCGGGAACAAGCAAAACCATTCAAGAACAATTCCACCCACCCCGGCCAGTTCCGCAGCCGAGCCACCAACATCTTGTGGTCAACAGTATCAAATGCAGCCAACAGATCTAATAGAATTAAAATAGAAGATCTGTCCCGGTCTAACTCATGGTGCAGGTCATCAACCAAAGCCACAAGCGCAATCTCCGTGCCAAACCCAGGGTGAAAACCAGACGGCGAGGGGTTCAAGGAAACTGATCTGATATAGATACCCCTGAAGCTGCCTAGCTACCACCCATTCAATAACCTTCCCTAAAAAGGGAAGGTTAGAGACTGGCCAATAGCTGGCCAGGGAGTCAATGTCAAGAGATGGTTTGTTGAGCAGGAGCCTCACCACCACCTCTTTGAGGCAGCTTAGTTGGCACTCTGCCCTCTCTAAGGGAGTCATTGGCAACCCCCACCAGCAACGGCCCTAACTCCTCCTGGCAGGCTTTGACCAGCCAGGACAGGCACGGATCTAATTATTATTATTAGCAGCAGCATTTATATAGCACCAGTGATGTGCCTGGTGCTTTACAAAGAATAAGATAGACACAGTTCCTGCACGAGAGCTTACAATCTAAAGATGGGGAGAGGAGACAGGGAAGGGGGAACAGAGGAAGAGACAAGGGATGCAACATTGAGGATGCGAGAGCTCAGGTACACGTTCTTGGCTTGGTTACAGTAAATTGGGAGTTTGCAGATAACAGGTGGGGGATAATCCTGGTGGGGATGAGCAAGAGTTAGGAAGGGTGGAGCGGAAGAGGTGGGTTTTGAGGAGGGACTTGAAGGTGTGGAGGGTGGGGGCAAGGCAGACGAGGGCAGGGAGGAAGTTCCAGGTGTGCGGGGCAGCGAAGGAGAATGGATGAAGGCAGTTGGGGGAGCAGGGGAGGGTGAGGGAGGGGCAGAGTGCTCGAAGTTCAGAGGGAGATCAGGGCAGAGAGGTTGGGGGAAGCGAGGTTATGAAGGGCTTTGTAGGTGAATACAAAGAGCTTGTGTAGAATGCGCTCAGGAAGAGGGAGCCAGTGGGGAGAGGAGAGGCTGCACGTGGTCAAAGCGATGGGCTAGGTGGATGATTCTGGCAGTTGAGGTTTGAACAGGGATGAGGGAAGAAAGGTGGGAGAGGGAAGGCCAGCGAGGAGGAGGTTGCAATAGTTGAGGCATGAGATGACTAGGGCGTGGATGAGAGTTTTGGCAGAGGAGATGGAGAGAAAAGGGCGGATCTTGGCAATGTTGTGGAGGGAGAAGTGGCAGGATTTGGCAACGGAGTCAATGTAGGATTTGAAGGTAAGGTGTGAGTCGAAGATGAAGCCCAAGCTGCGAGCATGGGGGACAGGGAGGATGGAGACTCTGTCAATGGTAATTGACAGGGAAGAGGGAGAGGAAGAATTGGGAGGGAAGATCAGGAGTTCAGTTTTCGCCATGTTCAGTTTGAGTTGGCATTGAGACATCCAGGCGGAGATATCAGAGAGACAGTCGGTGAGACGAGCTTGAACAGAGGGTGAGAGGGAAGGAGTGGAGAGAGAGAGAGTTGAGTGTCATCTGCATACAGGTGGTATTGGAAACCATGGGAGACAATGAGTTTGCCCAGGGATTGGATGTAGATAGAGAAGAGGACCACAGATGGAGCCTTGTGGAATCCCGACCGAGAGGGGTTGGGAGGAGGAGGGGGAGGAGTTAGGAAGAGATACATTGAAGGAGTGGTCAGAAAGGTAGGAGGAGAACTAATCAAGGACAGAGTCCCGGAATCCAAGGGAGAGGAGCGATTCAAGCAGGAGGGAGCGGTCAACAGTGTCGAAGGCAGCAGAGAGATCAAGGAGGACAAGAGTAGAGTAAAGGCGGTTGGATTTAGCCACAAGAAGATGGTTGGTGATCTTAGCAAGAGCGGTTTCAGTTGAGTGAAGGGGGCGGAAGCCAGACTGGAGGGTGTCAAGGGAGGAGTTGGCAGAGAGGAGGTCGAGGCAACGGGAGTTTACAACCCGTTCAAGGAGCTTGGAGGCAAAAGGAGCAAGACAGGATGGTAATTAGAGGGTTCAGAGGGATCCAGAGTGGACTTTGAGGATGGGGGAGACAGTGGCGTGTTTAAAGCCAGAGGGGAAGGAGCCGGTAGAGAGGGAGAGGTTGATGATGTGCAGGAGGGGAGGGGAGACGGTGGAGGCAACGGAGGTCAGGAGGTGATGGGGTCCAGGTGGCAAGTGGAGGGGTTGGAGGAGTAGAGCAGGGAGATTTGCTCAAGGGAGGCGGGAGGGAACGAGGACAGGAGAGAGGTGGGGGGGAGGAGGAGTAGGGGGGAGAGGACATGGAAGCGATTTTCAGGTGGATCTTGTAAATCTTAGAGATGAAGAAGAGAGCAAGATCCTGAGCGGAGAGAGAAGAGGGAGGAGGAGGACGGGGGGGTTGAGAAGGGGGTCAAAGGTGGAAAAGAGGCGGTGAGGGTCCCGGGAGCAGGACTCGGTGAGGGAGGCATAGTACTGCTATCTAGTGAGTGAGATAGCAGAATTGAGCGATGAGGCAAAATTTGAAGTGGAGGAAGTCGGCGTGGTAGTGGGATTTATGCCAGAGGCATTCAGCAGCCGGGGTGGAGGAGTGGAGATGGCGAACGGTGGGGGTGAGCCAAGGATGGGGGTTACGGGAGCGAGCCGGGCGGGAGGAGAGGGGGGCAAGGGAGGAAAGGGTGGAGGTGAGAGAGGAGTTGAAGGTGGAGATGGCAGAATCAGCGGAGGTGGGGGAGGAGAGAGGGAGGAGGCAAGGTCCTGAGGCACAATGGCCTGCAGGTCACGGATGGGATGGGGAAGAGGAGGGGGAACAGTGGGAGAGGTTGAAGGAGGCAAGGAAATGGTCAGATATGGGATGCTTGAAGGAGAGAGCGGAGACAGAACAGTACCTAGAGAACACGAGATCAAGAGAGTGACCATCCGTGTGGGCGGGGGAGCTAGTCCAGAGGTGGAGATTAAAGGAGGAGGTTAATTCACAGCAGGTGGCCCTTACAGCCCCAGGGACCTCTGCCGCATCAGCAGGGGTTGCCCACTGAAACTGATCCCATGAAATCTGACAAGGTGGATCCTCCATCCCCTCAGGTTCATCTATGGTTATAAGTGCAGCATCGAAGTCGTGGTGAATCTGAGAGATTTTATCCACACAAAAATCAACAAACCTGTTACAACGGGCACTGGAAGATTCCAGTTCCAGGCAGAGAGAGACCAGACTGACCAGCCGCTGCACCATCCGGAGAAGCTCCGCTGGACATGACTTTGCAGATGCTATGAGGGCAGCAAAGAACTCTTTCTTTGTTGCCCGCACCGCCACAGCATAAGCTCTTAAACTAGCTTTATGTCACAATTGGTTGGCTTCAACATAACTCTGGCGCCACTGTCGCTCCAACCGCCATCCTTCCTGCTTCATCCAGCGCAGGTCCTCTGTAAACCAAGAGGACCCACATCATCAGCATTCCGGAAGCAGAAGCCTGGGACCTGTTCGGTCAGTGGCCTCAGTCAACAAGTTGTTCCAGAAGACAATGAGGTCATTGAGCGAAAGGTCATAGAGATCAAGAGGCAATTCCCCTAGGGCATTCCGGAACCTCTCTGGTTCCATAAGTCTCCAGGAGCGGACCAAAACTGGTCCTACATCTCTCTGGAGGCAGACATGTGCCAGGAGATCGGTCTGGAGGAGATAATGATCCATCCATGACAAGGGTGTAATTGATACATCCCCACCACCACCGGATCCCCTGCCTCAAGGCCAGTGCAGAATATTAAGTCAAGGGTATGTCCTCCATTATGCGTCAAGCCCACAACCCTCAGACAGTCCCATGGTTGTCATGGCGGCCATGAACTCACGCTATGCTCCCCCAAGGTCGACGTCAGCGTGGATGTTGAAATCCCCCCAGGACTAAGGTCCTTGGAGACTGCAAGACCACCCCTGACATCAACTCAGCTAGGGCGTGTAGGGATGCTGCCATACAGGTAGGTACACGGTATATGAGCAGCAGCCCCAGTCTGTCTCCAGCCAAATAGATCACCAGATGGATCCCTTCCATGCTCCAAATCTGCACTGGATACCTCCTCGCAGACCAGGTGTCCTTAAAAATAACTGCTACACCACCTCCCCACCCCTCTCATCTAGGCTGGTGCTGTACAGAGTACCCGGCTGGAACAAGGTCAGCCAAAATTGCCCCCGACTCCGTGCCCAGCCAGGTCTCTGTAATTCACATGCGGTTGGCTGATTGATTGAGCCAGGATCAGCTCCCAGCATGTTGTAGATTTGTTACAAAGTGACCTCGCATTCAGCAGCAGCAGTCCCAACACCCCACCCCGCCCCCCCATTCTCGATGACTGCATTACCTGACTGGAGGCCTATAAAGGGGACCGGCACCAAGCACCTGTCCCTCCTCATTGATGTTACCCACCTCCCAGGACCATAGTTGCCCCAGCCCATCACGACCCCAATGGCTGCAGACCCCCCACCCCTCTCACACCGGGGGAACAGTCCCGACCCTCCCCAACTCAGTCCCCCTCCTCCCCCCCCGTACATTGGGGGAGGGAGCCATAACCCCTCCCCTCTACCCACTTCCCCATCACCCACTCACCCCTCTCCCACAGCAACCCTCACCACTCTGCCCCAATAAACAACCATTCCACTACAATAGGTCGGACCAAGGGGGCCAGGGAAGGCTAAAGACAATGCCCAAAAGCTTATATCCTCCCACCCAAAGGTCCCTCCTGACAGGGGGGACCACCAGCGCCACCCCCTCAGATTGCCGGAGGCAGGGGAGCTGAAAATCCTCAGGCCAGAGGTCCGTCCACCCCCTCAGGGCGAACCCTATGTAGCTCTCAGCCCCCAACGCCAGTTCGAGGATCCTTGCGGCAGGGCAGCAGTTGTCCTAATGGCTGGGTAATGTCCTTCTTGCAGCTTGCAACAGTTACTTACAATAGAGTGGCAGCCCCCTTATTATGGTATTACCTGGGGGAGGAGAAGTAGAGTCACACAGCTGCAGGAGATCCAGGCAGCTTGTGCAGCCAGCTCTCTTCAGGCTCCCTGCCCAGTTTCCCTCCAGCAATCCCTCAGGGCAGCCCTGTTTTTATGGTGCTACTAATTCCCCCATTTTACTTTTGAGGCTCCTGGCATTGGTATACAAACACCTAAGCATTTTAATACCCTGTTGGTTGTGATTGAATATCTTGTTTATTTTGAAAGTATTCAATTTTGTGTGCCCCCCTCTGATTCTTCCCTATCCTCTTTACTGGAATACACTGTTTCACTACTACTGGTGGCATCCTCTTGGGTTGCCTCCACCTGAACTGCATGCTCCACAGCAGCTGTCTGCTTTCTCCCAGAACTTGCTTTAAAACTTTTTGATTTTTAGTGCCAGCAGTCTGGTTCCGTTTTGGTTAAGGTGGAGCCCATCCTTCTAGTATAGGTTCCCTCTTCCCCCAAAGGTCCCCCAGTTCTTAATAAATCTAAATTCCTTCTCCCTGCACCATTGTCATCTATGCATTGAAACTCTGGAGCACGTCCTGCCTCTGGGGCCCTGCACTTGGAACAGGAAGCACTTCAGAGAATGCTGTGTTGGAGGTTCTGGATTTCTGTCTCCTTTCTGGAAGCCTAAATTTAGCCTCCAGAACCTCTTTCCTACACCTTCCTATGCCACTGGTACCAGTGTGGACCATGACAACCAGCTCTTTCCTAGCACTCGCTAAAATCCTGTCTGGATGTTGTATACAGTCCTCTACTTTTGCACCCGCCAGGCAATTGACCATGCGGTCCTCATGGCTGTCAAACCCAACTATTTATATTCCTAATGTTCAGATCGCCCACTTATTTTCCCAGGGTGTTTTTAGAGACCTGCACTGGGTTTGCAGTCTTTTGAACTCCAGTCTTTTCCCTGGGTTGCTAAAGGATTGCTATGCTAGCTTTATATCTTTATTGATCCCTGGCTTCATATTGCTCCTCCAGCTCATCCCCCGCGTTACTGCCCTGGTGAGTTTGGGCAGCAGCAATAGTGGCCCAGGGCATGCTCCCATGGCCCCCATAAGACTCCACTGGCTGACATGGTGGCACTACCTCTCCCGCTTTTGAGTGTGCCACATTGGCCAATTTTAAATGGGCATGACTGGGGAGCGGGTCCATGTGCACTGGGTGGCGTGCTCGCGCACGTCTTGTGAGTGGGGATGGCTGGGTTATGATTTAAATAGGCCAGAGATGGACATGCGCTCCTGCCCATGCACATTTTGGCCTGCCTCCACATGGAGCATCCTGGACTCTTCCCCGATGCTCTGTGCGTGGGCATGAGTTGGCGGTGCATGGATCACAGGAGCGTGCACTCCCCCATGCCACTTTCAAACAGACCCTTGGGGTGTGGGGCGGGGGAAGGGGGACCTATTTGGGCTTGTCTCATGTAAAAATGGTCGATAACATGCCCCTGCACATCTTCTTCTGGCAAGAGCTTTTGTACAGGTCCCCAAGAGCCATATGCGGCTCCCAAGCCGTTATTTTCAACCTCTGAACTATACAAATGGTGTAACTATATATACAAATTCCAGAAGGGTAGCCGTGTTAGTCTTTTCCTCTAGAAACAGCAAAAAAAGAGCCTTGTGGCATCTTAGACTAACAAGAAATTTTTTTTATTTTGTCACTGTAATTCAAGGTTTTCTTCAGTGCAATGCAATGGATCAGTTTCCATGTGACTTGTATTCCTTATTCAAGTGGGGAAACTTTCAGTCTCCTCCGCCCAGGGTTCCTTGCCGTTTAAGAACTGAAACAGTTGCCATATTGACCACAAATACATGAATTGGTTTTTTCTTAGTATACTTGTTTTCACTTTGAGTGTATGTAATGCTTGTAAACCACCTCCCCCTTTATTTTTTTCTCTTGAAACAAATAAATGGGTGAGTACTCTTTAAAAAAACAAAACATAAACATAGTTAAAAGCACTGTCAAATCATACCAATTTTGAGGCAAGAAAAATTATCTTGGCTTCTGAATTTTAAACCATAATGTACACTTAAAAAAACATTTGTACAGAGGAGTAGAGATGCCCCAGTATGGGGGGGTGGGGAGTAGGCCCCTCCATTATTTGAGATATCTCTACCATATATAGCAACTTATGGTACTTTTTTGTAGCTCATGAAGATGTTTCAAAGCCAAGTGATTTCTGAAAACAGATCTCTAGTTGTGTAAAGTTTGACATCTACAATTCAAGATCCCTATAATAATGGGGAAGTTACCTACTTTGCTGGCACCCATTGTCAATATTTTTTTTTTACTGTACCTTGAAGTCTCACCAACTGTACTTGGCCGACTACTGGAGAACTGCAGAACATTTGCCAGTGGTCTGTCCATTGGTCACGTGTTAACAGCTGAAAATGAGGATGGGCTGGTAAAAAGCATTTACTGCTAACCTGTTAAATCAAAAGGAATAAATACTTAATATTTAAAGCCCTGATCCAAGGTCTGCACACCAGGTGTGCGTGTCACATTCCGGGTGTGTTCACTGCATGCACGCAGTGTATGCAATCCACAGTGTGCAGGCACATGCTGTGTTCGTGCAGCATGTTTAGTGCATGCATACCTCAGGTTAGCGCATAAGGTATTTGGGATGTATGTAGGAATTGAATATTCAAGTTCTTAAGGAAGTATGTAGTACATTGTAAGCTATCCCCGTGTTTGCCCCAAAGGTAGCTGAGTGAAATCAAATGAGATGATAGCCCACATTAGCCCTCACATTAGCCCACATTAGTTCCTGCCCACCAGCCACCCACTGCTCACAGCATAGTCCAGGGACATTGCAGGCCCTCTGTGCAGGCAGATCCAGGCTATTGGGTCGTTACGTGACTGTGTCTCCTTAATTAGGTTCGCCCACAGCTTTGTCCACATCCAGGTCTACCAGCCCCACAGAGTTGGACCCAGCGCACTATCCCAGCTGACAGATGGCTGCAAGAGGGAGGCACAGGGTGCAGGAAGGACCTATTCCATAGGATCTGCACCTGCACTTCTCTCTCCATTTGGGAAAGGAACCGAGGAGAGGCACGTAGCTCCTCCAGAGGAGCTGCGCGAAAGGTCCTTCCTGCATCCCCTGCCTTGCTGTCTCCTCTCACAGCCACCTGTCAGCTGGGAGAGTGCACTAAGCGTGACTCTATGAAGTTGGTAGACTTGGATACAGGTGAGGTTGTGGGCGAACCTAATTTGAGACATGGTCACATAAGGACTCAATAGCCTGGATTCGCACAGTGGGCCTGCAGTGTCCCTGGACTGGGTGGATGGTGGACCGCTCCAGCTCTGCTTCTGATGGAAAGGGGAGGTGCAGCCAGGGAAGAAGCCTTCCCTGACCAGCACATGAAATGCACACAGGTGGGTGCCTGTTTATTAACTCTACATGCTTAAACGTGAGTGGAGGCTGCATGGACTGAACACGGACTGAAAAGGTGTGGCCTGTGTTAACAGGAATAGTACTGGAAGATATCTCATTGACTATTAAAACATTGGCCTGCTGCAAAAGGATTTGATAACCGTTGTGCTTTGTATTCTCCTCTCAGAGGATGTGCGCTGAAAAAATTCCATATTTACAGAAACGTGTCCTTCCTTGCACAGCACACAAGTAGCCTGTGGAGCTCCTTTCACAATACGTTGTTGAGGCCAGGCATTTTTTCGCTTTAGAAAAAGCATTTGGATGATTACATCCACAATTTTTTTTCTAGTGGTTTTGGGGTGCAAGATAGCGACTAACTGGCAGCCTTAAGAGAAATCCTTTCCCTGAACTTGTTTTACTGTTTTGTTTAAAACAAGTTTGTTTTACTGTTTCACCACAGTTAGACCCCTCTATAGAGAGTCTACTGGCAGTAGACCACTTGGCAGACTGGAAGGACAACTGGTCTGATCCCTTCCAGTAGGTCCTATTGTTTCTGTTGTCTGAGGAGTAGAGAGAGGCAAGCGAGTCTCTTTTTTTTTTTTTTTTGGAGTGGGGGAGAATGTAGTAACGCCACACTTTCCCTGCAGAGCACTCCTAATGCTGGAAGTTAATGAACTGCTTCATAACTTGTCATAACTTTCTCTCTTAGATTTCTCTCCTTCCCTCAAATTTCTATGTTCAGATAGAAAGGGGCTACAAGTCTTGGCATGGCTACACATTTACCCTCACTAGGAGGGTACCTTTTTGAAGTTCAAGGTATTGAGAGTAGTCCGAGACATCAAATTCACTTTCTAAGACCTGTCAGGCTACTTATCCCCATCCTTCTTCCCCAACCCTCGCGTTGGCAGCAGACATACTCCCGTCACACCCCCTGGGAGCTGGGACAATGCTAGCAGCAGCAGTAATCAGTCTTCCTCTTCTCCCAGATGACTCTCTTATTCTTGGAGTTTACTGTTTTTGAAAGGCATTTTCAGGAGGCTCCAGACATACATAAAAACAAATGTTGTAAATTACAATGTTTATAATTATATACATTAGTGCCTAAAAATTGCCCAGAGTAATAAGAATCAATTACACACCACACAATAATGTCTAAATGGTTTCGAGGATTAAAAACATTTCGCCCAAGGACAGTAAGAAGATCATTAGTTGTACAACTGCACAGGATATTAACTCAAAACATGCCAACTTTTCAGTGGAGAAGTATACAGTCTTTGGTGGTAAACTTGTTGTACAAGTTGAAAGAATGGCTGTGAAAATGAGATAATGAAGACTATTGTCTAGTTCTCCAGTTAGAGCTAGAGCCAAACTTTCATGAGTCCTTTGTAGTGGACAAATGCAGTTCAGCAGACATTCTTTTTTCAAACTCTAATCTGTATTTCAGTTCAATTTATTAGTACCGCACCAGGCAAAAAGCCATGTTGGTATCCAGAGAACATACAATAAATTATTTTATTTATATATTTAAAAAACTTGATACCCCACCCCTCCTGACACATCAGCTCAGGGAGGCTTACAACACAATGATAATAAATACACCTTAAAACTAAATAAAACAGCTCAAAACAGGAGGTTTGTTAAAAGCCCCTCCTCACCACCCTAACCCACACACACCCCACTCTTCACCCATCTCCCCTGCCAAACACCTGGTGGAACAGCCTGGTCTTACACCTTCATCGGAAAGAGGGGAGGTCTGGGGCCAGCTGGGCCTCAGTCAGGAGGGAGTTCCACAGCCTTGGTGCAGCCACTGAGAATGCCCCCTCCATCGTGTCCTGGGGGGGAACCTCGAGGAAGACACCCGTGATGACCGGGGATGGGTGAGGCGGTCACTTTTAGGGCTTTATAGACAAGCACAAACACCTTGAATCAGGCCTGGAAGACTGTAGGCAGCCGGTGCAGAGATCAGAGCACCAGTGTAACGTGTTCTCGATGGCCCAATCCCATTAAGAGGCGGACCACCACATTCTGTACCAGGTACAGTCTCCAAACTGTCACCATGGGTAACCCCATGTAGAGCACATTGCAACAGTCTAGCCTAGAGGTGATGAAAGCATGGATGATAGTGGCCAGGTCGGAGTCCGAGATGTACGGCTGAAGCCACTGTCACAGATGTCATTGGCGAAATGCACTTCTCACCACAACCCCCACCTGGACATCCAGGTGGAGCTGCAAATTGAGGAGCACCCCCAGACTCTGAACAGGGGGAACCAGTGGGGGGTGAACCCCATCAATAATGGGGCACGCCTCCTTCGCCTTTCCCACTAGCATTGCCTCTGTCTTGTCAGGATTCAACTTCAGTCGGTTAGCCCCCAGCCAGTCCCCCACAGCTGTCAAATACCGGGTAAGCACTGAGAACTGCTGGGTCTGGGTTGGATGAAAAAGAGAGTTAAAGCTGGGTGTCAGCATATTGATGACACCACACGTCAAACCTCCTCATGACCTTCTGGACACATTGAGCAGGAGAGGGGTCAGAACAGAAGCTTGTGGAACTCCATACGAGAGGCCTCGGTGTGATGAAAAATGATCCCCAAGCACCATTTGGTGAGTTCTGCTGGCCAGAAAGGAGCGTAACCATTCAAAAACAGTCCAACTCACCCCAGAACAGTCCAACTCACCCCAGAACAGTCCCACAGGTGAGTCGCCAACATCTCATGGTCAATGGTATCAAAAGCAACCAACGGATCTAATAGAATCAGCAGGGTCGAGTACCCCTGATCCAATTCACGGCAGAGGTCATCAACCAAAGCCACAAGCACAGTCTTGGTGCCATAGCCCAGACGAAAGCTGGACTGTGAAGGATTGAGGAAACAGACACGGTCCAGAGGCTCCTCTAGCTGTCGAGCCACAACCCATTCAATAACCTTCTCTAAAAAGGGAGGATTAGAGACAGGCCAATAGCCAACAGGGGAGTCAAAATCAAGTGATGGTTTCTTGAGCAGAGGCCATACCACTGCCTCTTTAAGACAACCCGGCACTCTGTCCTCCCGAAGGGAGGCATTGACTACCTCAGCCAACAACCGCCCCAGCGTCTGCTGGCTGGCCTTAAGCAGCCAGGACGGGCACGGGTCCAGTTTGCAAGAGGACTGCCCCAAGAACATCCCCTGCATTGGTGGATGTCACCCACTGAAATTGATCCCACAAAGTCTGACAAGATGGGGCTTCCATAACTTCTGGTTCCCCTATTGTAATAAATGCAGCATTGAAGTCGTGGTGAATAAGAGCGATTTTACCCACCAACATGTCACGGTGGGTACTAGATGACTCCAATTCCAGACAGAGGGAGACTGGACCGACCAGCCACCACACCACTCGGAAAAGCTTTGTTGCATGGCATTCTGTGGATGCTATGAGGGTAGCAAAACCCTCCTTTTTTTGCTGCCTGTACAGCCACAGCATAGGCTCGTAAACTAGCTCTATGATGCAACCTGTCTGCTTCAGCACGCGAACAGCATCAGTCACTCCCAACCACTGTCCTTCTCACTTAAGCAACCACAGTTCCTCAGCGAACCAAGGAGGCTTGCGGTGCCATCACTTAGGGAGCGGATGCTAGGAGCCGTCCGATCAATGGCCTCTGTCAGGAGAGTATTCCAAAAAGCGACGAGTATTCCAAAAAGCGACGAGGTCACTGATGAGATGGTCGACAAGATCAGGGGGGGGTGTCTCACCCAGAGGATTCTGACATCGCTCCGGTTCCATCAGTCTCCGGGGGTGAACGATCCAAATCGGTTCTGCACCTTTCTGGGGGCAGGCATGTGCCGGGCGACGGGTCTGCAGGAGGTAATGATCCATCAATGACAAGGGCACAGCAGATATCGCCACCACTAACGGATCCCCCGCCTCGAGGCCAATGCAAAATATAAGGTCTAAGGTATGTCCCCCATCGTGTGTTGGGCTGATGACTGTCTGGGACAGGCCCATGATTGCCATGGTGGCTGTGAACCCGCACTCTGCCTCTCCAAAGCTGGCGTCAGCATAAATACTGAAGTCCCCCAAGTTTAATGTTTTTGGAGACTCCAACACCAGCTCCGCCAGAGCATGTAGGAAGACTGCTGTACAGGTAGGTGCACGGTATGCAAGCAGCACTCCCAATCTGTCTTCTGCCAAATCGATCACAAGATGGAGACCCTCGATGTCCGATATTGATTGCACCGGATACAGACTCCTTAAAAACCATGGCTACACCATGTTCCCCTGTCCCTCTGACCGTGACTGATGCTGCATGGAGTACCCAGCTGGAACGAGGTCAGCCAAAATAGGCCCTGACTCCATGTCCAGCCAGGTCTCCACAATGCACATGAGGTCGGCCTCTTGGTCCAGGATCAGTTCCTGGACAGTTGTTGCCTTATTAGCCACCAGCCTCGCATTCAACAGCATCAGGGTAGGACCAGGGGCCCCCTGGTAGTGAACCACCTCACCAACTGCTTGGGGCACCAGACAACTGTCTCGTCTCGCAGATCTATCGCCCCCACCCCCGAAGGGGTCATATCTCCCCCGTCCCATCATGACCCCAGTCAGTGGGGGAGATTCCCTCCTCTCCCCCCCACTCCCCTCTGCATATTCCCTAGTCCCTAACTTCTGTCTTTAGCATATTCCATGTTTAATATGCTGTGCTCCTGTCAAATATGAATGTCTGACATGTTCTTGCAGTGTCTCAGTATTTGACATTAATCTAGGAATTTGCCTATACTAAGATATATTTGTAATCTAGAAATTAACTTGCTCAAGTTTAGTCTGCAATAAAACAGACCTTAAAAATGTGTTTTATTTTCTACTCTAGATAGGAGCAAAGCTACTCCTTCCACACAACAAACTGGAAAACTCATCTCTTATTGATCTAACAGATTTAAGGCTAGACTGTCCAACTGATGATACGGTTCCATCTGGCCCGCTGCCTTAAAATCCAATTATAGAAAATAGCAGTCCAATCTCTGCTTGTTTAACTCACATAGTTCAAGTTGGCACTGAAGCCCACCCCAAGGCGTGCTCTCCCCCTCTCTAGGTTATGTAAGCATTACCCACAACCTGTCCCAGAAGTAGTCCACAGCTCACTGCAGGTTCTCCAGAGTTCTCTTTGGGACCCTTCACAAGTGCTTCCCTTTTGAAGCAGGGGAGGGCCGATTTGCTTATTAAGAGGCTTTCTTTTATTTATTTTACTTTCATTATGTATACCTTGCCTCTCCTGCCTGCCTAGGCAGCTTGAGGTGGCTTACAAAAGTTAAAATAATTAAAAATACATAAAAGGGAGGCATAAAAACAAGAAAATAAAGAAACCCTCTTCCCAGTGGAAAGCACCCACCCTTCACCCACCTCCCCTCATCAAAGGCCTGGCAGAAGAGCTAGGTCTTGCACTATCGTTGAAATGAGGCAAGGTCCAGGGCCATCCGGACCTCCACTGGAAGGGAGTTCCCCAGCCTAGGTGCCGTCACAGAGAACTCCCTCTCCATTGTAGCCCCCCGCACCACCCAGGGGACATAAAGAAGGGCGCTCCCAAAGGACCGCAGGGGTTGCTCCAGGGCATGGAGAGTGAGGCGGTCTCACGGATAGGAGGGGCCCAGACCATATAGGGCCCCTATAAGCACCAACGCTTTGAGTCAGAGACGTATGGCCGAAGCCATCACACCGGATGTAATTGGCGGAAAGCACTCCTCACCACAGCCTCAACCTGGAGATCCAGGCGAAGCTGCAGTTCGAAGAGTACCCCCAGACTCTGAACCTGAGACACCAGCAGGGGACAAACCCCGTCAATGATGGGGGACGTCACACCCACCGCCCTCCCCACCAACATCACCTCAGTCTTGTCAGGATTTAGTTTGACTCCTCCTCATCCAATCCCCCACAGACGCCAGACATCAAGCAAGCACCGAGACTCCTGGGTCTGGGTCAGATGAAAAAGAGAGGTAGAGCTGGGTGTCCTCAGCGTACTGATGACACCGCACCCCATACCATGTCACGACCTCGCCAAACAGCTGCATGTACACATTGAACAAAAGAGGGGATGGAATAGAGCCTTGTGGAACGCCACACATGAGATCCCGGAGAGAAGATGAACAATCCCCGATCACCACCCGCTATGTTCCTCCAGCCAGGAAGGAGCGGATTCATTCAAGAACAGTTCCGCCCAACCTGGCATAGTCCCACAGGCAAGTCATCCTCATCTCATGATCAACTGTATCAAACCACAGCTGACAGATCTAATAGGATTAGCAGGGTCAAATGACTCTGGCTCAGTTCCCAATGAAGGTAATTGACCAAAGCCACTAACACAGTCTCAGTGCCATAACCCGAACGAAAGCCTGACTGAGGGATTAAGAAAATGTTGCGGTCCAGATGCTCCTGCAGCTGCTGAACCACCACCTGCTCAATAACCTTCCCTAAAAAGGAAGACTAGACACTGGCTGATAACTGGTGAAGGGAGTCAACATCCAGCAATCTGGCACCCTGCCCTTCCACAAGGAGGCATTGACAACATCCGCCAGCAACAACCACGGTGTCTCCTGACTGCCCTTGACCAACCAGGACAGGCATGGGTCTAGCTCACAAAATGTGGCTCTAACAGCCCCCAGAACATCCACCACCCCACAGCGGCGGGCATCACCCACCAAAATGGATCCCACAAAACCAGGCAAGACAGAGCCTCCATAACCTCTTATTCTCCTATTGTCCATAAGTGCAGAGTCGAAGTCATGGTGAATCCAAATGATTTTATTTGCGAAGTACTCAACAAACATGTCACAGTGGGCACTGGAAGACTCCCTGATGGACCAAGAATCCATAAAAATAATGGCTACATCACCCCCCACCCCAATCCTTCCAGCCGTGGATGCTGCTGCACGGAGTACCCGGCTGGCACCAGGTCAGCCAAAAAAAGACCGACTCCATGTCCAGCCAGGTCTCCGTAATACACACGCGGTCAGCTGCACAATCCAGGATCAGCTCCCTGATGATTTTATTAGCAGCTGACCTTGCGTTAAGCAGCAGCAGCAGCAGCTTAATGATCAGAGGTCCCTCGGCTTGAAACACCACACCCTCTGCTGGGGCAGGGAGGAAGGGGACAGGCACCAAGCACCTGTCCTGCCTCCATGTTGGTACCATACCATGATTCAAGACCATACCTCCCCCACCCCATCACGACGCCAGTGACTGTGGTCATCCCCCTGGTGGACCCACCTCCTGGCCCATCCTGTCCCTGGCTGCCCTGCCTCCCCGATGAGGGAGATC